>VWZV01015313.1:71869-384225 GCA_013397155.1 Irena cyanogastra | reverse complement strand
TTTTTGGGGGGGGGGGGTTGTGGGGAGAGAACACATCCAGCTGCCTGGTCATGATCAAATAAGAATTTGGTGAGGAAAAGGTATTTGGGGCTGGTACCTTCCCCAGACCAGCCTGGGTATCTCAGTCCCCGCTGTCTAAATCCGCATTCCTGGATCTTTCCATGATCCGCATTGCCTGTGGGCACATATTGGGGTCCCTGCCCCTTTTCCCAGCTGTGCTGGGGCTGGTTGGGAAAGCAGAGCTAACTTTGGGGGCTGTGTGTGGTTTTGTGGGAGCGCTGTCCCATGGGGTGTCACCCCAGGACACGGCGTGGCGCCCCTGAGGCGACCACAATCGTCTCCTGCTCTGGAATCCTTTCCTTGCTTCCATGGCAGAGCAAAGGCAGCAATTTAGGATTCCAAGTTTTCCCCTTTGCCCTCTCCTTTTGGTTTTATTTTGGGGTGCAACAACCTGGGAAAGATCCTAGATTATTTTGGCAATCCAGGTATTATCCCTTCCTGTTTATCCCGAAGGGATCCCCAATTCCGTGCGCCACTGTGATTTATTTTTTTAGTTCCACACTGATTTTTTTTCCCCCCAACTCTCCTTGAAATCCCCTAATAGGTGGAGGAGGACACAGGGTGTTCCTGCCACCCATTAATGTTGGTCCTCCATGGGGGACCCCATCCCACATTTTTTTGGGAGATTTAGGGGTGGAATTGCACCCTTCTGCCCCGTCATCCTGACTTTCTCCGTGCTCCTGAAGCTCCTGGCTTTCTGGGATTTGGCTTTGCTGAATAAATAATAAAAACTAAAGTGGTTTAAGCCTGAATTTGGCTGGTTTATGACTCGTCTCCTTTTTGGGGCTGAACCCGCCCTGCACCCCGTGCTGTGGGGGGGGTTCTGGGTGGTCTCTGCTTGGGTTTGCAGCTTTTTTTGGGATGGCTGCAATATTTGCAGGATGGTGTGTGTGTATTCCGAGCGTGTTGGCGCATGTTTTGGGATGAGGATGTGGCGGGACAGGGTTGTGTGTCACCCGTGTGCCGCAGGACTGCGGACGTCCGCAGGTGCCACCGCGTCTGCTGCAGGAGCATGTGTGGCATTTGGGGTCACTCTGACCTGGTTTCAAAGCTTTTCCCTCATTTTTCCTGAGCGGGGCTGGAGCCTCCTTCTCTGTCTTCCTGCTGCTTTTTGGGGTTGCAGCAGGACCTCAGGACACCACACCGTCCCTCGTGTGAGGATCTGCAGTCCCTCCGCTCATCCTGGGCATCTCCTGCATCCTCTGCTCCATCCTCAGCCTTTTCCAGGGGTGGAAACAGCAGCCCAATCCAAAAGGATGCTCCAAGGGCTGCCTGGCACTTGGGATGGGGACAAGCCCTGGGGGTCCTCTTCATGTCCCCCTCCTGCAGAGCTCCTTAACCCCATTTCCAAGCTTTACTTGCCTGTCGAAGACCCCATGGGCATTGCTGAGTTGGGAAATGGCTGGAATTCCTCCAGCTTCCCGGCCCGTGGGTTTTCCATGGGGCAGAGGGGTGATTTTGGGGTGTGCTCACCCCCAAACACAGCAGTACCCTGGAGCACCTTACTGTGGATGCTCGGGATCGGGCACAGCCCCTGGCAAAGTCCCCTCAAAGTGGTGCAGGGTGCTCTGTGCCACCTCCGAGCAGGAATTGCTGGAATCGGGTGGAAAACCACAAGAAGACGATCAGTGCAGCATCTCCGAAGTATCCATTGCTCCTTCTTCCTCAGTTACTGATGCTCCCACCCCACGGGTTTGTCCCAAAACCACTCCGGTGTTCGCACAAATCTCGACATCTCCACAAATCCCGACATCGAGCAGGAATTAGAACTCCAGTCTTGGGGTTCAGTCCTGGGGTGGAAGCAGGTTGGGCTGCTGGGCATGGAGGAATTTGGGGTAATGTTCACTTAAAAAGCAGGAATTAATTCGAATCTCAGCCAAAATAATCCTGGACAAAAGAAAATCTTGGATTTGGCTCTGAGCTTAGGGCTGAGCTACTGTGAGCAGAGCCTGGGCTTGG
Source organism: Irena cyanogastra (assembly GCA_013397155.1). Classification (NCBI taxonomy): domain Eukaryota; kingdom Metazoa; phylum Chordata; class Aves; order Passeriformes; family Irenidae; genus Irena; species Irena cyanogastra. The sequence continues at coordinate 382,206 of VWZV01015313.1, read as the reverse complement.
TTTGGAGCTGGAATTTTTTGACTCGAGTGGATCTTTATATTCTGGCTCAGCCAGAATTGGATTTTTGCACATTCCTTCCTTTCCATGCCCCATGTCTGCCTGCCTCCTCAAAACCCGCATCCCTGGGACGCAAACACTGCCCTGCCCATGTCACATAAAAATATATAAAATAAATTTATCTCTATTTGTCACCTTGGTAGAACAGAGCTCTGCCATGGGATCGTGGCTTTGGCACTGCACAGCTCATCCTGAAAGCTGGAAATTTTTCCAGCTCTCTGCCTTCCCCCAGCCAGCGCATCTCAGTTCCAGTGATGTCATCCCTAAACTCAGCAGGAAGTGAGGTCCTTCCCAAAATCCAGGACGTGGAAAACCCCCCTGCATAACATGTACAGGACCACAGCTGGGATTTTATCCCAAATTCCTTGGGTTTGGGTGGGTTTGCATCACCCAGGGGTGCTGCTGCTGTTCTGGGAATTGGGATGCAGGGAGTTGGATCCAGAATATGGGTGTGGGGTGCAGGAGGAGGGATATGGGATATAGGAGGTGGGATGCAGGACACACAGATACAGGGCAGCAGCTGTGGGATGGAGGTAGTAGGATGCTGGATATGGAGGTGGGAGAGGGGATGCAGGGATACAGGGCACTGGATGTGGGATGGAGGTAGTAGGATGTAGGATTTAGGATGTGGGATGTCAGATGTGAGGATACAAGACATTGGATGTGGATTGCAAGGATACAGGATGTATCATTGGGTGTGAGATGCAGATGGTGGGATATAGGGTACAGGATGCGAGGATGGAGAATCTTGGATGTGGGATGCAGGCTGCGGGATAAAGGACATGACAAATAGGATATGAGAATTGGGATGCAGGATATGGGGCATAGGAGATGGGATATGGAATGTGGGTATGGGATGCTCCCTGCAGCAGGCTGTGTGCTGCTGTCACTGCCCCTTGATCCAGGAGGAAAGGGAAGCTCTGGATGGTGAGGATCAAGAAGGAGCCTGGCACTGCCCAGCCCACCCTTCCCTGACCGGACAGACTCCATCAAGGATGCAACACCAGCAAATCCCAGCAATCCCAACTCGTACCCATGGCTGCCTGTGTGTGTGCAGGTGTTGGGATAAAGCAGGTGGGATATGGGATGCAGGAGGTGGGATATGGGATGCAAGCTGTGGGATGCAGGATGCACATCCACGTGTATGCAGGGAGAACAGCTCACTGCCAAGTGGGAAACATTCCAGGACAGTCTCAGTCCTCAGATCCGGACGTGATCAGATCCTGCCAGCCAGTGCCCTTTGCTATCTCAGCTGTCTGGGAAGTGCAGCTTTCCTTGGAGTCACCATCGACAATGCCTGGGAATGCCTTTGCTCCCCTCTCCATCCCCACAACTCCTTGCCAAGCTCCCAATTAAATCATCAGCTCAGTGTTTAATTACCCAAACCATAAAACACAAAGGTTCCCTGGGTTTTCATCCCCCTCCAATACTTCCTTTCCATGGATGAGAGTGGAGGGAAAGGAGAGGGAGCATCTTCCCACCCTCACCAGGTTATTTATTCATGGAAAAGGCCGAGGCTGGAGCGCGGCTCCGGCACAGCCCTGGCAGCTGGCAGCTCCCTGGGAGCTGTAATTTGCACAAGCAAAAATAAACTAATTGTTATTTTCCATTTACATAAAGGGAAGGGAAGAGTGGTTGGAAGAGAAGGGGAAGGAGGCCGGGAATGGGAAGGGAATGTGCTGCCAACCCCTTCTGGGAGGGCTGTGCCAAAGTACCGGCTCATTCCCTGCTCCTATGGGGCTCATCCTGCCTGTCTGGTTGCTGCAGGAGTTGAAATTTATGGAAATGATGGCAGTGGGCCATCGTCTTCCTCACCATAGAGTCAGGGCCCTCTTCCAGAGGTGTGAAGCCCATCCCAATGAAGGTGCAACACAACAGAAGAGAGAGGACAACCACTTCCATCAGCTGGATGGGAGGAAAAACCTCCTGGCATCAGGACAGATTTGAGAGATGGATGGAAATTTTTTTGGAGTTTTCACTTTGGCCATGGTGTGTGGATCCAAAAGAAGGGCCTGGGCATAGAATCATGGAATGGTTTGGCTTGGGAAGGAGCTTAAAGATCATCCAGTTCCACCCTCCTGCCATGGGCAGGGACACCTTCCACTATTCCAGGTTGCTCCAAGCCCCATCAAACCTGGCCTTGGACACTTCCAGGGATGGAGCAGCCGCGGCTTTTCTGGGCAACCTGTGCTAGGGCCTCCCCACCCTCCCAGGGAAGAATTTCTTCCCCATATCCCATCTAAGCCTGCCCTCTGGCAGTGGGAAACCTCAGATCTTTGAGACTTTAACCCTTTCCCCAAGTGATGATTGCTGAAAGGTGGGGCTGTGTTTGTGGATCTGGGCTTGGGATGGAGGTGGGAGTGAGGATAAACAGCAGAGAGGGATGGGAGTGCTCCTCTTCATCAACTCTGTGCAGACCGAGGATTCCTTGGACCAGGGAGGAGGAAGAAGAAGCTTCCCAGAGAGCCTGTGGGATTCCCCACCCCTGTAAGTGTCCAAAGCCAGATTGGATGAGATTGGAGCAACCTGATCTAGTGGAAGGTGTCCTTGCCCATGGCAGTGTGATTGATGATCTTTAAGGTCCATTCCAACCCAAGCCATTCCATGATTTTATGAGGAACACATCCATGACCTCATGCATTGGATGGAGTGGAGACTGGAGAGGCTGTCAGCAGCACCATCAGCACAGGAGAGACCCCTTCCATGCTGCCACATCTCGGGAACCTTTGTCATAACACTTGGAACGAGACGTCGCGGGCGTTTAATTCCGATTTACGCCGACAGGTCCTGTCCGTTAATTAAATATCCATTGATTGTTCGGAGAACACTTCCTTGGGTTTATCGCGTTTCTCTGAGACAAATCAAATTGCCACGTCATTAACTTCCAGCTCTCCAGTCCATACATAATTACTGCCTTATTAATACCTCCAAGTTACGAGGAAGTTTGAGGCAATTAATATTTGTGGGATAGTTTGTATCAAGTTAATTCCGTCAGGGTTATGTTAATAATGCGGACATCTAATAAGCTGGATAATTAACGTCTTTCTCGTTAGCATCTTCTCAGGTGCCAGTTAAATGTCAGGCCAGGCTTTGTGGCTGGGCTGTGTTTAATTAAACTTGTTATTACAGAGGGATTCACGGCTGTTACATGTGAACGGAGCCAGGTAGGAGCAGCACGTGTTTCCTGCCCTGCCTGGGCTTTGGATGCAAGATAGGTTTGGGGATGGGTTGGAAATGGGATTTAGGGGCTGTTCCAAGGCTGGGCACAGGAGAGTTTTTTGCTTGGCAGGAAGGTCCATCTTGCTTGACTCAGAGCAGGGTTTGGATTTAAGGGATGGTCTTCCAAGAAAGTGGTAAAAACTGTGGGCTCTCTGATGTGGACATGATTAGTGCAGTGGAGAAAGTGCTGGGAGCATCTGTCACCACATTCCCCAGCAAGCCCAAAAATTGTCTAAAACCTATCCCCATGAAAATTCAGGGAAGTTTTAGGCTCAGCTTTAGCCCAGATTTGAAGCTTTGAGTTGGGTTTCTTTCTGAGCTGGCAGGAGTTTTTCCAGTGCCCCCCAGCCCTGAGATCATCTCACTCCACGCTGCTTCCCTGGGGTTTTCCTGCTGCCTCATCCCTGGAGCTGGTGCTGTGGAGTTCTTGGCCGTAAGAACTTCTCCGGGAGACATCCACGACCTGACTGAGCCTGCATCTCCCTGCCCACAGCCTTCCCTCCCCTGCTGCTCATGAATAAAAGATGGGCCCCGTCTACCTGGCCTGTTTGTCCTCGTGAAAAATTCATTGGCTGCTGATTAAGTTTTAAGGAAGGGCCACGTTGCCCAGGTGGGTCGATGTTCTCCAGCTGCCCAGAGGGGTTGGAAGCCATGGAGTTGGGATTTGCCCCCTCTGGTTGCTCTGGAAAAGGAACGGGGAGAGTTTTGCTCCTTCCCTGCTCCTACAGGGATCTCTACAAGAAATCCTGGAGTAGTGGGAAGAGAAGGAGTCAGGCTGGGCTCGGCTCATGTTTATGATCCACAGCAGCTCCAGAGCACACCAGAAATTGTGGAATTCCAGAAAGGAGGCACAAGCCATGACCACAGAGAGGAAAAAGGCCCCAGGTGACCTGAACAAGGTCTTCCATCCCTGGAGAGTGTGGTGTCCACTGAGGTTCTGCCTCAACAGAGGGACAGCATTGCCACTGGAAAAAAAAAAAGGGAATTAACCAAAATTAAAATACTTTTCCTTTCTGATTTTCCATAATCCCTAAAATAAAGGCTCTGCTGCTTATTTCTCCTCTCCCCTCCTCTTGTCTCACTCCAAGGGCACAGAGGAGATGCTCATGAACTCATTTTTAATTGCATTTAGGAGCTCATTTAATGTTATCCCTAAAAATGTTCTTGCTGGAGGTGGCTCCTCATGTTCTCTCTTCTGGGACAGGCTGGGGAAGGAGAGGAGGGGAGGATCCTCCACCACTCCATTTGTGCAGGCTGGGCTCTTGCTGGCACCACAAAGTTGCCTCCCTGGTCAGAGGTTCCTGCTCCATAAATATTTCAGGAAGCAGCGTGGGGGTCCCAAGGGTCTCCTGGGATGGGTCATTAGTGCAGGATGGGGAAGCACCAGACAGACAGCAGAGAAGGAGGGAAAAAAACTGCAATGAAAACCAAGCAAAAGCTGCCAAAGCCACAAGGTCAGGGATGAAATATTCATGGAGCCATTCGTGCTGGAAGACAGGTGTGGAGGTCCTGGGGAGGCTACGGAAACCCCGCTCTGGCTTCCTTCTCTCTTGTCATCAATGCTCAGCCAGCAAAGTTTGGGGCAGTGGTTAAAGATGTATGAGCCCAGTTCTGCAACAGCTGGACACATCTGGCACTACATCCCCCTGCTGCTCCTCTCCTGTGCTCTGTAAAAGGTGGGTGGTGGGATTGGGAGGGGACACTTGGTGGCCACTGTGTGGGCTGGGCCCTTCGGGGATCACAAGGAGAAATGGGCTTCGGGATGGAGGTGGTTGGGTGGGAGAGAGGGATGGGCTTTTGTACGGAGGTGGTTGGATGAGAGGGATGGGATGGAGGTGGTTGGATGGGACGGGATGGGCAGTGGGATGGAGGTGGTTGGATGGGAAGGATGGGTGGTGGGGTGGAGGTGGTTGGATGGGACGGGATGGGCGGTGGGGTGGAAGATTTACCAGAAGGGGTGGGCAATGGGAGGGATGAATGTGGTCGAGTTGGAGGGATGGGCAAAGGGCTGGGGTTGGTTGTTCTGGGATGGATGGATGGATGGATGGATGGATGGATGGATGGATGGATGGATAGAATAGTCAATGGAATTTAGGAGTTTGGATTGGAGGGATGAGCAATGGGAGGCAGGTGGGCTGTGGGAGGAGCGGGTAATGGGGTGGAGGTGGATGAATGGGAAGGATGGAGCCTCACATGGAGGTTTTTCCCTGCATTTCCCTTTTTGGGAAAGTTGTGTGTCCTGTTTGGCCCCTCCATGTCCTGTCAGAGCAGCCCACAGGCTCTGCACCAGGCAGATTCCCTAATCCCATCTCCATCCGGGAATTCAGCCCCATGCCCATGGACCATCACCTTCCTTCCTGGTCACCACATCTCCTGTCAGCCGCCAACCACCCTAGAGATGAAACTCCTGAGCCGGTGTTGAACCATCTCTTCCTAGAAATAACACCCCATTTTCTTACACAAATTATTTCCTTTTGCCTCCGTGGAAGCTCATTAGAATTCCTAAATGCGACCACATGGATCGATGATGTGCTGGGCCAGCGCATGGCAGTCGATTCCTGTTTTCCAGGAGACTTTTCTTCCCTGTCTAATCAGGGAAGGCAACGTCTTTCTCCCTGATTTTTGCTCTGGTATTGGTCCCCCGCTGATTAATTTCCAATGGGTCACCTCAGCAGGGAAAGAGGCTCTCCGGTTTAATTAGGAATGGGTAATATGAGTGTGGATTATCCCACAGCTGTCCAGCATTATTATGGATGAGTGCCAGGAGTTTCAGCCTTTCCTAAAATAAAATTCAAAAAGAAAATACTTGGAATAAAAGGCTTTGTGCTTATCAGGACAGTGTCCAGCTCAGGAGCTAATTAAGCAGCTTCATTGCCACCTGCCTGAGCCCACAGGAAGCTTATCCCAGGCCTTTCCACAGGGAACTGACGTCGGGATGTGCTCCCAAAACGATGAGTGCCACCGAATAGTAGAGGATGGAAGAACTCTTTGCCTTATGAGAATTTATGGGATGGGAGGGCAGGATCCTTGCCTTGTCCCTGTGCTTTGTTGTCTCCCAGGAGCATTGTGACTCTGAGATCCGTGCACACACGCTCGCTCCCGTTGGTTTTCCCGGCTCCAGGTCTCCTTGCTGGGAGCTGCCGAGTCAGCAGGCCGCACATCTGCGGCGCGGGATCCACCGGAGGACGATATTAATCAGGATTTTTTTCTCTTGGACTTTGGCAGCTTCCCGCCGCTCACAGCTGTGCCTGCGCCCTGGGAAATCAGCTTCGGTGATTCCTGCGCTGCCGGCTGGGAATGCACCTCGTCCCCAGGAGCTTTTGGGGCTATGGGGGCAGATGTGTCCCCTCCCATGGATGAGCTGGGAAGAGGGGAGGTGCTGTTAATTCCCTAATCCTGGGGGTGCTGTCCTGGCACCCCTTTCCATGCATTGTGCAGCTTCATCCCTGTCCCTTCTCCTTGGTGCTCTTGGAGGACCTTTGGAAGTTGTTTCCATCAAGGAGAACATCCTGGACCAAGCAGCATCATCCCGGCCCCAAACCCTCCCCACAATGCTCGGGAGAGGGGAATAAAGTGTTATGGAATATGGGAAACCCGTTAGGATGGGGACCTCTCTTCCAAGCGTGGGATCCCACGTGCCACTGCTGACATCACACGTTCCTCATCCAGAAGCTGGATGAGGCCTGTCAGGTGGATAATTAGGCTAATGAATTGCCCTAAGGCAGTGTTTAGCCTCAGTGGGAATGGTGGGAAGGCTGGAGGAGAATCTTCTCCCACTAAGAACCTCTAATCTCATTCTTGGAGAATAAATTTTCCCAGTGCCTCAGTTTCCCTGGATGCAAATAGTGATGTGTGGGGTGGATTGATGACCTCTGAGGGTTGTTTTACGTTTTTCAAGGGACTTTTGAGGCAGGGACTGTCATGTGCCTGCTCTTTCATCACCACCTGGCTCTCCAACCCCCTTTCCCTGACATCCTAACAGCGATTGTGGTTAGGGGCAGATGGGAAAACGGGATGCAGGAGCTGGGGAGGGATTTTGCTCAACTCTTGCTGGCCCCACTCCTTTTGTTTTTGTGCTGTGCTCCCTTCCCTGTGGACACGGGTTCTCCACAGGGGTTGGCAGCAGGAAAGGTGCAGGGAAGGGGGGGAATTCTCTCTCTCTTATGATCCCTTTGTGTCCCGGTGTAATCAGCTCTGATTTATTCTCTTTGATTTTTTTTTTTGTCCTTTTTGTTGTTATTTTTCATTTTTCCTCCGTGTCAGCATTTTTTATCCCCAATCTCTCCCCAGCTCCCCCTTCCCCTGTGATTCACCAGAAACCTGAGATTGGGAATTATTCAGGATGCAAAGGGCTGTTAGTGGGTCACTGGTCTCCTCCGGTGGCCTATTCCAAATTCCAAGCTCTTAACCCTTCCCAAGCCACAAGAGGAATCCTCCACACATCCCCCTTTCCCCCACACAGATCCTCATGGAAAAATCCTTGGTGAGCCTGAAATCCTTCAGGCAGAAGGGCCGGGTGGGATAAGTTTGGATGAATTCGGGCTGAAAAAAAAGACTTTGTGGATGTTGGAATGCTGGATGCTCTGCTGGGTCATGGCATGGGGAATATTTGCACCTTTGGGAATTTGGAATACCAGTTGTGGGTGGAACGGGGTTGAGATGGGGATGGGACATCAGAAGATGCTTGGATAGGTTTGCAGGCAGCACAGCCCTATGGGCAAAGCCAGAGCAACAGGAAATTCTGGGGCTTTGGGAAGAGTTTTAAGCACTTAAAAACTGGGATAATGGGGAAAGTAGTGCTGCCAGCAGCAAATCCCCCTGGGATGCTGGGGACAAACTCGAGGGCACCAACAGAGTGGGGGACATTGGAGCAGGATTTGGGGCAGAAGTCTTTCCAGGGATGGAGATGTGAGGATCTGGGCATCAGGGAGGTGTTTGGGAATGCCAGGATTAGACCTGCTGGCTATAGAGGAATAGTGGGTGGGATTTAGGGCACCACAACAATCTGGGATAAAAGGTGGGATGAGGGTGTGCTGATGTTATGGGATGATGGGGATGAAGGGCTGTCCCAGCTGCACAGAGCAGGTGTTTGGAAGAGCCCACGTTGGAACACACGCTCTGGCTTCTGGAAGTTGCTTTGGAATGTCTGGTTCTCAGATATGGGACTGGAAAGCTGAGACCACCACAGAGAGAGGGAGCAGAAGCATCCTGCAGGATCCTACAGGATTCCATGTCCGGTTTTGGGACCCTCAGGACAAGAAAGATGTTGAGGGGTTGGAGCACGTCTGGAGAAGGAGCTGGGGAGGGTCTGAAGCACCGGGAATGGCTGAGGAAGCTGGAGAAAAGGAGGCTCAGGAGGGACCTTCTCCCTCTCTGCAATTCCTGGAAAGGAGGGTGGAGCCAGGCTCTGCTCCCAGGGAACAGGACAACAAGAAATGGCCTTAAGTGGTGCCGGGACAGGTCTAGGTTGGATATCAGGGAAAATTTCTTCATGGAAGGTGTTGTCCAGCCTTGGCACAGCTGCCCAGGGCAGTGGTGTCACCATCCCTGGAGGGATTTAACATCCACGTGGATGTGACACCTGGGGACAGTGTCAGTGGTGGCCCCCACCACTGTGCTGGGGGAGAGCTGGACTTGATCTTGAAGGACTTTTCCAACCTAAATCCTTCCATGATTCCACGATGGATGGACGACAGTGAGCTGTCGGCCACCACATGTCCCCACCCAGCTCCTCTTGTCCCACAATCCTTGCAGCTCCTCCAGCCCACGGAGAAAAGCAAAAAGCCCATTTCCTACAGTTTTGTCACCACTCTCCAAAACAAGAAGGAATAAATCCATGAGGATATGGAGAAGCAGGGAAAAATTCAAAGGCAGCCTGGATGTTTTTCCAGTATTTGGGAGATGTGTGTTTCTCTCCTGACTTGTTTGGCACCCAAGGCTATCGGGAGCACTCAATCTCAGCCTTTTTGATCTGCTCCCAAAAAATTCATCAGAGGATGCAGAAAAGTGGATCAGCTCTTAAGCATTGCAACAAGAAAGCTGCAGTTTAAACAGATTTTATATATATTATTTTTTATTATTTATATTTTATTGTTTTTTCATCACCAGAGTTACTAGGAAATTTAAAAAAACAATTCCATAGAAGTGAAGAACAAGGCAGATCTCCTGATAAGCAAATAAAATTACATGAGATAAACCCCCAAGGCCTCTTTAGCCACCACAGCTGAAATATCAAATTTTTTTGGCTTTCCTAGCCGGATTGTGAGGAAAACAGAGGTGGAGGGACTGGAATATTTGCCGGTGGTTTTAAAAGCAGCCACTTTTTTGTACTGAAGGCTTCTCTGCACCTCGTGGTGACACAAGTGGTGTGTGGCTAAAAAGTCACCAGGGTTGTCGCTCTAATGGAGCTAAATTCGCTTGGAAAAAAAAAGAATGAAAATAAAAATAGCCATGAAAATATTTAAGCAACCAAAAAAAAAAAAAANNNNAAAAAAAAAAAAAAAAAAAAAAAAGAGAAGTAAACCTGGCCAGAATCCATAAAGCAAAGAGCTGAGCAAATTGGGGCAATTGTCAAGGGAGGTCAAAGCTGTTGCCTGTCAAGGTTGGCAGTTTCCTTTAGAAAGGACTTGATGTGAATCCTCCCCCCAGAACACGGGCAGTGTCCAGGGGCAGCTCTGCTTTCCTGATGTGCATCTTTTCTGTGGGATGAGTTCTGCCTACGCAGCCGTGGCTGATTTTACATCACAGCGAGCATCCAGCAGCTCCTCTCCTGCTCTTTCTCCTGGTTTTGTTCGGATCCAGTTTGGGTGATCTTTGCTGATGGGGTGGGAACAAGGACTATGGGATATAGGATCAGCGTCCGGTTCTGCTCCAATGTGCCAGAGAGAGGCAGCACAGGGATTAAAACCATCCCTACCCCAAAAAGGAGCCTCGTAGCTCCTAAGGGCACCTAAAACTTCCACAAACAGGAATTTTTGAGGAGACCATGGAGATGGTCCAAGGGCTGGAGACCCTCTGCTCTGGAGGCAGGCTGGAAGAGCTGGGGATGTTCACCTGGAGAAGAGAAGGATCCAGGGAGATCTCAGAGCCACTTCCAGCACCTAAAGGAGCTGGAGATGAGGCTTGGAGTGGAAGGAAAAGAGGGAATGGCTTCGCGCTGCCAGAGGGCAGGGCTGGATGGGACATTGGGAAGGAACAGCCCCTCCTGGCAACCTCAGCAGAGAGGTGGAGGGAGGAGGAAGGAAACAATTCCCCAACTGCTGGAGATGTTTCCTCCACGTGAACATCACCATGGCTCCAGGGATTTGTCTAGCACGTCATTCTCCTTGGCACTGGAATGACCTCAGCTCCCTCTTGGCTGGCACTCCACACCCACTGCTGACCTGCAAGAAAATAATAAAGAATTAATTAAGACCAAGCTCTCATCAGTGTTAATGCTTCAGAGCCCCTTTAGCCACCATTCCAGAGCATTCCAGGTGCTTTTGCCTTATGAAATAATCAGGATGGAGATGCAGCCAGAGCAGTAGCCTCAACCCTGGGCACTGATCCCAAAATAGGTCCGGAAAAAATGGATTTCAAAGATTTCATTCCTTCATTCTCCTCATCATGCTGCTCTTCTCCCTTCCCTATCAACATTTTCTCTTCCTCTTCCTCTCCCCCAAGGAATTCTGGTGTTTCTCTGCTGTTAAAACTCCCACAGCCCAAATCTTCTCCAGCAAGGACCTCAAGGGTGTGACGGCGCTGGTGACATCCTCTAGGAGACATTCCCAAGCTCTGATGGCCCTGCAAACTTCCTCCAGAAGGTCACAGCATTCCCATGGCATCTCTATCCACAGGACCCACCACAGGGAAATCTCACCCCAAACAGATCCCACCCATCCCTGGGAGAAACACCAAACCTCTGGAGCTCTCCCTGGACCATCAGGACAGCTCTGAATTCATGGCTGACCCACTACACCTGAGCTCTCAGAACATTTTTGTGGCTCACTGCTTCCATGAGGTCACTGGAGATGGCCTGAAGGACTGGTTTAAGGGAATGTGAATTCCTGTTGGATAAAGACTCCTACAAGGTGTAGGAAACAGTTGGCCGTGGATCCAAGGTGTGAGTAACCACCAGCAGCATGGGAAGGGGTTTTTTACTCCTTGGTGGTCATTGTCCAAGGTTTCCAGCTCTTCTCAGAGGAGGCCATGCTGCTCCAAAGGGTTTTCTGACTGAAAAATCCCTCTTTTTTTTTTTTCCTCTTGGGAATTTTAAAGGTTCTGCTCCCTGATGAGACTTCCCACAGGCTCTTTCAGATCCCTCGAGGGGAGGTGGGTTGGAGAACATGGATTTCTTTCCATCAGGGATAGCAAGATAACTCTTGGATTAAAGAGTTGCCTGGACTTGAAGTGTTCATGTCCTTATCCCGGACTGAGAGGGAATGAGGACTGGGAATGAGAAGGTCAGGAATTCAAAATTGTGGGGCAAAGCCATAAGATCCAGTGCAGCCAGAGCTGATTTCTCATCCCAGCAGAGAAAAAAAAAGGGCTCCAGGACTTTGCTTATTCCCACAAGGGACTCCAGGAATGGGGATGGAATCAGGCTGTATCCTCAGAAACAGCTGTGTCCGCAAAATCTTTGGGAATATTCAGTGCAGCAACTGCTGGTGGCAAGAGGCAGCACAAAGAAACTCCACGGGGCATCACAGAACAAGCTGAGCTTGGGGAAGTTTCTAAATCCCTCTCCTTACTCAAAGGCTGGATTTTGCCTTCTCCATCACTCTGGAGAAAGGAGCCCCAAGTGCTGCTGGCTTGGGATGGGACTTGGAGCCAGAGCCTGGTCTCTGAATGCGAGCTCAGCTTTGAGGAGGAGAAACTGAGAGCTGGGAAATGCTAAAAGAGCCATTAAATCATCTGCTCCATCCCCAGTAGGGCCGGCGGGATTGTCCCCCTGAGGTGGCTGGCATGGAAATGCTGCTGTTGTGGGGGTTTTCATGGAGATCCTCCGGGAACAGCTCTCTGCCAGTGGAGGAAACTCTGTGAAATCTCTACCTTTTGCTTCTCGTTAGTGCAGCCTAATTATCCCCCTTTTCCTGGGGGGATTTCTGCCCTCCAGGTACACGAGACCTTTTTTCCATCTGCCTTCCCAGCTGTCTGCCTGCCCAGGTCCCTGCAGGTCGGTGCTTACCTGGAAGGGATTTTTCCGAGCCTTTGGGTCCTGGCAGCCCTCAAGGCAGGACAAGAGGCAGAAACAGCAGTTGAATGATTGGGCAGGATGCAAACAAAGGGAAATGGTGTCCAAGGAGGATTGTCCTGGCTCAGGAATTCCCCTGGAACACATTAGGCAGTTTCATGTCTCCATGCCTGTGAGGCTGTGTCCTCCTGAGGCCTGGCACCACCTTTCCCAAGCTGTGCAGGAGCTGGAAGCCAGGATTGTCTCATTCCCCGTGGGACAGCAGAGGTGTTTATGTATTTGCTTCCCAATAGGCAGCTCCTGCCACTAAAGGCATCAGGATGCAGAGCCTGTGTCAAAGCAGAAGGCTGGGAATGGGGACTGGACCCGGGTGGGGATGGTTCAACTCCAGAGCTGGGGGAAATTTGGGATGAGAAGGCTCCTCTAGACAAGCAGGAAAGATGAGTTCTCTGTAAGAGAGGAGGGAAAGGAACTGTGAGGCCTCAGGTGAGATACGGTGGGTCTGCAGTAGGTTTGCCAGAGGGTTTGGAAAGCTGTGCAGAGCCGGAGGAACAGGGAAAGGGATGTTGGTGCAACACCTCTGGATATGGGCTCACCATGACTGGAAACAATCCAGTAGCCACCTTAGTCTGGGAGGGAATTTTTTTCTAATCAAACCCAGAGCTGGCAGAGGCCTCTCCTCTGATGGAAAAGCTGCTCCCATCACACCTCCTTCCACCTGGGAAATGACCCACATTCCTAGGAGCATTGCTTTGCTCAGGCATAGAAACCATCCCCTGGTCCAGCAGCTCCTGTGCTGAACAAAACCAGGAGTGAAAGCTCCAGTTTTGGAGTCTGGCAATAAAAACACAATCCAGAAATAACCAAGGTGGATTTAGACTGTGAACGTGTGCTGTGAATCCAATTTAAATTGTAAAATGTTTAGGAAGCTGCCTGCTGGTGACAAGGACCTGCCCTGCCCTGCCTGCAGTGCTGCATGGAGCACTCCAGGGGACGGCCAGGTGCTGTCACTCCACCTGTGACAAGGACAGCAATAACTGACCAAAGCACTCATGAAAACATTGGAATGGTAGCTCTGAGAGGTCCAGAGGCTGTTTATGTCGCAGAGAATGTGAATCCAACATGGGGCAACAGGAAGATGCAGATAAAAACAGGCTGTGTCCCAAATCCCTGGAGCCACTTCCACCTGCCTGGTTTGGATCCTGCTCTGACACCTGCTGGCACCACATTTATCCCTTCCCATATCCCATGGCAGGGGAGCTGGAACTGGATTATCTCTAAGGTCCCTTCCAACCCAATCCACTCTGCAACCCTGGGATCACTTCACAGACCCACGAGGGGTGAGGTGAGGCCAGGACGCCGTGTTTGTAATCCCAGAGGACTCCCCACGGCTCCCAATCCCTTGATCTCGGGATCAAGAAGCTCCGGGGCCGCATCTGCCAGCCTTGTGCTGGTGGCATCACGCTGCTGCTGAAGCAGCAGGACGGGATATCCCGCGGGAGCGACAGCACTGATCTTCCACCCCGAAAAAACATCCTGGGATCAAACACGCTGATGTTTCTCCCTGTCCCACGGGGTGAGGTCCCCCTGGATTCCACCATCCCACGCCAGCATTTCCAGCCTCGCAGCCCCCCGGGTTAACCCGGGAGCATCCTCCTCCCTCCCTCCTCTCCCTTTCCCTCCTCTCCCTTCCCCTCCTCTCCCCGTCTCGGCACTCGCCCCCGCCGGCAGCCACGAGCCTCTTTCAGGTACCTCGGAGCTTTAATTGAAAGCAGCCGCCGCTGCGCACAAAACACGCCGAGACCCGGGAGCCACTCTGAAGCCTGACTCAGGATGGGGACCCTGCCGGCGCGACGCGGGGCGACAGATAATTAAAGTGACAATCGCGCACGCGGGGGATGCGGCGATGCCTCCCCCGAGGATGGCGCGGCAGCATCGGGCGAGTCGTGCCGGGCCGGTGGCTCCTTTTTGGCCACCTCCAGCCCGGCTGCGCGGCCACCTCCACCTCCCGAGCCGGGTTTGAAGTCCCCCGGGTGCCGTCGGTGCGGGACAAACAGGCAGGGCTTGATCGCTGGAGGCTCGGGGCGTTTAAAAGCGGGAGCAGGAGCGAGAGTCGTGTGGGAGCGTGAAGACAGATGGGCTAAAATTTCTGAATGCTCATGAAAGATTCAGGGGCGTCACTTGTTAAATTTAATTGGGAGAAACCCGACTCGGTGCCTGACTGCACGGTTTGGTGGCTTTTGCTTAAGAAGTCAAGTGACAAGCTTGTCGTCTGTGCTTTTCCCTTCTTTCCTTCCCTTGCTTCCTCCCGCCTGCTTTTCCCAGCTCCTGCCATCGTGAATAATTTGGGGAGGATTATCTCCTGTCTCCTGTTGGGGCGAGCATCGCTCCAGGGAGGAGAGAGGTGGGATTTTGGTGATGCTGTCAGCTTGGGATGCAGGAGATGGGAGTTGAGGTGCTGCTGGATTTTGATCCAGATCCAGGAAGGGATGTGGGGGCTTCAATAAATGTCACATGCCAGCAAAAATTTGGGATTCAATCCCTCTGCCATGGGGCTGGAATACTTTTCTTCCCCACATGAACACCTGGTGGGGGAGGGGGAGGTGACAAAACCCTTCTCCTAGGCAGGATCTCCTCTGGAGCTGAGTTTTCCAGAGGCTGGAGGAAAGTTGTGTGCGAACAGGGGTTACGATGAAATTTAATGGCTTCTTCTCCTGGGGGATTTTGAAAGTGGTGGGTGTTTTCAGTGACTGATTCTTCTTAAAAAAAAAAAGGAGATTCCAGGAGGGAATCATCCCTCCAAAAGCCAATTTCTGTGCTCATCATGGCTGCCTCTGCTTCCAAAGAGAAAAACAGTCCCTGCTGGAGGGTCAATTCATCTCCTGTGAACTTTGATGTCTGCAGGAAAGCAGATGAATCACACTTGAAAATTCCTGCTTCTCCCAGATGACTCCAAGAGAAGCTGGAGTGACTCTCCAGGGTGTTCTCCTGCTCCACAGATATCCTCAGAGAGGTGATGTGGACCCTCCCCACTCAGGTGTGTGGCATCCCGGGCATAACCTGAACTCAGGAATTAGGGACAGTGGCAGAGCTCCCTAGGGCTGCTGGGTGGGAATAGGAGCGCCTGGATAAATTTTGGGAGCAGTTTGGACCCTGCCAGGTGTCCTGGTTGTCACTTCAAATGCACCAACGATGTGGGACATCACCCTTGTTAATTTGGAGGGATCTTTCTAATGGGACATGGCCCTTTTTAATGGGGTTTGTCTGGTGGGATCTTTGAGCCTAAAGGGGAATTATTCATGGTATTTTATACTTTGCAAAGTATAAAATCCACTCATCTTTCCATGTGACTGTTCATCCTCCTGTCTGTCCATTTATCCATCCATCCATCCATCCATCCATCCATCCATCCATCCATCCATCCATCCATTTCATCCACAGAATCATGGAATATTTTGGGTTGGAAGAGACCTTCAAGATCATTCTGTTCCAACCCCCTGCCATGGGCAGCGCCACCTTCCACTATCCCAGGTTGTTCCAAACCCTGTCCAAGTGTCCCCTGGACACTTCCAGGGATAGGGACAGCCATGGCTTCTCTGGGAATTCATTCCAGGGCCTCCTCACCCTCCCAGGGAAGAATTCTTTCCCAATATCCCATCTAACCCTGCCCTCTGGCACTGTGAAGTCATTCCTCCTTGTCCCGGCTTTCCAGGCTTTTGAAAATGATTTATGGAATGAATATGGCCCCATTCCAGCAGCAAAGAGTGGGTGACTTTCTCTTTAATGAGTCTCAGTCCAAAATTCCAGGGTCAAAAAGTGGCTTTGGATGAACATCTGGATGTATGAATATCTGGATGTGCTGGAATGTCCCTGCGTGGAGAGGCTTGGACATGAGCCTGGAGTTTGGACACAGAATTAGATTTTTGCTTGGATTTGGGTGCTAAATTCTCACATGCTTTACTTTGAGAGAGACTTGGTACCAAAATCTTCACCCCAGGTTTGTAGGACACCTCAAGTCACCCAAAACTTCGCATGAATGATGCTGATTTGGGTTTAGTGAAACCCCACAGAGTTGTAGGGGAAAAGCTCAGAGGGTGGTGGACAGCTCCCTAAGCTGCTCTGAGTCTGAGCTGGGTCAGGGGAGATTTAGGATTGGTATTAGGAAAAATTCCTTTGCCCAGATGGTAGTTGGACACTGGAATAGGCTCCTCAGGGAAGTGATTGAAATCCCAAGCCTGAGGATTCAAGGAGTGTTTGGACAATGCCCTCGGGTACAGCGTGGGGTTTTTGGGATGTCCTGGAGGCCAGGAATTGGTCTGGGTGATCATTGTGAGCCGCTTCCAGCTCAGGATATTCCACGATTTCATGAACTCATTTCTTTTTGTCACTTTCCTTCACCATGAGCTTTCCCTTGAGCCCATTCCTGGCTCCACGGGACCATCCCATGAACAGCAACGTCCTCAAAAGCTGAAGGGACAGAAATGAAAGCGCTGCCTCCTTCTTGCCACCGTTAATTACCCCCTTCGTTAACGACTCGCATTTCCAGTATCCACTGGTGAAGCTTTGCATTTGGATTTTGGAGACTCTGAGAGAAGTTTTATCAAACCCAGATGTCAGCACAGAGCCAGATTCCCACAGGTCCAGGATGACTCAGGTGCAGTTTCACACAGATCCAAGTTCTGGCTTTGAATTCCTCAGGATGAGGATACACATTTTAACAGAATAAAAGGGTGGAATTTGTTCATCACGGCTACCCCAGCGAGCAGCGGGGAGTTTGTTGCCTGTAATTTTAAAATTTTGCCTTTTTGTGCTCATCCTGCCACAGCTCTTCTCTTTCCATGGGACCTCCAGGGGAGCTAAATCCTTGGAATGGCTCCTCCGAGGGGAATTCCCAACACATTCTTGTGCAAAAATAAGGAGGGGATTCTGCCCCTCTGCTCCTCTCTGGCGAGATCCCACCTGGAATGCTGCCTCCAGCTCTGGACTCCCCAGCACAGGAAGGAAATGGAGCTGTTGGAGCAAGTCCAGAGGAGCCACCAGGATGATCAGAGGGATGGAGCAGCTCTGCTGTGAGGAAAGGCTGAGAGAATTGGGATTGTTCAGCCCGGAGAAGAGAAGCTTTGGGGTGACCTAATTGTGGCCTTCCAGGACCTAAACAAGGTGACAAAAAAGATGGAAAGAAGTTTTTTACAAGAGCCTAGAGTGACAGAACAAGGGGAAATGGCTTCCCACTACCAGAGGACAGGGTTAGATGGGATATTGGGAAGAAATTCTTCCCTGGGAGGGTGCTGAGGCCCTGAAATGGAATTCCCAGAGTAGCTGTTGCTGTCCCCATCCCTGGAGGTATCCAAGGCCAGGTTGGATGAGTCTTGGAGCAACCTGGGATAGTGGAAGGTGTCCCTGCCCATGGTAGGGGGTTGAACTGGATGATCTTGAAGGTCCTTTCCAGCCCAAACCGTTCCATGATTCCATAAAAAATAAAGGGCCAACGCAGTCCAGAGCTCGTCAGGCAGCACCTGCCTTTGGAGTCAATCCCAGCAGCAGCCAGGGATGCTCCTGGATTTGAGTTCTGCTGGCGAAAGGGAAGAATTTCTGTGCAAAATCTCAAACAAAAAAGCAACTTTGTCTTTTGAACGCTGCCAGGGATTGTCTCTGCACCTCTCCTTTGTTTTCTCTTTTTAATTCTTTGTCCCCCAGAACAAGGAAAAACAACCTTCCTTCTTCTCTCCATCAGCAAAGGAGGGGCAAAGGGAGGAAAATAATTATAAAAGGAAGAAAAATGCCCCCCATAATTTTTTGTGTTGACAGTGCAATCTCCAAAAATCCCCTGCTTTGCTTTGATGCAGAATAAAAGAATTTTGAGTGACACAGAGACTTTTCTGTTGTTCTGCTCTCCATTTTTCATCTCAAAAATGCAGCAGTGAAGAGCCTTTTATTCCTGAGCCTCCAGCAGGATTTATGGATCTGACATTTAGGTCCATCTGGTCAGAAGTCAGGGAAACATGGAATTATTTAGGTTGGAAAAGAGTGATTCCAACCATTCCCCCAGCACTGCCAAGGCCTCCTCTGACCATGTCCCCAGAGCCACATCCACATGGAATTTCAAATTCCTTCAGAGATGGGGACTCCACCACCTCCCTGGGCAGCCCATTCCAATGGTTGACAACCCCTTCCATGAGGAAATTCTTCCTGAAATTGATTTAGGAGCTGCTTCCAACACAGCTGGCATTTTTCAGGCATGTTTTTCTTCTTGTCTTCTACAGAACCAACTCCATCCTTTAATTCCAAGGGCGTTTGGTAATGGAGCCAGGCTGTTGGAACGGGCTGGAGCCCACTGAGGGATGTTCCAGGGATCTCTCCGGGTCAGTGGAGTCCCCGTCCCCTCCCTGCACTGCTCTGCTTCACGGAATCATGGAGTGATTCCAACCCAAACCAGGCTCCAACTCGCTCGTTCCATCCCCTGCCATGGGCAGGGACACCTTTCACTACCCCAAGTTGTTCCAAGCCCCATCCAACCTGGCTGTGGACAATTCCAGGGTTGAGGAGTTTTTACCAAGCTGCAATACTCGGTATGGGAGAGGCAGGAGTCCTGCTCCAGGATGTGTCTGTTTTGGATTAATGGTCTGCTGAAATTGGTGTCCAGTGACAGGCAAGGATTCTGCCCCTCTGCCCTGCTCAGGTGAGACCCCACCTGCAGAGCTGCCTCCAGCCCTGGGATCCAACATCAGAGTTGCTGGAGCAGATCCAGAGGAGGCCATGAAGATGCTCCAAGGGATGGAGCCCCTCTGCTCTGGAGCCAGGCTGGGAGAGCTGGAGGTGCCCACCTGGAGAAGGGAAGGCTCCAAGGAGAACTCAGAGCCCCTTACAGGGCCTGAAGGGTCTCCGAGAGAGCTGGAGAGGGATTTGGGACATGGACATGGAGTGACACAAGGGGAAATGGCTTCCCACTACCAGAGGGCAGGGTTAGATGGAATATTGGGAAGAAATTATTCCCTGGGAGAGTGCTGAGGAGCTGGAATGGAATTTCCAGAGAAGCTGTGGCTGCTCCATCCCTCGGAATGTTTAAGGCCAGGCTGGGTGGGTCTTGGAACAACCTGGTCTAGTGGAAGGTGTCCCTGTCCGTGGCAGGGGGTTGGACTGGATGATCTTGAGGGTCCCCAAACCATTCCATGATTCTGTGACCATCACAGATGGGACTAAAACTCTTTTCCTGCGAGCACTCATTGAGCAGGATCCGTGGAAGGCTGGGGAAACCTGGCAGGGAGAAGGGGCTGGCCTGAGCCAGGCCGGGGTCCAGTTTTAAGTTACTGCTGCTTAGGGGCAGAAATAGCTCCTATTAAGTTGCATTTCGGGATTTGGAGCCAGAAGATTGAGGTCACATCCACAGAGCGGGACCTGGTGCTTCGTGCCCTCTGCAATTCCAAGATCTCTCCCCAAGACCCATCCTGGGAACGGCATCCCCCTTCTCCTGCTCTGTTGGGACACAATCTCTTCCAGGGGGGATTTTGATGCCTGAAGTTTCACCTGGCAGGAAAATGTGCATGTGGGAAATGGAAAATTATCTCCTGCCTCAGTTTCTCTACATGGAGCAAGGGAAGATTTTCCCCATCCCATAAGGAGCTGGTGGCAATGTCACTGAACACCAGCATGGAGTTGCTCTTTGAAATCACCCTGTTCTGCATGGAAGGAGAATTCCCCTCCATGGAGAGGGGCCAGGCATCCCTGGAAAGGGACAAACTTAAAGGTCAGGGATATGGGTTGGATCAAGACCAAAATCTTTTTCCCTCACCCACCTGCTCTTGCTAGAAGGATAAAAAGTTGTCTCCCTGCCTCCCTGGTTCTCATCCAGCCTCATCTCACAGCCCAATTCCGTGGGCACTCTGGGATATCTGAAACGTCTGGCCAGGACGTTCCTGCTCCTACGTGCTGATTTCTACATGGATGAATCCCACTGCAAAAACTCCTCTGGAAGTGCTTATCCCACCTCCCCAGCCAGGAGAAATGATGGCAAAAATTTCCAGGGTTTAAAGAATTCAGGAAAGTCTGATGGCCGCAGACTATGAGACACATCTCCACATGGAATTGATTTCAGGCGGGGATGGGAAGATCCTTGTCAGTGGACAACATAGCAAAAGGAGAAACCTTAAAATCATGGAATGGTTTGGGTTGGAAAGGACTTTGAAGACCATCTTATTCCAATCCCCTGCCATAGGCAGGGACACATTCCACTATCCCAGGTTGCTCCAAGCCCTGTCCAACCTCACCTTGGGATGGGGCAGCCACAGCTTCTCTGGAAAACCTGTGCTAGGCCCTCACCACTCCCACAGCCAGGAATTCCTTCTCAATATCCGATCCATCTCTGCCCTCTGGCAGTGGGAAGCCATTCTCCTTTGTTCTGTCACTCCATGTCCATGTCCAAAGTCTCTCTCATGCTCTCCTGGAGCCCCTTCAGGCACTGGAAGGGGCTCTGAGGTCTCCCTGGAGCCTTCTCTCTTCCAGGCTGAACATTCCCAGCTCTCCCAGCCTGGCTCCAGAGCAGAGGGGCTCCATCCCTTGAAGCAGCTCCATGGTCTCCTCTGGACTTGCTCCAGCAGCTCCACATCCTCCTGACACTGGAGGCTTCTTGCTCATCCTCTGCTTTTTTGGGCTGAGCAGCCATTTCCATACAGTCACAACAATGCTTTCCTCATCCAGACATACCCTGGGATCACTTTTCCTGTTTCTCACTGCTCCTGAAGGGTTCTGATTTTTGGGAATTGCACTGATCTCATCGCTCGGCACAGATTTCTTCTCTTTTCTCCCCTCACGACACATGAGGAGAATTGAGGGTGTCCTGGGAATGCTGTCCGTGCATCTCCGTTGCTGTGATGGCACAAAGATGGATTATCCCTTCCCTAGTCATCTCGAGGTGAATTCATGCTGTGCATGGAGTTGTGTGTGCCCATTCCTTGGTTTTCCAAACCACTTTTGTAGGGAATGGGATACCCAGAGCTCTGGGAAGCTTTGGGGAGTTCCAGGCTCAATGACACCCCCGAGCTTCCTGAATTCTTCCCTCTTCACCTCTTGCCATCCTCCTGTCCTTACAGCTGTGTCAGAGGACTCCAGAGGTGGCCATTCCCGTGGAAGCAGCCACTTGAATTTCCCCCCTTTCCCTCAAAGTGATTTTTCTCCCACTTCCGCGCAGCGTGTGGAGGGAATTTTCGCACCCGTAAACACTTTGCGCTGCTGGCTCCCGGCTAATTGAGTCTGACAGTTCGTGTAGTCAGCAGCTGAATGGTGTCACTGGGAATTAGGCTGCCGGGATAGACTGCCAGGAGCAAATTACTTTGTCACTTCTCAGCTGACTCGAAAATATGGGGCTTTTTTTTTCCCTTTTTTTTTTTTTTTTTTTAATTCTTCTTTTTATTTTTGATTTTGTTCCCTAGGTTTCAGTTTAGTTTCGGAGGTTTTGTGTGAGAGCGTTTGAAGCCCCCCTAACCCGAGCCTGGTTTGTTTAAGGAGCATTTTCTTGTTGGTAACAAACTCCTCGTCTCCTGAACCCCCCCTGCAATGTTTATGGAGCGGGTTCTGAAAATGATTTTTAAAGGGGATCCAGGGGGATTGAAGGGAAGTGACTCAGAGAGCGGGAAAGGGATTAAACGCATCCCTCCTCCTCTCTGTGGTATCCGTCCAATGCCATGGATCATCCGCTCATCCATCCACCTCCACCAGGCAGCTTCCATTTGTTTGTCCATCTCCCTGACACGTTCCTTTTGCTGTGCAGTATTCCAGGATTGCATCCAGTTGCTAACAGGTTATCCATCATCTGGCTCTGGGGTGTGTCTCTGGTCCATCCTTATTTGTCTCTTTGCTGAGTTTATCCCTTTACCCTTTCCCAAATTCCTCCCACGATGCCATGATCCCATGCTGGGATAGCTGTCAAGCTCTCCGTCCTCCCCTTTTGAGGTCCTATTGGAAAATTGGTTGTTGGAAAGCTGTTGGATATGAAAAGCTGTTGTTTGGATATTCTGCTTCTGGTGGTGGCAATGCAATTCCAGCCTCTCTGAAAAAATGGGATGAGTGGGATTTTAACTAGCCAAAAGCAGGTAATTCCTGAGGTGAGGGAGCCAAGCCCTGTTTCAACGTCACATTGATACCAAGCTGGGCTCTCCCAAACTCTGTCACCCGTCATGATCACGTCCAATAGGTTGTTTCCCTGAAAACATTCCTCTGCTTCCATACCAAACCATGGAATGCCATCCAGACCAGCTCAAAGCCAGAGGAGAAAGTCATGGAGCAACTTCCCAGCTCCACGTGACTGGAAGTGAAGAAGAGCCCTGGACCAGGTTCATCCAGCTGGAACACTTTTCTGGGGAAGATAGAGTTTTGGTTCTATTAAATTAATCCTGCACTGGAAGGGCTTTTCATCCAGATGGGAATGAGGGAAGGGTTGGTGCACCTGATTTTTGGGGATTTTTTGGTAATATTTTCATTAAAGACATTTTCACTCCCTGGTGTTTCTGCATTCTTAGCCCAGCACTGCTCGTGCATCGCTGCTTCGGGGACAATTTGCATTTTTCCAAGTGTGATCCCACTCCCTAAAAATCGTGACTTCACATTTACGGTGACAAAACCACACTTTTTAAATGATTATCACCTGTGCAACATCTCCCCCCACTCTCCCTTCCTGTCATCCTGGGGCTGAGGGTACTCTGGATGTTCCTGTCTTAGATCCTTAAATACTTTGGATTTGTGAGTCACTGTTGTAAATTTTATAGGAATCTTTTATTAAATTCTTTAAATTAAGCTGTCAATTAAATTTAAACGCTGTTAAACCTTTAGGCTTAAACTGCTGCTCAAGCCCAGGGCTCAGTTTAACAACAAGGTCTGCTCTGAAGCTTGTGCCTCAATGGGATGGTTTTCCTTTTTCCTTTTAATCCTTGCCCTTTTCCTCGCACTCCCCAACACCTCCCCTGCTCTTCCAGGGGGTGATTTCCTATCCCTCAGTCTCTCCAAAGCCTGAAGCACCTGGACACCAATATTCCCTACCAGAGAGGAACCCAGTGGCCAGGATCTTGCAGCCAGGTCCTGCTGCAAGACCAGCAAAACTGGGATAATCCCACCTGGAAGAGACTTGGCATAGCCAGGCTCATCCTGGACACATGGCAGAAATGCTGCCGGAGGTAAATCCTCCATGGAAACACCAACTCTGGCTCTGCTTCCCAACAATAAATCCAAGTTTAATCCTCAAATTGCCTGGGCCTCCCTCCTGCCAGGCTCTGGCTCCTAAACAAATTCACCATCAACCCTAAGTAGGATTTCTTGGCCACACAAAAAAAGAGGCACCACGGCTGCCATGGAGGGGGAAATAAATACAGGGATGGGGGGGTGGGATGGTGGGATGGGGCTGCTGGGCTCCCTCTGGATGTTTTTGGCTAGATCCTTTCTCATGGATGCTTTGGGAAGAGGTTATTATCCACCCAGCCTGTCGGGATAGATCCTCTTGATCCCATTTAGCTGGAACTGGGAGCTCCCACCACTGTTTCGGGGAAAAAACGGCAATTTCTGCCCATTTCCAGTGGATTGTGGACTCAGGGCTTGTTAGCTGGGTGTTCCAAGGTCTGGAACACCTAAAGTCCTGAAATGGTTTGGGTTGGACAGGACCTTAAAGATCATCCAACTTCCTACCACGGGCAGGGACACCTCCCACTATCCCAGGCTGCTCCAAGCTCCATCCATCCTGGCCTGGAACTGGTCTGGATTTGTCTCCCAGACCAGACAGTTTTGTTGGAGTCTCTGAAGGAGCTGACTGTGCTCCAGGATGCTCCAAGCCTTCCCACTGGTCCTTCAGGTGCAAAGATCTTGTCTGGATGGCCGGGAGAAGTGAAAAACCTGAAAGATCATCCCATCCAAAGCAGGAATTTTGTCTTTGCCTTTGCCCAATCCCTGCCCGGGCAGGAAGGTCGTGGTGACCTGATCCCTGGGAATTTGAGAAGGTGGGTAGGGATTCCAGCCCTCTTCTCTCCTCCTGTGGGATCCCACCTGGAATGTTGCATCCAGCTCTGGTGTCTCAGCACAGGAAGGACGTGGAGCTGTGGAATTGAGTCCAGAGGAGGCACCAAGATGATCAGAGGGATGGAGAACCTCTGGAAAGGCTGAGACAGTTGGGAATGTTCAGCCTGGAAAAGACAAGTTTTGGGGTGACCTAATTGTGGCCTTTCAGGATCTGAAGGTGGTGACAAAAAAGATGGAGAGGGACTGTTTCCACTGTTTCCATGGATTTGGAGTGACAGGACAAGGGGAAATGGCTTCCCACTGACAGGAGTAGGGTTAGATGGGATACAGGGGAGAAAGGAAGTTTGACAAAGAGATGGAAGGACGAGCCTGATGGCTCCAAAAAGGAGAAGACATCCCTGAAAAGCAGCATCCTGAGGAATTTGTGGGCGCTCACCTCGTTTGTGCCACTCCTGTAGGCAAATCCAATCTAACCATGAATTTTGGTCTCTAATTCCTCTTGGAAGGGGTGGAATGACATGAGGAGAATGGAGGATATTTCACAATCTGGCAAAGTTTGGGTGTTCCTCAACTTCTCCTACGGAGCAGAACCTTTCATCTTTCCAAGATTCCTTCTTATTTTCGTGGCCACTTTTTCCTTTCCAGAGCTCAGGGATGGAGGCACCTCTGGCTCCAGGGAATGCTGAGGTGAGTGGTGTTTGCTCAGAGCTTCCTGGGACCCATGGAAGGGATGATTTGGAGACTGGATGACCTTGGGAGGGGAAGAACAACTCCAGCCTGTCAGGAGGAGGGCTGTGTTTTTTGGGAAAGAGCCAAAGGAAAACTGATCAACGGAGCACGGGAGAGAAAACGAGACACCCAGAATAGC
Organism: Irena cyanogastra; assembly: GCA_013397155.1. NCBI lineage: Eukaryota > Metazoa > Chordata > Aves > Passeriformes > Irenidae > Irena > Irena cyanogastra. The sequence continues at coordinate 356,896 of VWZV01015313.1, read as the reverse complement.
TCCGGGTCTGGTTCTGTGCCTCGCTGGGAAAGCCTGAACATCCACAGGATCTTCCCTCCTGCCTGGCTGCTCCGCCATCCTCGTGAGGGGCTCTCCTGATGTGCCAGGGTCCTGGGACCCTGTGACAAGGCCATGGCACCCCCAGCCATGGTACCTGGCAGATGCAGAGCCTGGGAGAACAATCCCTCAGGAAGAACTGAACTCTGACCAAGTTTTTAAAATAGGATTTTTCTTATCAGGAGGATTAATTCTCGTGAATTTGTGTGGAGGGCAGAGTGGAATCTTCATCTGGGGTTTAAATGTGCCCATCCTTGTGGTATTCTGCCCCACAGAGCACCTGATATTCCCTCTGCAGGGCAGTGACCTCTCCAAATGGAATTTTCTCTTCCATTTTTGGTCCACTTCCCCCATTTCTCCCAAAGTCCTTGCAGTTCCCTGCACATTGCAGGGACTTTTGGGGCTCCATGTCCTGGTAAACTCAGATTTTGCAATAAATCTTGTTCTTTCCATCAGGGACTCGAAATAATTCCCTGTGAACCAAACAAATCAGGGAGAGATGGGGGGAACAGGGACTTTGTGGAACAGAGCCAAAATCAACTCTGGATAAAAAGTACTGCCCAGAAAGAAACAGGAAGTTTTGAGGAATGATTAGAGGAGAAAATGAAGAGCAATTACCCCCAGGGCAGGAATGGGAAGCACCCCGAGGCTGGCTGGGCTCCTTGGTTTCGTTTATTCCTGGGACTCTCCCGGCTGGGGCCTCCAGGCGATGAGTTCCTCACTTCACAGTTTTGGGAGCACATGTCATGGTCGAGGTTCATTAATCTCCCCCTGCCAGCGTCCTTGATGAGTGATTTTAATTTTGCTGCCTCTCGGGTTACCCTGAGCCGTGAGGAGGTTTAAAAACATCCTGGGGTTGAGGCATTTTGATTTTCCCATTTAGGATCTAGGTGCAACCTCTCTGAGGGTGGATCCTACTCCTTCACTCTGCAGCTGTGATAGCAACATGGAGAGACCCCAGATCCCTGAGAATCAGTTTTTGCACAGGAGCAGCCTCGGAGGAGTCTTAAAGGTCATATCTGATGGAATTCTGCCCTGTTTGCCACTGCTGATGGCTCCAAACATCCTGTTCAGGGTAAGGAAAGGGCTCTGACACACGAGAAGCAGCAGCATCCTCTAAAAACACATCACAGCCAGCCCTGTCCCAGAAAACTTCATCCCTGTCCTGCATCCCCTTGAATTCCACGCACACACAAATCCCTGTATGGCCACAGCTACGTAGAAAAAAAGAGGAGCTGTCTGTCTCTCCTCCCTCTGCTCAAGCTCACATTTTTTCCTAGGAAAATCCCTCTCTTTGGGTTTCTTCAGCCTCACAGCCTTTAGGGGTCACTCCTAGCAAGATTTCCATCATTTTCCTGCAGCCTCACAAGGTGGAAATGTCCTGGAAGAGCCAGCGGTGGCATCAGGACTCCTGGTGTCCCAGCGTGTCTTGTGCTGAGTATTCCCGGTTTCCTGTGGCTTTACCTGGCCGTGATCTTTCCCTTCTCTTCTCCTGAGGAAAGAGGCAGATGGAAACTGCATCCTCCCCGACTCTAGAAGGCGAAGGATGAACAATTCAGGGCATTCAATGCTGGTGTAATTTTGGGATGAAAAATCTCACAGTGCCGCTCTAAGGACATCCCAAATTCCGTTTCTGTGCTGTCCAGCTTGAGATGGGCTCAGTAAAGCAGGATGAACTGACTGGGAATGGGAATAACAGCAGGGATCACGCACCTTTCCCAACATGACATGAGGGCAGGGATTTGCCTGCTTTATCCCCTCTGTGGCTGGCGTTGGCTACAGCCGGAGTGACGATTCCAACAGCAGGAGAGCACGTTCCTGGGCAGTGGAATTTGATCACCTGCTCTTTTCCATTGGGTCCAGGCCAGAACATTCTATCTCCAGGAATTTGGGATGGGAGTTCGGCTCTGAACAGCCTTATCTGGTTGGAGATATCCCTGATCTTGCAGGGAGACCAGGTTGTTCCAAGCCTCATCCAACATGGCCTTGGACACTTCCAGAGATGCAGCAGCCACAGCTTCTCTGGGAATTCTATTCCAGAACCTCACCACCCTAACAAGGAAGAATTTCTTCCCAATATCTCATCTATCCCTGCCCCCTGGCAGTGGGAAGCCATTCCCCCTTGTGCTGTCATGCCAGGTCCTTGTCTGAAGTCCTTCTCCAGCTCATCTGGAGCCTCTTTAGGCACTGGAAGAGGCTCTAAGTCCTCCCTGGAGCCTTTTCTTCTCCAGGTGAGCACCCGCTAGTCTTCCCAGCCTGTCTCCAGAGCATTCCCTATCCCTGCACATCCTTCCCCCTGGAATCAGCAGCCCCCATAACCCTCAGGGAGTGGTTTTCACCCTCAGAGAAGCAGTTCCCATCCTGGGAAGGCAGCATGCCCACTGGCACAGCACTCAAAACAGCCAGAGATCCCCTCCAGCTCCCAAACTTCTGTCTCCAGTGATGTCAACGGGGTTGTCAGGCACAGAGGGATGGCAGGAGAGGAAGAGGATGCAAAGCCAGCATTTGCCTTGGGATCCCTATTGACTGGATTTCCTGGACAGCCCAAAAGCCCAAATAAAGGGAATTGTTCCATAATGAGAAGCAGACAATTAAACTCTACAAAGTGTCAGAGCCAGACACTTTTAGCAGCAGCCAGAGGCTGACTCAGGATCCCCACTTGCTCCCAGAGGAGAAGTGGCTGTGGAACGGGGAAAGGCCAGGAAAACTGCTGCTGGTACCAGTTTGCCAAGGATAGTTTGGGCTGTCCCAGGCCCTGAAAGTGAGACAGTGGCTCCTGGCAGAGCTCCAGGCCTGGCACAACAGCACTGGAGTGCGAAGGCTCTGGCAGCAGGGCTATCCAAGGGCTATCCATGCATCCTTGGTGTGGGATACAGGATGGTATAGCCGTGCTGTGGGAATGGTGAGATGGGAGATCCAACAGCCTGGGAAAGGGATAGGCAGCATTTAAAACCCCACTGCCAAATCCCTGGAAGTGTCCAAGGCCAGGCTGGATGGGGTTTGGAGCAAACCTGGTCTAGTGGAAGGTGTCCCCGCCCACGGCAGGAGGGTGGAACTCTGTGATTTTGAAGGTCCCTTCCAATCCAACCAAATAATTTTATAATGATTATATGGAAAGCAGGGAGACAGAGGGATGAGGTGAGGTCTGATTTGCTCTCTCTCAGTGTTGCAGTGACCCTCAGCGTCACTTGACTGTCCCCTCCAGATGAGCGATTGCCCCGATTCCGCAGCCCTGCCTCTGGTGCTGAATGGTCCAATCAGGTGGAATTCCACTGATCCCAGCCCCACCTGTCCCTCCTTAGCTCGGTGTTGGGCCCTCTGGCTGTGCTCCTCTGGAGATTTTAGATTTTGTCCCCCTGCCTGAGCAGGGATCTGCCGCCAGAGCCTCGCGCTGCCCTGTGCCAGGTCCCGGCGGTGTAAGCGGATCCCTGCAGCTCATGGCTTGTTATGTTTCCCAGCACAGTCTGTGCCGGTTAATTTGTACCTCCAGGAATTTGGAGATGCTCCTTCCAGCAGGGAGGCCCCTGGGTGAGACATGGCATCTTCTCTCCATGACGTAAGCCCTTCCCGAGCCAAATAGCTCAGCGCCCCAGCACGGATCATGGAATCGTTTAAGCTGGAAAACTCCTTCAAGACCATCACATTTCCTGCTGTAAAACTGTACCTTGAAACCTTCACCCTTCTCCACCCTGGAGATGTAAAACTTCATTATGGAGGCGCAGGAATGGTGGGAATAATGCGAGTGCCTCGTGGTTGGGGTGCTTCCTTTGGGATAACTCCATGTTCTGGTGGATCTCCCACTGCAGGACCTGGGGGAAGCCCGTGGGTGGGGGCTGAGGTCCCAGCAGGAGGTGGGGATGCATCAGGTGTCAGCCCTGGGTGCCAGCCAAGGTGTCTTCTAACAGCACCCCGGGGACCTGGCGCGGCCCTCGGGGCAAGGGAGCCAAGCAGTCCCTGTGTGAGGTCCCTTTGGGAGGGGAGGAACAGCTGGGGGACGGGCAGGGGACATTTGAGAACCAGCTCCCTGCACCACAGGGGGCTCTGGCCGAGATGCAGCTGCCAAGCAGGTCAGGAAGGATGGACACCTTCCCTCTCCAGCACTGGGAAAGGACTAAAAGGATTTTTGAATCAATCTGCAGGGGTCTGGAGGATGGTTTGGAGCAGCTTCCTCCTGAGGTCACGCACATGCTAGATTTGGAGCCTGGGTTTCCCTGCAAAATCCCACAGATTTCCCCACAAAGCCTGCCTGAGATCCTATCCTGTTCTTTACAATTCCCTGAAAATAAGACCCAAAGGTTCCTCCTTTCGCTGTTTTCTTCTCCTGACATCTCTGGCTTGCCTGTGTTCAACAGGGTCCACCTGAACTGCTGATGTTTCTCTGCCAAGTCCTTTCTTGTCACTCCAAAGATATTTATCCTCATCCCATTTCCTGTTTTTCTCCCTGAAGTGGTCCCTTCTCCATGAGATAAGCCCAAGGTTCCTACAGAATCATAATAATGGAATTGTTTGGGTTGGAAGGGACCTTTAAAGGTCATGTAATTCCAAACCTCAAACCATCTTGGCTTCAATTAAATTGTCCAAGAAATCATGGAATGATGTGAGTTGGAAGGGACCTTAAAGATCATCTTGTTCCATCTCCCTGGCACGTCCCCCTGCAGGGACACCTTCCACTGTTCCAGGCTGCTCCAAGCCTTGTCCAACCTGGCCTTGGACACTTCCAGGGATCCAGGGGCAGCCACAGCTTCTCTGGGCAATCTGTGCCCATGCTTCACCACCCTCACACGGAGGATTTTTTTTCTGATATCCAATCTAAACTGACTTTCTCACAGTTTGAAGCCATTCTCCCTTTTCCCGTCACTCCAGGCCCTTGTAAATCGTTCCTTTCTGTCTTTTTGTAGATCTCTTCGAGTACTTGAAAGCTGCAATTAGGTCACCCCAAAATCTTCCCATTTTCTTGTTTTATGACCACCCAGACCCTCCCATTCAAGATTTCATCAGGGTTGAACCAAGCACCAAATGAATCACTCCTGGCTCCTTCTGCAGGAGTGTCCCTATCATCCCATCCGCAGACTGGAATTCTGTGGAGGCTGTTAATTATAGCTGCAATTCCCTCTGGAATAATGACTTTTCCCTGTCCCCTCACCGGTCCTTTGTGTTCCCACATCACCCTCCATCCCAGCAGGGAAGTCTAAAATCCAGGTCTCTTGAAGGAAGTGGAATCGCAAGGGTCATTTTCGCCTCTGCAGATGCTAAATCGTGCTCTGCTGACTGCTGGAAAACCTTTCCCTCCCCCTCCCAATCCATGCAGAAGTTTTGCAACAGCAGCAAATCCCTTGATAACCCGCCTGTGCTGGAAGCAAAGCCCTCCCCAACTCAGCGCACCGAGAAGTGCAGAACATCAGCTTCCATGCTATCCCTCTGTTTCCCTCTTTTTCTCGGGAGCTCCAGGCAAGGGACAGACTTCTGAGCCAGGCTCTTTCTTCAGGTCCTAATTCAGGGCCCTTTGCAAAAGGATTAGTTTCTGTTTGAAGGGGTTTTTTCTTGCTCCAGGGGAGTATCCAGGCAGGAGAAGCCAGCTGAGGGAGGGAGGAGCTTCACAGAGTCCATTTCCATTCCCTTTTCCCAGTCAAACTGGCAGCCTGAGATGGATCAGTGGGACCAGGGTGTTGGATCCAAGATGTTCTCTCTACTCTTCTCCGAAGGTTGACTAGGGGCAGGTGAGAAGAAAAGTGGGGACTCAAGATATCTGTCCTCACCCACTTCCAGCTGACTTCCAGGACCCTTCATATCCTCTCACCCTTCATTTTGCCCTGTATGGGACTAATCCATTCCCACTGTTGCTTTTTTAGCCCCTATCAACAGTTCCCAGATCCTGGTGCAAAGTGCATGGTCCAGCCCATTTCAGTGCTGCCAAACTGCCTCGCATCCCAAATCCCAGCGGCTCTGTCCACGTGGCCTCTTGGGACAGCCCCAAACTCCCTTTTGGGAACAGCCCCAAACTCTCTTTTGGGAACAGCCCCAAACTCCCTTTTGGGAATAGCCCCATCCAGCAGTGGTGTCAGAGAATTTATCCATAGTCCCAGCTGCCTGAGCTTCTCCCATGCTTTGCAAGCCAGGCTTCTCACTTTTTCCGGCAGAGAGATCCGTGTTCTTGGGCACAGCAGATGGTCTCATGCTGGATCTCCATGGATCTCCATCCACAAGATTAAATCCAGTAGTGAATCCATAAGTTGATCCATGGCTTGTTCTTCCTCATTGTCGGCTTCTGGTGGAAACTCCTGGCTCAAAGCCTTACATCCAGACCTTGTGTTAGTTTAGGATAAAGGATTGCAATTCCAAGGATAGCCCTGTGGACACTAAATAGTCTGTGAGAAAGTTCACTTCTGTATTTTCCAGAGGAGTCTTCATCTGGGCTCTGATGTTTAGTGCATGGATCATTCTTATCCAAAGGAAAGTCCTGCAGAAGGGTTTGAGGGCAAATGGGATCATCACCCCAGTCTGAGCTGGAAGGAGTAGGAGAGAGAGATAGCCCCTCTCACAAAAATTCCATGGATTCCACAGTGGAATGTTGCTTGTGCTTTCCTGCTGTTTCGTCCCAGATCCTCCGTCCTTCCACATTGTCCCAATGACCTCAAGCATTCCCAATCCCAAGGAGTCCTCCCAAAGAGGGACACTTGGGTTGGGCTGTCTGGCTGCTATTCTGCCCTTGCCACTTATGGATTCATGGTTGGACTCGGTGATCTTAGAGGTCTTTTCCAGCCTAAAGGATTCTGTGATTTCCATGATGATTCTTGTTTCTTCTCCCTTGTTCTTCCCAGGTTTTTAGTGCTGGTGGGAAGCAATTGTTACAATCCCAAAGCTTCTCCAGGGCCACCACCAGCCATCTCTCCATCCTCCTACATTCACATTCTGAATTCATAGCACAAAGTCACGGAATCTCCTGAACTGAGTTCCACAAAGATCACTGAGTCCAACTCCTGGCCTTGTGCAGGACAACCCCAATAATCCCACCATGTCCAACTCCATTATTATCTAAATTGCTGAAAGTTTCTGAACTGCCTAGAAAGTGCTACCTTTGGCCAGAACTGCTTTAAACCCTCTGCTTCAAATCCCTGTGGTCCCACAACAACTGGGTGGCTCCATCAGGTGAATGTTTTCCCATTTCCATCCTGCCCAAAGGGAAGAAACCTCCGGCTTTTATCTTGGAACAAACCTTCTAACACCCTGTGGAATTTCCTTTCCTCCCTCCACAGCTTATGCCTGGCTCTTCCTGCTCTCCAGCTGAGGGGAGTGCAGCCTTGGGTCAAGTGTAATCATTTTTATAGAGCTGGGGATCAATAGCTGCTGGAGAGAAATGCTGTGTGTCGGAGTCCCCTCGGATCCTGGAAAACCAAAGGAACACTACATGGAAGAGCACTTACTGTATTACTGCTGCAGGCAGATAGAGCTCCGTGCCAGAGGCTTGGCAGAGCTTTGGAAGTGCTGGAAGGATTCATGCCCAGCTTCTCTGGGAACAGGGAGAACATTCCTACCCTGCACAGCCCTTCCTTCTTCCCATCTTTCCCAAGGAACAGCCCTGTTTTACAAAAATCAGCTGCAAGAACACCTGGGAATCAGTGGCTTTGTCCCAAGTTGATGGATAAAACAAGGAAAGCATGGATACACATAGATTTAACACCATTCTGCCCCAAAACTTCTCTCTGGGGAGTTTTGTTTATGGGTTTTATTGCCTGTTTAGGTGTGCTCTGTTGCTGTGGGCTGCTGGAAAAGCTGGATAGACACCTAGATCAAATCTCAGCAAAACCCTTTGGGACAAGGCATTGGACAAATGTCAACAGAAAAGCTCCGGGAATAATCTAAACTGGCAAAAAATTCTCCTGGGATGGAACCAAACTTAATTTGGGTAATTGGTGGCTTAAAGAGCAGGAAGTGGGGATGAGATGGAAGTGCCATCAGGTGACAAGGGTCCCTTTCCTCTCACATGACACTTCCTTGGTGCACCACGGGTGATCTGTGGGTTGTTACGGGTGTGTGGGATTTGCCCAAGCATTCCCAGAGCCTTGTCACCTGTGTCTTTTGCCTCCCTCTCCTTTTCCCATCTCTGTCCCCTCTGTAGTTATTCCCGTGGAGTTGGGTTCAAGAGATCACTGAGGGAGATTTCCAAGACATTCCTGTCTGCATGGAGAGGAAGAGCTCATGCCCCTTTCCCCACCACATCCATGGATGTGTTCTCCAGATTATCCTGAGGACAAATCCAGCTTTAGTCCTCCATAGCCTGGTCTGGCTTAATTTGGGTAATTAAAATTGATGCTTGGCTTGGTGAGCTGCAGCATCATCAGCTTAGTGTAGGAATCCAAGGAATGAGCAATTAGTCATGGATGGGACTGTCACCCATCCCTGGGTGTCTTTCTCTTTCTTCCTGGTTTTCCCTGGTGGTGGTTTTGTGTCCCTGCAGTGGGAGTGGAGGAACTGGAGAAGGAGAGACCATTTCCAGGTAAACTGAGTCTCTTTGGGTTAGAATTAGAGTTTGCACAAGAGGAATTTTATAGGACCATCCTTTGGAAAGGGAAATTCTTCTCCATTCCAAGAGAGATCAGTTCCTAAGCTTTGTCTGCTCCTGTCCTGTTGCTTCACACATCAGAATGGGGATAGAGTCCCAAACTCCTGGAATAATTTTCATCATAGAGGAACTTTAAAGGTCATCTGGTTCAACCACCCTGCAAGGAGCGAGGAGACCTCCAACCAGATCAGGTTGCTCAGAGCCCCATCCAACCTGACTCTGAATTTTTCCAGGAGTGGGGCATCCACGCCCCTGAGACTGTGCCAGTGTTTTTCCACCCTTTCCAAGCAGGAAAGCTTTAGGGAGTGTAAATGTTTCAGGTCTGTCTGAGAACTGAAATGCACTGACAGAAGTTGGGGTGGGATTGGGATCCCATCAATCCCATCTCCATCCATTTCTGGAGAGTTTTTCCATTCACCCATTCATACATCCATCAAACCGTCTCCAATCCATCCTCTTGGTGCTGCACAGGAAGTTCTGACAGGTGGAGATGGGAAAGTGCCAGGTCATTACTTCTGTTATTGTTGCATGTGAATTTTATGGATGGATATTTACATCTGACTTTATGACCCACTGCTTTCTACTAAGGAAAGACATTTAAACCCGTAGGAAAGGTCTCCAGGGCCGTGGTTTTATCAGACGGAAGAAGTTTGAACAGAGCAGATCTTCAAGCCTGGAATTCCATTGGTTCTGTTTCCTTCCAACACCACCATGCAGCAATTTTGGAGGAATTTCCATGCAGATTCCTTGTGCCAGATGTTTAGCTCCATTAACATGCTTGGATCACAACTAGGAATGTGTCTCCTCTCCCTCTTTGCCCCCACAAGACCCTTTTAGGACACCTGAACCTTGTACCTGCTCTGACCAAGGCTGGAGTCAGCCATGGATTCATTCCCATGGGATATTTTGCCAGTGAAATCTCCCTTCCCACTTCTCCCTCTCCTGCTGGATTGGCAGGTCGAGGTGGGGTCAGTTCTTCCACTTGTCTCCCTAAGCCCCCCCTTCCACCTGGATGGTGCCTTTGAGTCTGAATCCATCTCCTAAGCACAGGGTGGATTTCTTCTGCTCATTCCTCATTTGGTCCTGATTCCCTCATGCCTAGTGCCAATGAACTCTGTGTTTCATCTCATCCTTACCTGAGAGAGTTTGGTTCCTCCACAATGAACAAAAAAGACTAAACTTCACCTTCCCTTCTCCTCCCCCTTGCTGGAGCTCAGCTAGCGGACATCTAAGTCCTGGCCCCAATCCTGATGGATTCTGGTTGTTCTGAGGAGACCCAGGCTGTGTCAAGAATCCAAACCAGGCTCCGGAGTGGGAGATGTTGTCCCAGGGCATCCTGCCCACACAGCTGTCCCCTCACCTGATGTCCCCAAACCACAGTGGCATTGAGCAGCTCACACCTTCCAGCTGTGCTCCCTCAGCATCTCCTCAGCCTTGGTGAGCAAATCTGGGTCCTATGTCCAGTTCTGAGCTCTTCAGGACAGGAGGGACATGGAGCTCCTGGAGCAGGTCCAGAGGAGGACAGCAAAGATGATGAAGGGACTGGAGGAAAGGCTGAGGAGAGGAGACACAGCTGAGAGGGGACCTCATCCCTGTTGGTCCCTGTCTGCAGAGAGGGCTCTCAGCAGGGCCCAGGGTCTCCTCAGGGGGGCCCTGCAATGGCGCCAGAGGAACAGGCAGCAATTGATCCCAGGAAGTTCCACCTGGACATGAGGCAGAACTTCTTCCCTGTGCAGTGACCAAGCCCTGAACAGAGACCAGAGAGGGTGGCAGTCTCCCTCACTGGAGATATTCCAGAACCCTCTGGACACAATCCTGTGCCGGGTGCTCTGGGTTGACCCTGCTTGAGAAGGGAGGTGAGACCAGATGTGATCCCTTCCAACCTGACCCATTCCATGATTCTGTGATCAGACATCACTCCAACATGAACCAGCAGTGGCCATCCTCACACCACAGGTGACTTTGGAGCTGATGGAGGAGATCGTGACCAGGCTGGGACAGCAATATCCAAACCCACAACCTGCTCTGCAGGCACTGGAAGCAGCAGGAAGCCGGGCACGGCCTCTCCCCCTCGGAGCCTGCAGTTAAATATTGACAAGGGAGGGCTGTTTTTAAGGGATGACTGATTTTATGAGCAATCATCAAGGAACGCGGGGATGCCACGAGCTCATCCAATATCCTGTCTCTGAGAGCATCCCCTCCCAGCTGCCTGGGAGGAAGGAGTCAGCCCCTGTAATGGACACTTATCCAATAATTTGCCAAAGGGGGCAGTTTCTTGCTAACCTCAAGTGGTTTGTGTTTGGCGTGTGGCCTGAAACACAACCCTGACATCCCTCATAAATATTTATCCCAGCTGCTGGAGTAGTGAAGGAGATGTTTGACCACGTCCAGCCTTTGTGGGAGTTTTCCAGTCACTTGTTTCAGAGAGCCCCCCTGTGCTCAGGGCAAAGGGCAGCTCCTGAGTCAGCTCCAATCTGCTGCCAGGGAAGCCTCCCGAGAGGAAATGCCCCCGGGAATGCGTTGGGGTGCAGGGTTCCTCTGGATTTAAATACTAAGCAGGATCACAGCATGGAATATTCAGTCACTGTCCCTAATTGTCAGCATAGGGTTTGACACCTTTTCTACCTGGCTGCTCCAGATCCTGGTGGCTTGAGGACACAGGGGCTGGCAGAGGCCAGGGTGATCTCTCCAGCAGTGGATGATGCCACCGTGCCACCAAATGTCACCGCCAGGACTCCACCTGTGTGTCTCCAGGGATCAGGATGGGGATTGCCCACCAGGAACGGGAGGCCAGGGAGCAGGGAAGAGGCTGAGGCTCCAAAGACCCTGTTTTTCCTGTGTTAAAGATTCTTTCGGCAAGGTGTGGGAACACCCTGGGCCCCATCACAATGTTCTGTCCTGTCCCAGGGGACCCTGCTGTGTTTTGTAATACCGAGCCTGAAAGACCTGGGACGATCCTCCCATTCCCATCTGCTGACACTTTGTGGGAATATTGCTTTGGTTTCTGCTCCCTGTATCCCTCCCTGGGGTGCTCTGAGTCCCTTCTCAAGGGACACCCGGTGGGGAGCCACAGCAGAGTCCCAGGGGACCCTGGGCAGATGTCAGCCTTGCCCATGTCCCAAAACTGGACCCCCTCTCCCCTCCTGTTTTTGGACATATCCAGGCTCATTTGAGGTGTGGGGGTGCAAGGGTTAAGCCCTTGTCCTTTAGGAGCAATGAATTTATCTCATCACTCACTCCAGGTCCTCCACCCCCCGAGCAGCATCCAAGGAAAGCCTCCCTCCCCCAGTTCGTGGGGGCAGCCAAGCCTGAAGCCCCTCTCGCTTCCCACCAGCAGGAACAATGTTATTCTGCAGCGAGGCAATTACTGCCATCTAATTAGAACCGAGGCGCGTGCCATCCCTCAATGACACGGCGGTGGAAGTGGCAGGGAACCGGGAAAGCGGCTGCTCTGCCTTATCCCCTCCTTTTTCCAGACCTCCCTCCTCACTTCCCTGTGGGACCTTGCTGTGGGGCCGCTCTCCAGGAAGCTCAGGAAGGTGGGGAGAGGGGATGGGGGAATGGGAGGAGGGACAGAAGAGAGATGGATGCCGATGATTTTGCGGGAGGTACCTCTGGAGCGTAAGCGTGTAAGCTCTGGGGGACTTTGTCCCATTCTCCCCTCCCACCCCTCTCCTCCAACCTTTTAACTGACGCTCAGCTCCAGAGGCTCTTGATTGACTTTAAATGTAATTAAATCGCAGGCACGCAGAGGATAATTCAGGGAGGTTTCATTGCCCGTCAGAGAGAGCGAGGCAGCAGAGACAGAGGGGTGTTAATAATGCACTTTTTACTGCCAAGCAGCTGGAAGAGGTTCAGGGAATTTGTGGAGAGGGAGGAGCCTTGGACCAGGCAGGGGAATTTGGATCAGGGTGGGGGAGTCTGGGATTTTTAGATTCAATCCCAAAAAGTCTTCAGAGAGATGGGGGAATGTCCCGTGGTCAGTCAGTTGGGGCTTCCCTGCCACATTATCACATGGGAGGGCTGCATCTTTGGATCAATCCCCAAGGGATGCAAAGGTTGTCCCAGGCAATTAGTGCCAGGAAAAGAGGAAACAGGCTAACGTTCTGCCAGGGGGGCTTCAGGTTGGACATCAGGAGGAATTTCTTCATGCAAAGGGTTGTCAGGCATTGGATTGGGCTGCCCAGGGAGGTGGTGGAGTCACCATCCCTGGATGTGTTCAAGGAATGACTGGACGCGGCAGGGGATCGGTCACAGGCTGGGCAGGAAGATCTTGGAGGTGTTTTCCAAGATTCTGTAAGAATTCTCTGAAAAAAGAGTCAATTCACCTTGCATAGTCAGGAATGCCCAACTCGGGATGAGAACTCCTGTTTGTTTCATGGCACCTTGTGGATCCTTGCAGTGTCCCATCACATGGCGGGACAACTCCTCTGGGTAAACCCAGTTTTTCTGAACACCAAATTGGGTGAGTTTTCCTGAACCGGTCTTTCAGCTGATACCTATTTTTCCTACTTGTCTATCTTATCTTTTTTTTTTTCTTCTTTATTCCAGCAGAAATCACTTCTGCTGCTTCCTCTAGAAGATAAACTGGGAAAATATGTCCCTCGGGAAGAAGTTCTTTCATGAGTTTAGCTGGGCTTCAGGCTGCCCCAAATCCAGGTCTGACAGTTCCACGCTTGGCTTGATCCAGGGAAGATCTGGAGAACTGCATGGCAAGGAAAGACCCAGGGGTTCACTTGGTGTGAACCTGGTGGCACATCCAAACTTCTTGCTGGAGAAGCAAGAAGAACAATCTAGATTTCATCAATAGGGAAAAATTCCCAACAGAAGAAAATAGGTTGAAGGTGCCTTCAAGGTTCATAAATGTTGGAGACTTTGCTGTCACTGCCTTGTTTGGGGATGATGTTGGTTGCAAAGAAGGGTCCAGTGGTGCTGTGGCACCCTCCTGTCTCTAACTGGTCTTACACAAGCCTAGGAGGAGTGCATTGTTGGACCACACTGGTGGATTCTGACAATTGCGTGAGACAGAACCTCCTCTTCCACCTCATTTTTGTCATTGGTCATCATCAGGCCACACTGCCTCAGTTTGAGATTCACAGGTGAAAACATGGGATTGGGGATGTGGATGAGTATTTCCTTGGAAAGAGAGCATAGCTGAAAGTTTTGGGAGTACAGGAGGTCCGGCTTTCAGCAAGGAGGCATCTCAAGTAGCATTTCTTGTGGTGGAAGCTGGTTCAGGGGTTGTTTCCCCTGAACAGAGAGGAAGGAGCATCTCACAATTTGTTGCATGAGAAGAAGGAGTTACCTGGAAGGAGGAGCTCTGACCCCCTGCAGAATTAGAGTTGTTCTTCAGAGGGAGACCACAGGGTGTTGAAATCCAACCAGTCCATCTCCTGTCACCTGCTGGATGGTCTTCTTCTTAAATTCCCAGGTTTGGAGGCGTGTCTGGGCCAATGTGGCACTTTGTGTGGTGCTTTGCCGTTTGCTACAGTAAAGTCACCTCTCCACTGGTGTCTTAATTTAGAAGAAGATCCTTAGACCAACCCAGAGCAACCAGTTGAACTCTCTCAAGACTCATTTCCTCTGGATGGTCTTGGTATTCTGTTCCTCTGGCCACCACGAGACCACCCACAGCTCATGGAGCAGAAGGTGGGATCTGCCACTTCCATCTTCTCCTAGGTCCCAGAGAGCTGGTCAAAGGGTCCAGAAAAAGCAATTCCAGGTGTGGAGTGGGTCCCCATGCCTGGTTAGGCCAGGCAGAGCCCGCTGGAGCATCTGATGGGGCGGGGAGGGGGTGGGGAGCGGATTAAAATTCTCGTTTCTTCACGCTGGGTGAGAACGCTACAGTGGATTAGGCCGGGAGCTGCTCCTGGCTGCGGTGCTGTGCTGAATTAGCAACATGTTTGAATGAGATAAAAGGGGCAGCTTTACCCCAGCGCCCTCGTTCTGCTAATCCCACTACAGCTGTGAAATGAAGAGCAGCAGATCGGCTTTACTCCCTTCCCTGACTATTTCCTACCCTTGAGACCGAGGCGGCTCCGCACAGCTTTACCAAACCTGGCCCCGCAGGCAGATTCCTGCTCTGGCCGGATGCTCCCTTTGCTGTACCAGGCCCTATCCCAGGACTTTTTGGGATGGGAGACTCTTGAAAAATTAGAGAATGGTGTTGGTTGCCCTTGGAGGGGTTTGACCACCGTGCCAAGCTTTACAAGATTCCGTGTTGTCGTGGCACGTTGCTGGAGGAGGAAAAACTCATCCCTGTTCCAGCAGGTCACCTCAGCAGCATGGAACAGGTGGGGTTTTCTCCTGCTTTTCCCTGGGAAGATCTGTCAGGCAACTAAACGGAGGATGCTCTTTGGTCCTGTAGCTGGGGCTGCACCCACCCAACCTCCACTTCACTGACGACACTTTACCCTAAGGTGGCACCTCTTGCTTGTTCATGGATGTCCCAGTTTGGGACTGATCACAGCTCCAGGGACATGGACAATGTCTCCTGGTGCTGGAGGTGATCCCACCAGTGCAACTTCATCTTTCAAGTAGGTTCCAGTGTGGTTCTGACCCCTTTTTCACACAAGCGTGTTGCAATGTTGGGGTAACTTGGGACCACAAGTCCCATCTCCTCTCATGCAAAGCAAAGTTTATAGAGGGAGTGAGAGAAGGATACTGTAAATAGCCAGGTAAAGATCTGTGAAGCCTTTAAAAATAATCTTAACAATTTTTAAAAAGGATCTTGGAGGTCTTTTCCAACCTCAATGATTTGGAAGTGTTAGAATTTGGTGGAAAGCGTTGCAACCAATCTTTGGGTCTGTTGACCTACTCCTGAAATGAGTTATCTCCTTCTTATCAGTGAGCCAGGAGTCACAACAGCTGGATGTCACTTCCGTGGGGCTGGGGAGCTCAGACATGTCCTTGTCCTAGTCACTTAAAGGCTGGAATTTATCCCTTCTGTTTTGGGAGTTGTCACACAGGTGTAACCATTGGAATGGTGCTTTTGTGCTCCTGCACATCCAGGAGTTTAAATCTTCAAGAGTGCCATCCACGAAGCTAAGGGAATAAATTGTCCACTTGGATGGAGTTTTCTGCCTTAGAGGAGAGGAAAAATTCCCTCAGCTCCACTAACTGGATCAGACTGTTGCGCAGCCATGGGAAAGAGGTATCTCCACTGCACTCACCCCTTTTAATCCCATCAAAACACCTTTTATCCACATCTCCATAACACGGGTAGGAAAACAAACCTGCTGTAGGATGGGATCCATCTGTTTGCACAGGAATCACAAAGATTTGGAAGCTAGATGAAGTTTGGTGTGTTTTTCCTCAAAAAATCTGTTTGTGTGGATCCAGAACTAGTTCAGCCGGAAATTGTTCTTCCAGAGGAAAGTTCAAGAGAGTGCACAAGGAATCTCATGGAGCTTCATGCTTACTCCTGCCAAATGAGAGACTTGACCTTTCTTGAATTATTCCTTTGCTGCAATAACTTCAAAATCTGAAGCTTTTCATGTTCTTTGTTTTCAACTCTGGAAGAACCCCACTGCCTTTCCCTTCACAGCTTTGTCTCTTTTGATCACTGTTTAGAAAGTCAACCACAAAAATGGGGGTTCCATCCCCATCTCTGCTTAAATCCTGGCATTTCCCAACAAGATAATTGGGCAGAGAGAATTAATTCAGGTGATCCAGGACCTCCAGGACATCTCTTGGTGACTCATTTTTCTCCTTCTGTGGGGGACGCTTAACCTTCTTAACCTCCAAACCAGCAAATCTGACCTGTGAAATGAAAGTTGAGCTTCTCAACCTCCAAAATCTCAATTCTCACCTGTGAAGGAGGTGTTGAGCTTTCTAGCCTCCAAAACAGCAAGTCCCACCTGTGAAGGTGGAGGTTGAGCACCCCAGAATCCAAGAGTGCACAAACCCATCACCTTTTCTGACCCAGAGCTGGAATTAGTTGATGTTTTTCTGCAGTTGTGGCCTAATTTCAGCACAATGAGCACCAAAATGTTTCTGCTATGGGGAACTCTGATCCCGTCTTCTCCAGGTGTGGCTGATCTCAGATGCAGCCATTGAAAAGCCTCCTCACAGCAAAGTGAGGATGATGAGGGTGATCTGGCCCTCACCTGGGTTTGCATTCATAGAACCATGGAATCATTGAGCCTGGAAAAGCTCTCTGAGATCATCAAAGCCAACCTTTGACCGAGCACCACCACATCAAATGGATTTCAACTCCCTTAAAATTATTTTGGTGCTGAGTTTAAAGCTGAAGGTAACACTGGATCACTTGGGAAGAAGGGATGGTGCTGTGAGGGTGTCCTGAGCAGAGATGACACCTGGCACAAGAATCCTACCTCCTTATCCACTGCTTGGATAATCAAATGGAGGCAAGGATCCGAATTTCCACTTCCATCCCAAAAGATGGAGCCTGTTTGTGTGTGATCACGCAGTTCCCCTCTGCATCCCACATTCCTGGGAGAGGTGGAATCCTTCACATCCTCCATTTCAAAGACGTCTCTATTAACAGGACAATGGGAGAATAAGCACTTTCCTTTATTCATTTCCCCGCTGTCTGATAAAATCATATTGATGATAATTTTCCTTTAATGGACCATTTGCAGTAATTATGATGCAGAGGGTGAGTAATTGGAGCTGATGCCCGATGCCTCCTATGGAACTCAGCAAACTTAATTCACTCCATTGTCTGGGAGAAAGGGAGAGAGAGGAGGGAGACAGGGGGGAGAGGCCAATCCCACAGGCCCCTCTCCCCTCCCAAATGGTCAGCAGAGCAAATTATTGCTTCTTTTGCCTCTGTAGGATTTGCTTCAGTGCATCAATTTGTGTCTTTCCCTTTCCTTCCCTTTCCTACCTGTTCCCAAATTTGCATTCTCTCTCCTATCATCTCCATGTCCCTGGTTTTCAAGCTCCAGAATTATTTCCACTGTGTTTTCTGTTAAGTGCTTTTCCCCATCACTTACCAGCACATTCTTCTCTTGGATGTGTCATGGAATAACAGAATTATTTAAGTTGGAAAAGTCCTTCAAGATCATTGAGTCCAACCATTCCTCAGCACAGCCAAGGCCACCTTAAACCCTGTCCCCAAGTGCCACATGCACATGGCTTTTAAATCCCTCCAGAGATGGTATCCAGCCTGTGCCAGGGCTGCAGAGCCTTTCAGTGAGGAATTTTTCCCTAATATCCAACCTAAACCTGCAATGGCACACCTTGGGGCCATTTCCTCTTGTCCAGTCCTTTGTTCCCTGGGAGCAGATCCCAACCCCGACCTGGCTCCACCCTCTTTTCAGGGAATTGCAGAGTGAGAAGGTCCTTCCTGAGCCTGCTTTTCTCCATGCTTTTTTACCCAGGTCCCACAGCTGCTCCTCAACAGATTTGTGCTCCAGACCTTTGTCTCCCTTTGAAAAAAACAAATACCCTTGGGATAGGCCCTTACACAGACTCCCTGCACCATTATCTCATCCCGAAGGTCCTTCCCTCTGCAGGCAAGAGGAATGAGCCTCTGGAAGGCACCTTGGTGGAAAACCATGTTTCCCTGCTGTGGTCCAGACCTGAATTCCATGGGAAAGCTCTGGCTGTGGCCAGAACAAGGAGCTGTGCTTCAGGGAAAAATAAGGCATGGAATGGCATCTGATTATCTGTGAGTAGAAAGCATCCTTGACTGGGAGAAGGGAACTGGGAAACATTCCATCCTGGATTTGAAGCTGTTGGTGTCTCTTTGGAAGTGTCCTGGTTTAACCCATCAATGTCATGCAGGCACTTCTTCAATCTCCCTCAATTCAGTGGGATAGGGAGAGAATTAGGAAAGAAAAGTAAATTTGGGTAATTGAGATAAAAACTGCTTAATAGGACAGAAAAGGAAGGGAAAATAATGGTAATGATCCTTAAATTCCAGAATGGTTTGGGTTGGAAGGGAGCCTAGAACTCATCCCGTTCCAACCCTGCATGGACAGGGACACCTTGATCACCTGAAGCTGGAGATGGGATGAAGTTGTGGAGGGATGAACCTGGATCCTCTTGATAGAGATGCAACCAACCTGCCCAAATCCATGGGATCATCTGGTGGGAGGTGGGGCTACAGGGAGAACAGGGAAATTTGGACAGGGAGAGAATCCATGTATCTCCTTAAAGCAGAACAGACATAAAAACAGTTCATCAGTATTCTTGGAACTGGACTGGGATGGAAATGAACATTTCTCTATTCATTCCAGCAGACTGACTCCTTGGAAAAAACGATGGAGGCCAATTGAGCAACTGGCTCCCAACAATTGGTTGCAATATTTTGTTTCAGTCGGGAGCACTCCAAGTTGGCTCCACGTTTGGTCTTATTTTTTAAATTCAAGATGAATTTCAAGAGTTGTTCTCAGCTGCAAAATGAAAATGTCTCTTTTAATGCATTTCCTTATATTTTTAATTTCTTGGAATCAGGAAGGCAATTTAAGCACCGAAAATTCAATGGAATTGAAATGTGGCTGAGAAATGCTTCAATATTGTTAAAATTCCTTTTTTTTTTTCCAAGAGAAAACTTTTCCCCATGCTCTGCTCTCTGGGAAATTTGGAGTGATAAATTTTGTGGTTATGAAAGACCAATGGATGTCTTTGTGGAGAAATCTGGGAAAAGAGCAACCCTCCTCCCATCTCCTGATTTCTGCCTTGCTCTCACTAAGGAATTGCCTCCGAGTTCAGCGTTTTCTCCCAGGTTTCATTTCTGGAAATTAGCTGTTAAGAGGAATGAAACTCTTGGATTTTCTCCTGTGTGTGGATCCAGCTCTCTGCCCATCCATCTCTCTCCATTTCACAGAGATAGAGCAGCTGTTTTGTCCAGCTTTCCTTATCCATGGGAAATAAATCATGGGAAAATGAAATGTGCTCTTGGAGACAGCGGTTGAGTTTTGCCTCTGTTTTTTGGGGAACAAATCCTGAAACAAGGAATTTTGGGACTTGGAGTGGGGTCTTCATGGTTCAGAGAGTCCCTGGAAAGACTGTGCATGGATTAGACCCGACAAGTGTCCTCTCCACCTGGGACAAACATCTGCCAAGCATGAATGGCTCGAGGTGGCCAGATTCAGATATTCATCCCTGGAAGTGTTCACAGAAAGGTTGGATGGGGTTTGGAGCAACCTGGGATGGTGGAAAGTGTTCCAGGCCAGGTTGCTCCAAACCCCATCCAACTTGGCCTTGAACACTTCCAGGGCTGGACCATCCCCAATGCGTCCACTCCTCATGGGAGAGGCAGCAGCTGATGTTTGCTTTGGAAACACATCTGGCTTTCCCATCCCATGCATGGAATATGACCGGTCCCTCCCAAATCCCAGTGCTTGTTCTGTGGGAACCAGCAATATTTCCAAGAATTAACAGGAAACCTGTTCATAAGCCCAGGAATTTAATAGGAATTTAATAGGAATTTACCCTGGAGTTGGATGCCAATTATTTTCGTCTTTGCCCTTGGTGATGTTGTTGGGGAAAGGTGGATCTGGACCCTGTGTATGGCTGAAATTCCATTCAAAACTGGGCATGTGTTGTGTTGGAATGGGATTTCTTTAGGATTTATGGTTATTCCTCCTCTTCTTCATTGCTCTTTATAACTGGAAGATTCTCCTTCAGGGAAGTCTGAAGGATACAGCCTTTTCCAAGGTTCCTTTGTTGTTTCTGACAGGACTAAAGCCAGGCCTGCCTTTAGGCCAGAGTAATTTTGAAAAAAAATTATGGATGCCCTTTATTTTTCCAAATGGGACCAAGCCATTCACAACAAAAGGGATCATCACCTTCTCCCACGGGATTGTGGCATCAGTCCCAAAACCCTGTGGAAGTTGGCAGTGGATATCAGCAATTATGGGAAAATAAATTATAGGGATGGTACAATTATCCCAGAGCCAAAGGCAATAAACCCAGACACACAGAGTTAATGTGAAACTTTAAAGAAATCCAATATTTTAAGGTGGTATTTCCCAGGATCCAAAGAGCCCTTGGTCAGCCCCTCTGGAGTTCCAATCACAATTCAAATAATTGGAAACTGGGATACAATCTATATTTGCTTTTGCAGGATGAATAGGAATATTATCCCTCTCTAATTTTTCACTTGGAAAAGCCTTTTAAAAATAACTAAGTTCATTTTCTTCTCTGGTTTTTAGGTTCCTGATGAGGGAACCTAAATGTTTCTATTTTTCAATGACAAATAATGGCAAAAAAATTCCCAAGAAGCTTAAAAAATTCATCAAATCCAATAGGGTATATTAAAATTTCCCATAATTTGGGGGAGAGGATGAATTGGGAGAAACTGCGGCAGGTTTTTTTGGGAAAACTCTCCTTGGATAAATCTGATTCATTGTCCTGTGGAAATCTTCCACCTTGCACATCCTAGGGTGAGACATCTGGACGGCAAACTTCTCCTAGGAAGGAAGTGGGAATAGGTGGGAAAGGATTAAGAGTGGCTGAGAACAGGCTGGAAGTGTAGTGGGATACTTGGATATGGTCTGGGATGGACTAAATCCCTAAGGGTGAATAAACAGAGCTGGGTCCTGAGGGAAATCTGTCTGTGTAGCTAAATCCTGGAGTGGGACGTTCCCATCCAATGCCAAAGTGGCATTTTGGGGTGTCTTTAGCCTGGAAGGCCCCGTCTGATTAAAGTGAAAACTTTAATCTGTGGGGTTTTGAGATAGATGCAGGAGATCCACAAATGTAGGATCCTTCCGCCTTTTTGGTCACCACAGCCAGGACAAACTGGGAAAACAAACCTGTGCTGGAAGTGCCAGATTTCTCAGTGGATCCCTTCTTTTCCTTTCCCCACACCGAGGAACTGCTTTTTCCATGTTTTTGTTTGTTTGTCTATTTGGGTGGGTTTTTTGAGGGGTATTTTTTATCTGTTCTTTTGCAGTTTTTGTTGTACTGTTTGGGTTGGTTTGGGGTTTTTTTACATGGATGTTACCCCTGGATATGCTGACTGTGGAATATCACCCAGTTTAGGTTCCAGCTCTTCCAGCTTTGTCAATTTCGTTGATTTCTTTCCACAGATGAATGGAAAATCAGGAAACTGACTCTGGACTAGTCCTGGGGTAGCAAATCCATCCTGTGAATTCAAAGGAAGGAGCCTTATTCCATTCATTTCTTGATTCTGAGGAAAATCATCATAGAAACATGAACTAATTTAGGATGGAAAAGCTTTCTAAGATCTTTGAGTCCAACCATTCCTCAGCACAGCCAAGGCCACCACTAAACCATGTCCCCAAGTGTCACATCCACATGGATGTTAAATCTCTCCAGGAATGGTGACTCCACCTATACCCTGAGCTGGGCCACCCTTCCCATGAAGAATTCTTTCCTAATATTCAACCTAAGCCTCCCCTGGTGCAACTTGAGGCCATTTCCTCTCATCCTGTCCCTTGTTCCCTGGGAGCAGATCCTGATCCTACCTGGCTCTACCCTCCTGTCAGGGAGTTGTGGAGAGCCAGAAGATCCCACCTGAGCTTCCCTTTCTCCAGCCTGAGCCCCCTCAGCTCCCTCAGCCCCTCCTGGTGCTCCAGCCTCTTTCCCAGCTCCATTCCCTTCTTGGGAGATGCTCCAGCTTGTTTCTCCAGTGGGAATATTGTGGAAAATGCATCAAAGGCTTTCCTAAAATCCAAGTAGATTCCACAGATTTTCCATCATCCATTAAATGTCACCTTGTTAGAGAGGAAACATCACATGTGACTGTTTTGGGATGGTATTTGGGACAGATTTTTTTTTTTTTTTTTGGGGAAAAAGGACTTGCCTTCCTAAGGGGTGCTTGGACATGGTGAACCCTTTTTCCACTCTGGGCTTTTCCTTTGGAAAGGGCAGGATCTTGACTGAGAGAAAACCCAAACCCTCCATGTCACATGTTGTTTGGGACCCTCTCGAAGCTTGGCTGCCTCTCTCTTCCCAAAATCTTCCCATTCCCGCTGTGGCTCTTAATGAGGATGGAGCGACTCATTTGGGATCCTGGATGTCTTTATAACCCGAGCCCACGGCTCGGAGCTGCTTCTCCTGATGATTTTAATCTCCTCATCCATCTTTTCTGGTCAATAAACTCCCTCTCGAATCAAATTGTTACCGAACATATCCCGACGCTGATGTCCATCGGACTCCGGGCTCCAGAGGATAATGGAGTTTGTCATAATTAAGTGTCCTGCTTAATTAATTGAGTGGTCAGGATGCTAATTAGCTAGGTTTATTGAGACTGGAGGAGTATGAAGGGCAATACCACAGCTCATCAAAAGCACTGGGACTAGGAATAAAGCGCAGCTCCCTTCCCTCTCCAGACAAATCCGTGTCTCCGGAGATTTATGGATTGGGAGATGGGGATGAGCAGGGTTATGCTGGGCTTTGTTTCAGCGTGGCCAAGGTTTCCCAGCCTTTGCTCCTGTTTTCCACCTGTTCCTGGATCTTATCCATCACTACAGCCCTGACTCAGGTGTATCCTCATTCCTCATCCAACACTCGTTTCTGCATTCCCTGCTCAGACAAAACAGGACTTCCAATAGAAATTTGGGACACCTGATGCCTCATATTTACATAGGAAATTCCCTGAGTGGAAGTTCCTTGACTTTTCCTGACCTGTCTGGTTTCCAACCTCTAATTCCCAATGCTCAAATACTGGGGTTTTTTTGGGTTTTTTTTTTGGTTTTTTTTTTGGTTTGGTTTTTTTTGTTTTGTTTTGTTTTGTTTTGTTTTGTTTTGTTTTCTTTTGTTTTTTCGGAAAGTGTTAACCTGACCTAAACTCTTGGACTTCCTGGTCTGTCCCCATGATCCATAAAAAAATAGATTTGTGTCTTTATATCCAAAACCAGGAAAGGGATTTTTCATAAGGAATCAAGAAAAAAATTGGGATTATGCACCTGAAGGAGGATCTTCATCTGGGATCTGGAATGAAGTCCTGGCTCTCTCACTGGGTCTCTGGATTATTTTAGGGAAAAATCCTTAGGGAATTTGAGTATTGTATCCCAGTTCCTCAACCCACCGAAGCCCAAGAAATCCTTCAGGAACTCTCAAGTTTGTTTACATGAGTGGCAGGATTGGGAAGAGAGGGAGTGCACTTAGGAAGTGAAGGAATATTTAATCTGGATTTGCAATTCTCTTTTTTGCAGCATGAGGATTGGAGCATTCCTAGGGGGATTGAAGTGAGAATTCCCCTTGGAGACACGCAGGGAGAACCAGGCCAAGCTCAGTACCGGTGTAGGGAGTGAGAAGTTGTTATTCTAACTTTGCTTTTCTTTGGGAATGTTTAAACTAGGGAAGTGGGACATGTGGAGGTTAAAAAAAAGTGTTGGAAGTGCAGTTGGAAATCTGGGAGTAATCCTGGTGTTGAGGATGCAAGTATTCCTCAGGATTACAGCCTCCCACGTGATAGAAGTGGACTTTGTCATTCCTCTGGGAGATCTTTTTACAGAATTCCCTAGATTTCTGGGCTCAAGGGACATAGAATCAAAAGCTTCTCATCCCTTATCCCATCTTGCATCCTTTGTAAGCCTGAAAACATGGAATTTGCCCTATCAAAAATTGTTTTGCATCCCATTTTTACTCCAAGTGGTGAGATTTTGGCCCTGTTTTGGCTGGAATAATTCTGTGCCCAGGAAGGAATCATCCATCCTGCCCTGATTTTGGGGGCAGCATCCATAAAAGTCCGTAACTCCTGCTCTCCAGTATTTATTTCATTGGCTTTGGCGTTGGAGTTTGGCTGCTCCGTGGGGAGACCAGGCAGGGATGAAACCTCTGGAAGGAAACTTCCGATGCCTGGCTTATTTTGAGAAATTTCTGGTGGAGATGGCTGTGCAAGGCCAAGACTTCCAAGGAATAAGAACAGAAGGAGGATGTGGAGCTGCTGAGGCAGATCCAGAGGAGGCCACGGAGATGCTCCAAGGGCTGGAGCCCCTCTGCTCTGGAGCCAGGCTGGGAGAGCTGGGAATGTCCAGCCTGGAGAAGAGAAGGCTCCAGGGAGACCTCAGAGCCCCTTCCAGTGCCTGAAGGGGCTCCAGGAGAGCTGGAGAGGGACTTGGGACAAGGGATGGATGGACAGGATGAGGGGCAATGGCTTCCCACTGCCAGAGGGCAGGGTTAGATGGGATGTTGGGAAGGAATTCTTGGCTGTGAGGGTGCTGAGGCCCTGGAATGGAATTCCCAGAGAAGCTGTGGCTGCCTGATCCCTGGAAGTGTTCCAGGCCAGGTTGGACAGGGCTTGGAGCAACCTGGGATAGTGGCAGGTATCCCTGTCCATGGAACCGGATTATCTTGGAGGTCCATCTCAATCCAAACCATTCCATGATTCCATCATTATCCCTAACTTGCAGAATATTCCTTGAAAAAAGGACTAATCAAGTTCCTCATAGTAAAAATCCTCACTTTTTAGTAGAACAGCATGAATTTGGCTCTGTGTCCCTGAGAACTGAAGGGATCAAAGTGATCTGATGATCCATAATCCACTCACTGAATAGAGTTAGAGTGATCTGTCCAGACAAGGATTGCTCTGCACTTCCTCTGTTCCATCTATTCTCTCCCAAAATATCCAAACCCGAAATTTTTGGGGGTAAGACATAAGATTTGTGTATTCTCTGTGTCCTAAAATTAAGGGAAAAATTAATTGTGCAAATTAGGAGTTAAGAGGTTTTCCTGATAATTTTCCTTCTTCCTAATGGGATAGGAAAAGTGAGGCTGTAAATCCTGGTCTTAGACATACTAATGATATTTATATTTATTTATAAATATTTTATAGGTTTTAAAACATCTGTTTGCGTCTAATAATGTCAAAATTTGGCCAGATGATCCTGATTTAAGGATTTGCCTTAAAATCCACCTGGATGTGTCCTGCTACACTTTTTTCCTTGTGGAAAACCAATCTTAAACAGATTAAATAAATACATTAAATAAATAACAGAAAATAAATATAATTTGCATTAATGGAACAGAGTTTGCAGAGCATATTCCAGTGGGAGATTTCCATTGGGATAGGGCAGCCTGATAGAAATTAGGGAAAACACAGGTTTTGCCAGCACACATCCCTGTGTTTTTATGGCTTTTTGATGAGTCAGGAATGTTCCTTTTGATTTTGTGATTTCCAGAACGTTTTAATGGGCAGACACATCAAAGCAGGGATGGCTTGAGGGCTCTTTTTAGGAAAGTACCTTCCATAAAAATTCCATGTGTTTTTATATATACAAACCTAAAAATATAATTATAAATGCATTTCTATTTCTCCATGTCTTTTTTATAAAAATAAATATAAATATCTTGACTTGGGATGAAGCAGGAGAGGGAATTTGAAAGTGTGACCCAGCCTAATTCCAAAGTATCCCTTTCTTGATGTATTTTCAGTCCTAGATTTAGTAAACCAGCTTATTCCTGGTCAAATTCCTGAGGTGGTACATTTTGGGATTTTCTTTTCTTTGCTCTGCAATTCAGCTCCCGACAAATAGGTTATACCTGGATGCGGGAGGCTGTTGGAAGGGAATTCTGGGAGTGTTTTAAAGTGGAATTGTCCCATTCCTGAAATCCTTTACTTTGTTTTATTTGCCCAAAATCAAATTCCAGTTTTATTGGAATATTATTGTGTATTTGGGAATGAAAAAAATTCTTCCCCCTCTTCTGAAGTTCATGATTTTTTGGATAAGAAATAAAACTGGATCTGGCAGTGGATTCCTGATATCCCTCAGTTCCCAGCTGGTGGGATGAGATCCCGGTAACAAATCCTTGATCCATTTTGAGGAATAATTTTCCCACCAGACGGATGCATTTTTTCCTGGAAAAACAGCTGAAGGCAACACCTCTCCCCATGCCAGGAATCTCCTCAGGATGGCTGGGTTTAAAAATAAATCCCGGCATGGCCGGAGGATCCCAGGATGGAGAGAGGGTGGAATTAAGTCCTCAAGAGTTGGATCGAGGAAGGAATTTCCAGCACCTCGCACTTCTCTGGTGAGGTGAGAGCTGCCCTCATGGGGGGCATCTTTTTGGGAATATAGTTGGCATTCCAGGGAGGAATGTCCCTAAGCCCCCTCCAGCACCCCAATGGGGTCTCATCCTGTCCCTCCTCAGGGAAGGGGACATTTTTCCGGTGGTGCTTCCTCACCGCTGTGACTCCCAGCCAAAAGATGTTAAATAGCTCTGCAGGACCTCCCACCTCCCTCGGATCCATCTTCCCTGGAATCACTGCATTACAACCAAACAGGATTTGTTCCACTCCAATTTGTCAAGATTGGACGAGGGCTCAAAGTTGGTGGAGACGTTTATTAAAGGTTTTCCAGGGGTTGGAGCAGGAGAGGCAATTTCCTTCCCAGGCTCAGAGCACAGCTCCTGTTCCTGTTCCCTAAGATGGGAGGGATGAGGGGGTTTCTCTTCCTTCTCTGCTGGTAAAAACTAGATAAAATCCCTCCTCTCCATCCCAAAATCACCACCTAAGAGGGATCAATATTTTTATATTATTATTATCATCCTTTTCCACCTGCAGGAAAACAGGAAAGGTGATGGAGTGGGGACACCGGGATGCGTCGAGGAGGGATGAGCCACATGTGCCACCCCGGGATGGTGCAACCATCCTGAAGCTTTAATAAAAGGGAAGAGGGAGATGCCTGCATGGACCCCTTCAGGAGGCAGATTTGGGAATCAGACAGAGTAGTTCTGGGAAGGTGGTGGGAATGAGATCACAGCTCTGGAGGGATGCCAGCCCCTTCGGGATTGGGAGGTGGCATTTTGTGCAAGCTGGACCACTCTGCTCCACTGTGACACTTTTAGGGGAATTCTGTTCCTTAGAGCTCCCCTCCTTCTTCATTTTTTCCCCCCTCAAAATGAATTTCCAGAATTTTCCCACCCTGGGAAGAGTGAGAAGCAGGGGAAAGTTACTCCAAAAAAAAGGTTGTGTCTGAGGGAAGGTGGCTAACAATTCCTCCTCCTCATCCAGGTGAGTGTTCCTGGGGCTGACTCATTTTGGATAATCTGGAATAACTCCAGGGAAGTCACTGGGGATGGCTAAGGAGCAAACCCAGCAGGAAGTGAAACAGAAATTAACCCTTGGCACACGCCCATGGATTTATCTGAAGGCAAAGGATTTTATTACACTGGCTTAAGTGGGCTTTGGAGAGAGCCTCTGGAAAAAGCAGGGAAAGGTTGCTAGAATCCTTCCTGAGCTAATTAATCAAATATATAATAAATAAATCACCTGCAGTCACAGTCAGGTGTCTGGAATGGAGGCAGCACAGCTTTAAGCAGAATTTCAGGCTTTGTATCTTCGGGATTATTGTTATTTAATTATATTGGAGCTGCCTTTGGAAGTTGGTGGGCAGCAGGTACCAGGTGAGAGCTCCCTGCTTTATTCTGAGGCAAGAGATGATCTCTCTGTTCCAGTGATGAATTTTCCCTGATGAAATTAAACTTATTTCAGATTAAGTGGATGGGGGGGGGAAAGTGTTTTCTATT
This sequence comes from Irena cyanogastra, assembly GCA_013397155.1. NCBI lineage: Eukaryota > Metazoa > Chordata > Aves > Passeriformes > Irenidae > Irena > Irena cyanogastra. The sequence goes on along the minus strand of VWZV01015313.1, from coordinate 328,866 downwards.
TTGAGCTGCAAGAGAAGCAAAGAAATAATTCCCTACTGAGATTAATTCTTATCATTTTAAGATATGATGACAGATAAAAAAGAACTTCAGAGCTGATATAAAATGAGATTCTGAGCTTTGCAGGGTAAAAAGGGCAAATATTTTGGGGAAATTTTCATGGAAATACCTTCCTGTATTTTTGTTGACAAAACATGGATTTGAAAGGCTTTGATTGCCCCACTCACATCTGACAATTGTACAACTCCCGGCGTTAATTTTTAGGGATTGTCAAGGAGAACTGAAAGCCAAACCCATCACCAGGACAAGAGGGAGAAAGATGAGTTTAACTTCCCCTTTTATTTTGTTTATCAACGTGGAACGTTTCCCTTCTTTGGATTCTGGCTGGAGATTGCAATTCCTTTCTTTCTGAGCGCTGAACTCCTGCTGACTTCCAGGCTGAACCTCTTTTCCAGCCTCATTTCAGCACCCTTGGAAGCAGAAGAGTGAGGATTAGAGCACCAGAACTGTGAGGATTTTGCTTTTTTTTGGGTCATTGGAGGCTCTGCTTTTCCTGCTGCTGATGTGGCCTCCATCCCTGAGCATCCTCATGGGAGTGATTTATGGAACATTACAGGTCCAGACCTCTTCCCATGCAAAATTTTTAAACGCTTGGTAAAATTGAAATGACATTCAGGACAGGATTCCCTCCCTGGCAAGGCAAAGTCAACCCCATTTCCTGATTTTTCACATTTTCGTTTTCCTTCCCAGGTGCTGTTGGGTTTCCTGCTAAAGGAAGAGAGCTTGTCCCACGATTATGGAATCAGTGGGGCTCAGGAGATTGGATGTGACACCTGGAGCAGCTGGAAAAGTCACCTAATCCCCTTGTGACAATGGAAAAGGGAGTTGGGGCTGTATTTCCAGCAGCTCTGCCTGATTGGAGTTTCCCAGGTGCCTGAATTTGTCTCTTACCTGTGCAACCAAGTGAGGGCAAGAATCCTTCTCTCTTTACAACAAATGCAATTAACAGTTCAGATTAATTACCTGCACCAAAGGTGTGACCTTGTTCATGACGTGTGACCTCCAGGCTCACATAAAATTCCAGGTGGTGTCTAAATATCTCCATCAGAATGAAGACCTGGTATCCCATTAAGTTTCCTCTCCCTTGCTCCAGGTCAGCCTCCAGAGGGGAATGAGGGTGGGATGTTTGAGGGTGGAATCACAACTAATGGGGGAGTTTGACACCCCCAGGTGAAAATTTGGCTGGATACAGTCTGGGAGAGCTGGGGGTGTCCAGTATGGAGAAGAGAAACTTCCAGGGAGAACTTAGAGCCCCTTCCAGTGGCTAAAGGGGCTCCAAGAGAGATGGAGAAGGACTTTGGACAAGGGATAGAGTGATAGGACACAGGGAATGGCTTTAAACTTCCAGAAGGCAGGGCTGGATGGGATTCTGGGAAGTAATTCTTGGCTGTGAGGGTGATGAGGCCCTGGAATGAAATTCCCAGAGAAGCTGTGGCTGCCCCACCTCTGCAAGTGTTCAAGGTCGGGTTGGATAGGGCTTGGAGCAACCTGGGATAGTGGAAGATGTCCCTGCCCATGGCAGGAGGTTGGAACTGGATGATCTTTGAGATCCATTCTAACCTAAACCATTCCAGGATTCTTTGATTCTGTTGTGTTTTGGCCCAGGAGGAGACGGGAGCAGGATGTACAAGCAACAGCCCTTCCATTCCCATCCCCAGAATGCAATTCCCAGAGCAATAACCAGGAAGGGGAATGTTGGACAAGCCTCCTGTGAGGCTGGGTCTCTTCTTCCACTTTGGCTCTCCTCCTTGGTGCACGAAGAGTTTTGGGATGAAGGTGGAGGTGATAGAACCAGAACACGGGAATGACTGAGGCTGAGACACGATCCCAGGGAAGATCCCACAAACTCTGCCTGTCTTGCCTGCCTCCTCCAGTTCTTTATCACTGCTGTTTTCCCTCTCTGCTTTCCTTGAGCTCCTGGCAGCATTCCTGGCTGCCTTTCCCTGCTGGTGCCCGGCCCTGGTTGGATGAGGTCAGGGACAACAAGAAGGAAAACAGGAGGAAACCAGGCCAATTTGTCCCGCTCATCCCTGTCTCCCTATCTGTCATCCCCAGTCCAGATCCGCTTGCCCTCCTTAAACAAGATCTCAACTGACCGTAAGGCTTCTGTCACTCCACCAAAATCAAACCCCTTCCCTCATCAAATCCCTAATCAGCCGGAACGGCTCCGTTATCCGTGCGAAATTGACTCCTCTCTGCTCCTTCTGCTGACCGCTGCCCTTCAATGAGCCGGCCCCGGCTCTGACTCCGAGGGCAACATCTCATCTAATTATATTTCCCCTGCCTTTTCCAAATCCTCTCAGGCACCCGGACGAGCCCAGGTATCGAGGAGAGTGGGAGGATTAATGGAGAAGCCAGGCGTGGATTGCAGCGGGAAAATTTGCAGCCGTGCACTCCTGGCTGGTTTGGAAAGGGTGATTTTGAGGCAGGGATGGGAGAGCTCCTGCTCCGGGGTGGAGGTGGTGGCGTGGTGGGACCTTGAGCGTAAATGTGGCAGCCGTGTTCAGCCCCTTCCAGCAAAAATTCATTCCCTTCTGGCCACCCAAAAAATTCATTCCCTTCTGGCCACCAACTCAATACAGGGAAAGTTTTGAGCTCTGGTGGCACCATACATCCTCCATTATCTAATTTTCCAAGAGAAAATAATTATCCCTTTGTTCACAACCAGCCTTGAAGTTGGCTTTGTGTTAATTGCCTTCAGATTCCCAAACAATACTCAGAAGGAGGGGCACAGGTTAGAACTGAGATATAGAAAAGGAACAACCATGAGCAGTGGTTTAGGAATGCCACAGGGATCTGCTTTCCCTGGAGAACAAGCTTGGAGAATGATCCTTTGCTGTTGTGCCAGGCTGGCCAAGAGACACCAGGAATTCTGAGATCATGGGAAAACCTGTGAGGATGGACAGGTGTACAAATCTGGGATGATATTCCAATGTGTATGGATGCCCTTGAATTAGGGCAAGAAGCTTCACGGAGATGATGGGAATGTGAGGGGGAAACACTCAGCTAATCCAGCGGGAAAAACCTATCCCAGAGTGACTCAGGATGCAGGGAATTACGGCATTTATTCCATCCTCTCCAGTCCGCAGGATTTTCCCTGTGATGCCACGTTCCTGCCAGGAACATCTCAGTGTCAGATCTCGAGGCTGCATTTTTCAGCCAGGAGACGAGAGTGAATTAGCAAGGGAGGGGATTTGATTCTGTGGAAATAAACTTGGTCTTTGGAAATGGAATTAGTGTGGGATGTTTAATCAAAGGAAAAGATGGATTGGCAGTGGGATAATGCCAAGCCCTGGCCACAATAACCACAATTTATGGCTTGTGTTGCCACAAAGTCAATTTGGGTTTAATTTCTCTGCTTTGCTCCAGCTCTGTTTTCCGGCAGCCCTGTCTGATGGAAGGTGGGTGATGGGAAATGCCTGTATTTTGGAATATAGAGGCTGGAGATTATTCTTGCCTGGGATATTCGGGATTTTAGTCCTTTTCCTGCTGCCTTTGGGGTGATCTTTCATGGTGCCAGAGGTGAACGTCTTCCCTGGCTCTGGGAGAATTTCCTGGGATCAGGGATTTGCTTCTTCAGGTAATTTAAGCTCAAAGCATGGCCTAGCAGAGCCCACAGCTGAAGGTTTCATTCCCTCTGTTCAGCCATTCTGGAGGAGAGGAATGGAGAAGGAATGAAGGCGAACGGATGTGTCACCATGGATATGAACCCAATGGGAATTGTGCATTGAGTTCTGATGGGAATTCTGATCCCTGCCTGGGGATTGTGCACCACCCAAGTGTGTTTTACTGGTCCTCCCAGTCCAAGAGTGGCGTGTGCTGGACACAGGCAGCCACTGTAGTCCAGGGAAAGCATTTCTGGGTCAATCCTTGAGGTCAGCCCAGCTTTTCTCTCCAAAATTCTAGGATAAACGAGGTTAGAAAAGAGCAAGAGGCGTCTGGGCAACCTGTTTCAACTTGTGACCACCTTCCTCATCCAATCACTTTTCCTTGTGCCAGGCTGGATCCTCTTCCATTTCAACTTGGATTTTCTCCCTTGAGGACAGTGACAGTGGAACCCGGCCTTGGAATGAGTCAGTGGGGCCGGAACCCATCCCATTTTCTGCTGTGAGGACCAGCTGGTCATGGATGTCAACCCCAGCTCTGGCATCTTTCCCTGGATAACTCCAGAAGTTGTGGCCCCCTCTTGAGCCACGAAATTAAATTTGGTCCCACGTCTTTGGGACTTCGCCATAGCTCACTTGCAGAATTCCAAGGGGAGAGGATTCCTTCATTCCTTTCCCTTCCGGCTTTTCCTGCCCTGATGCCCAGCTCCCTGCAGAGGAGGGGGATCATGTTCATGCCATTGGGAGCTTTTCCATTAGTGCAGATTTGAAAAATAACAGGAAAATAAAGAAACCACTTCCTTTAATTCCATGGAACAAACCCAGTGAGTTCCAATCCATAAAATTTTATAGACAACAATAAACCAAAAACGCTGGCCTCTCTGCTGAGTTGTTTAAGAGGCTGTTGTGGCATTTTCCTGCCTTGTCATTCCCATGCTCTGCAGTGGGAATATAAATCACCTGGAACAAGTGTAAGACTCGAGCTTGAACATATCCCAGGCAGGAGGGAAAGGGAGAAGGAGCAGGATAATCCATGGGCTGAACAGCTCATGGCTCTGGATACATTTCTTTGGAAGTGAATAAAGGATATTCACCAAATATTGAGCCAGTTTGGTCGTTCCCTGCCATTCCCCTGGGAATTTATTACTGATGCTGATCCTACAGGCATTGCTTACCTCAGTCTGATCAAGGATTTACAGGAGCAGGAGGGAATGTTCTATACAGTGGGAGATCAAGTGTGAGGTTTGCCTTCAATAACTGAAATTTTCTAGCAAAAAAAAATTCATTAAAAAGAAAACCGACAAAACCCCACCCACAAAAAGCTAAAACAAACAAAAAAACCCCCTAAAAACTATTCTTGACCAGCTCTGCTTGTAATTCCCTAATATTTTTCATCTTTTAAGCTGAAATTTCTGAGCCTGCTCTTATCCCAACAAAAATACTCCAGAACCACTTAAAAAATAAAGATGTTTTCCACACACTAGCAAAATTCTACGTTTTTTCTCTATTTCTCAAATTCACAGGAAAAATTGGATTCTTTTCCTCTGGGAAGCTGCAGAGTTATACTGGAGAATGGAAGCTGTTGTTCCAGGACATCAAAACATGGCATGGGATGAGCCGTTCAGGGGAAGACTTAAATCAATAAGCTTTGAGCCTGGGAAAATAGGACATTCATTGGAGACGTTTACAGCCAGCACAGGTTTTTTTTTTTTTTCTGTTTTTCCGATGTTTTGCATGTGAGGAGGGATTCTTTCATCTGGATGATTCCCTCATTAAAACCAAGGGCTGTCAGATTTGCTGCCAGGATCAGGGCTTGGCTTCCTAAAATGCTCCTGTGGGAAGCTGTTCCTTTGTGAGGGTTTTAAGCAGGGCTGCGCTGAGATTCCCGACATTAGAGGGACAATCCCCATTTTTAAAGTGGATTTGAAGGTTTTTTAGGAAGTTCTACCCACCAGTCTGCCCAAGATAAATTGAACCAGAGCTCCCATCCCTGGAAGTGTTCAAGGAAAGCCTGGACTTGGCGTTTAATGCTCTGGTTGGTGATGGCCAAAGTTGGACTTGATCTTGGAGGTGTTTTCCAACCTTAATGATTCTGGGATTCTTGGAGCACCCTCATAGCTTCATGCTGGAAAAGCAGAAGAAAACTCAGCTTCATCTCCACCCTTGGATCTGATAAAGAACAGCAAAACTACCCTGGAGAGGTTGCTGCTCAAAGGATCATTCCCATAAATGCACCTGGAAATTCTTCCACTGCCTGGATCTCATTATTTCCCAAACTTTTTAGTGGATGAGGAAAAGACTGTGGATGTGTCTGCCTAGACTTTAGTAAAGTCTTTGATGCTGTTTCCCACATCATTCTCCTGGAAAAACTGGCTGTTCATGGCTTGGATGGATGCACTATTTTCTGGAAAAAAAAACTGGCTATGCCCATGGAGTGGCAGGGAATGGAGTTAAATCCATTTGGGACCAGTGTGGTGTTCCAGAGGGCTCAATATTGGGTACAATCTTATTTAAAATCTTTATTAATGATCTGGATAAGGGGATTGAGGGAGCCCTCAAGGTAGGAGACGACACCAAAGTGGATCATTAATCTGCAGAAGGGTAAGGAAAGTCTGGATCCATGGGCTGAGGTCAGTGCAATGAGGTTCAACAAAGCCAAGTGATTGGTCCTGCACCGGGTCACAACAATCCTATGCAATGCTCTGGACTTGGGGAATAGTGGATGGAAAGCTTCTCACTGGAAAATTGGGAATGCTGGTTGACAGCAGCTGAACATGAGCCCAGGTGTGTGTCCAGGCAGCCAAGGAGGCCAAGGGCAGCTGGCTTGTCCCAGCTGTGGTGTGGTCACAGGACCAGGGCAATGATTGTCCCTCTGTGCTGGCACTGCTGGGGCACCTGCAGTCCTGGGCTCAGTTTTGGCTCCTTCACAACAGCAAAGACATTGAGGGGCTGGAGAGTATCCAGAGAAAGGAACAGAGCTGGGAAGGGTCTGAAGAACCAGGAGCAGCTGAAGGAATTGGAGCTGGAGAAAAGGAGGCTCAGGGGGGAACTTCTGGCTCTCCACATCTCCCTGACAGGAGGGTGAAGCCAGATGGGGTTTGGGCTCTGCTCCCAGGGAATGTGGGACAGGGTGAGAGGAAATGGCCTCAAGCTGTGCCAGGGGAGGTTTAGGTTGGATATTAGGAGAAAAATTCTTCATGGAAAGGTAGTCAACCCTGTTAAAGGCTGCCCAGGGCAGTGGTGGAGTCACCATCCCTGAAGGGATTTAAAAGCCATTGGATGTGACAATTTGGCACCTGGTTTAGTGGTGGTCCTGGCAGTGCTGGGTTAATGGTTGGACTCAATTATCTTAAATGTCTTTTCCAACCTAAATGACTCCATGATTCTTTTTTTTGGGACTGCTAGTGAAAGGGTCAGGATGAGACTCCTTGAGAGGTTACGTGGAGAAAGATCTTCACTGGTGAATTTATGGTGGAAAGCTGGGATGCTGCTCCCACATCCCATCCTCTCATCCTTATCCCTCATACCTGACAGTTGCCTGGACATTTATTCCCAGAGATAATTCCTAAATCCCAAATCCCTTAAGAACAGAGAGTAGGTCCCAGGAATCCCAAACCACTCAACCCTGCTTCCAATGCCCATTTTCTTTATTTGCTCCTTTTCTCAGGGTCTGCGAAGAGAGCATCCAGATTTTTCTTCCCTCTGGGACCACCATGGTAGGGAAAAAACCCGGGAATGTTGTCCCTCTGTCCCCATATCTGCAGTAATTCCTTGTGCTAAACTTTTTCCCAACTAATTTGAGCAGTTGGCAGATTTAGTGTCTAATGAGCTATGGAGGGCATGGGCAGTTAAACATTCCCAAAGTGCCTGGTGAAACCCATCCCATCATCACAATGACGGAGATTAAGGCTCCAATTAAAAGGAGACAGGGCAGTGACCAACCGTGATCAGCCTGGGTTCCTGAAGAGCTGATTTAGGGAATGAACCAGGAATGGGGTGGGAGCAAGACGGGAGCTGAGGGAGGGAAGGAATCCTGTAATTAGTAGTGGGGTGGTGCTGTGTGTCTGTCCCTGTTTTGTGAAGGATTTTCAAAGTGCACAAATGGGAGGGGGAAAAAATCCTGGAAAGTGTTTGCTTTGGTGACATCAGATCCCCATTGAAGGGACAAGCTGTGTTTGGCATCAGCTGCAATTCCAGGAGCTCCCTTCTTTCCTGCAAATCCACTTTTCTCCTTCCCCCAACATCAGCACTGATTTCCCCTCTGTCTCAAATCCCTTTTCCCCTCCCTTTCCCTTTCTTCCCAAACTTCTCCTGTGCACTTCCAGGCTGGAAAATGCAATGCCCTGCGTTGTGAGAAAGCCTTGAACTGCTTTTTTCTAAGGATAAGACAATGAGAGAGGAACTCCTGACTGAGATTTTCCTGGAAAAACCCAATTTATCTGATGGGAAGTTGAGAAGAAGAAACTCTGTGTTTGTCAAGACATTGGAATGAAGAGTAGCACTGGGAAACTCCGGGAGAAATGAACAATTCTGTTTTCAGACACAGAAAGTAATGGATGGGAGAAACCAGACACAGGAATATTTCCTTCTCCAATGGTTGCAGTCCAGGGAAGGAGCAGGTCTGTTCTGGAACCCTGCAATGGCAGGGATTGAAGCTGTCCAGGAAACCTGGGGAGCTGCATCCCATGTGCCTGTGCTGTTGGATTGTGGCAAACTCATGGTTCCCTAATGTTCACCCAAACCTTTGCAACCTCCCCTGATGTTCTTGTTACTCCATATGGAAACCTGGAATGGTTTGGGTGGGAAGGGACCTTAAGGATTGTCTTGTTCCACTTCCTGGCACTACCCCAGGTTGCTCCAAGCCCCGTCCAGCCTGGACTTGGACACTTCCAGGGATGGGGCAGCCGCAGCTTCTCTGGGCACCCTGTGCCAGGGCCTCACCACCATCCCAGGGAAGAATTCCTTCCCAGTATCCCATCCAGCCCTGCTCTCCAGCAGTAGGAGAGCATTCCCTGTCCTTCCCTTGTCCCAAGTCTCTCTCCAACTCTCCTGGAGCCCCTTCAGGCACTGGAAGGGCTCTGAGGTCTCCCTGGAGCCTTCTCTTCTCCAGGCGGGACACTCCCAGCTCTCCCAGCCCATCTCCATAGGAGAAATTCTCCAGCCCTGTGATCAAATTAGTGGCCTCCTCTGGAATTGCTCCAATAGGAACATTTGTACCTACCTCAGGTTTCTTCTGCTGTTCCATGAGACCAGAAGCAAAGGAAAAGTCCAGACAATACCTACTTGGAGAGGATGGACAATAGGAATATTTCTAGGATGTAACAATTTAAAGGGAAGTTTCTAAGGGAGGGAAGAAAGGCGGGAAAGGCTCAAAAGACAAATCATTCTTGATAAAAACATTGATCAGTAGAAATCTCTTCAGCTCTTCAGCCACAACCATGACCATTCAAGTCCAGAATTTCGGAGCAGAAACCTGCCTAGAAAACAGGGATCAACTGAAATGTCAGCAGCCATGTAGTTTTCTAGGGATTTAGTTCAGAGTTAATCCCATGCAACTTTGAAAGACTCGCAATTCACTTACCCAGCATTGTGGGTATTTAATATCGTGGCTTCACCTGCCCACGGAAAATCCTGAAGCAGTTCCTAAGATGGGATTGCATTCCCTTGACAGGTTAGCCTGACTGGCCCCCATTTGCTGTGTGAATGGGGAGGTGAGTCTGGGTATTTCTATCCCAAAACTCAGGAATTCCTCTCCTGGCTGAGCTCCTGACCTTGAATGTCTTCAGGGATGAGGCATTGCCCATCCTCCGATCCCTCATTTTAGAGGCTCTTGTGAAAGAAATTTACAACCAAAGTTCCCAGCGCTTGTGACCCTGCAGGAGAGGAATGTGAAGCATCTTCAGGGACAGAACTGGAGACCATGGAAGTTTTCTCATGGGATGCCAAGGGACAAACAGTTTATCCACAAAGTCCTGATGTGCTGGTGGTGAATTGTCCCATCCTGGCTTAGGGAGGGATCTCACCCTGTCAGAAACTGAGGGCTGGGATTTCATTCCTCACCATCCTCACTGGAAGGGAAGCAGAGCATTTGCCATCACCAGGAATAGCAGCCATTCCTTATCCTCCAGGGATTCCATGCTCAGTAAGTGATGGAAACCTGAGGCCTCCATTGAGATGGGTGAGTAGCTGTCTGGAAATGCAACTTTTTTGGAAATTCCAGCCCTCACCACAAGCCAGAACAAGAAGAAAACCAACCTGGGACTACCAGAGACCCAACTGAAGACCTCAGTATAAGATCTGCACCTCTGAGCCCGTCCCTTTCCCTGGATTCACTCCAACCACAAATGCCTTTGCTGTCCCCCTCTGGAATCAAAGATCCTCAGCAGCTGAATGCATGAGTGATGGAGAGCAGCAGCGTGACTGTCCTGAGCCTCCCATCCCCGCCCGTAAATCAGGGAAGAGGGGCAGATAAATCAATCCCAGAAATCGACAGGCTGGCACTGGAATGTATTGTTGGTTTATCAGTCAATATTTATTGACCGGGATCATGTTCCCAGGGTGATAATCCTGCCCTCAGGAGGGAGCCCACACCCCCATGGAAATGTTGGCTGTGGAAGCTCTCAGCAGACTGAGAAGAAATTTGGGAAGAGAGGTTGGAAAAACAGGCACAATGGGGAGAAGGCCAAGCACCTGGAAAAGATCTATGGGAATGTCACAGACAAGGAGTGATGGTGGAAGGGGAGGAGAGGAGACAAGGATGTGGCAGTTTGTACTTGCGACATAAAGACAAGGAGAAGAGTCCACACAAGCTCCACATACCCTTTCCCAAAGCCAATGAGGAGTGCAGGAGCCCCAGCTCCCCCAGTCCTCTCCAGACAGATCGGAAGGACAGGCCTCAAAAGCCGAGATTTAAGGGTTGTATCCCTGCAGGAGGGTCTAAAACTAAAAACTGGTCCCATGCCCTTAAATCTACCATGGCAAACTGCCCAATCCCTGCCAAAATTCCCCAAAAAGGCCAGCTCGGTACAAACTGGATGAATTCTTGCTAGGGAGCGAGCTCTCAGGCCTAAATCGCTTCTTGTTGTCCATGGTTTTGAAAGTCCTCTTGACAGGCAAGAGTGGACATCTCTTTCCAAGAGGAAATGGCCTCTGGAACTGGTGGCATTTCCAGGGCTGACAGGGTCATTTTAATCCCAAAGAAATTTGGTGGCATTGTCAGGGTAGAAGTCACTACCCTGTCCTATTTCCATCTTGGTTGGGAATGGAAGAGAATCCAGTTTTAAATGAACTTCCTGCTCTGATATCCAGAGAATCCCAAAATCAATGTGGTTAGAAAGGACCTCCAAGATTATCGAGTCCAACCAATACACCACCCAGCTCAGAGCACTGAGGGTCATGTCCAGTCTTTTCTTGGATATCTTGCATCCCTGGGCAGCCTCTTCCGATGCCTGAGCACCCTTTCCATGAAAAAATTCTTCGTGATGTCCAACCTAAACCTCCCCTGGCACAGCTTGAGGCCATGTCCTCTTGTCCTGTCGCTGGTTGGCCCCCACCTGGCTCCACCGTCCTGTCAGGGAGTTGTGGAGAGCAATGAGGTTTCCCCCTGAGCCTCCTTTCCTCCAGATAAAGAGCCGCAGTGATGGATGAAGCCTCTGAACTAATGCAGAATAATTTCCTCCCTCCCTTCGCTCTTTTCAAAAAGAAAAAAAAAAAAAAAAAGGAAAAAAACAGGGGAAAAAAAAGGGAAAAAAACCAGAGGGGGATGAGAGCCTGTCAAGTTGTTGGATGTGACACTCCCAGCCCATGTTCACCTTGGCAGATGGCAGGAGATCATTGCTTAGCGCTGCATGCTTGACATCCCGCGGAAACAGTGAGGACGAGGTGGTGGATCCGGAGCTGTCGGCAGCTGCTGCGGTACCTGCGCTGGGAGAGGGATGTGCAGATTCCTTTCACACCTCCCCATGCACAAACACGTTTTTGGGAAGCAACTCGTGGCACATCTGTTTGTCCCCACCACCCCCTTTTTCTCTCCCCTGGTGTCTTGTGGTGCTGGCTGGCGGGTTGGGGGGTGTTGCTCGTCTTGTCACCAGCTCGTGTGACAGGTGAGGAAACGTGGAGTTGCAGAGGTGCCAAGGAGGTGCTCCGGGGCATTCCCGCTTCAGCAAGGGGGGACTGGGGGAGGTGGGTGGGAAAACAGAGCAACATCTGTTCCCCTCTCCACTTTGCAAAGAACGCTAAGATGAGCACAAGGAGACAGTGGGAGATGGGAGTTTTCTGCCCAGCAAAGCAAGGAAGTTTCCCCTGTCCAAGTTTCCAATGGTTAAGGTCCACCCAAGCCTAAAGTGATCTCTCCATGTCCGCTAAATATCTGGAATAAGGAATGACCCAAGGACTTCTTTGCTCACGGAGTTTGGGCATTCAAGTGCTGCAATTGGATGTGCAAGAGCTGAGATTCCAAATGATCCCTCTGGATGTGTGTCCTGTCCTTCCTCAGAGCTGGGATTCTGTGGGCAAATTCTCTCGCTGGACATTCTGGTGGTGAGGGTCCTGCTAATTCCTTGTTTAATTTGGTGTTATTCATTGCTGGGAATGCTGGAAAACACATGTGCAAGGAAACCAGAAAATCTGGGAAGAAAATGACAAAATCCTGAGTCCGTGGGCAGCTCTCTCCATCACACAAAACTGGAAGGACTTTCCTCACGTTGCCTGTTGCTGCAAGAAAATCTCAGGGATAAATCCTGCTGCTGGATTATAAGGAACAAAACTGACATCACCATGTTATCTCTTGATTGCTGCATCCATGAAGCTTCCAACTTCTTTAGGGACACGGTAGTCCTGAAATATGAATTGTCTCATAGCAAGGATTATGGAAAAAACTTGAATCCAGGACCTCCATGAGAATTCCCTGTCTCCAAACCACATAAGTCCCAAGCTGGAGACCTTTGACTTTGTTCCTCACCTGGGAATAAGCACACAGGGATCTAGAGATTGTTTCTCCAACTCATTGCTCAACTTTACATTTTTGTGGGTTAAAACAATGCCTGGAAATGCATCAAGGAGTGACTGGAAACTTGCAGGGTGGAAAGAAGGAAAAGGAAGCAAGAAATTATTCTGGAAGTGTTCAAGACCACATTGCAAGGGACTTGGAGCAACCCGATCTAGTGGAAGATTCCCTGCCCATGGTAGGGGGTTGGAACGGGATGATCTTTAAGTTCCCTTCCCACCCAAATTATTCCATAATTCCATGAAACAGCCCTGAAACATTGGTGGTCATGGCCTTCAAACAGCTGGAAAATCAGAGTAGGTCTTCAAATGTCAATTTTTTCCTCTGGAATTATCCAGTTCAGGGGCTGGATCTGTCTGGTTAAGGATGATTCCTACAGACATCTGAGGTATCCAGCATCACACAAGTCATCAGGAGATTTCCCAAGGATCCACTGAAGACCTGAGTCCTTTGGGATTTGCAAGTCAACAAAGATAACTTGAAATATCTCCAAAGACACCTGTGCAGACAAATGGGTTGAGTTGTTGGATATAAAAGGCGCGAAAGCCCAGCAGATCCAATGGGAATGGTGGGAATTTCTTCTCTTGTCACTCCGGACCAGGATCAGAACAGCACCAGAGCTTTGGTAGATTTGAACAAATCCACTGTGGTCAAAACTGTTCCCAGTCCAGGATGACCGGATGGAAACTGGTCCCCCAGGACAGCACTCTTTAAATGTCCCTACTTCTGTGCCATGAGTCCATCCCGGCTCATTTTGAGATGGTAACAAGGCACAGAGGATTTCATGGCTGATATTCCCCTCCCCATAGCCCTGCAGGTGAGGAAGAGGATAAGAGAGGGATTTGAAAAGTGCATGAGTTTCTTCTTTGTCTCTGTGCAGCATTAGGAAAATTCCCTTTTGGCATCAGGAAAATTCCCTTTTCGGCTAATGATCCCAGTATTTCAGAGCCCTTTGCTGCATCCTGCCTTCGAACTCTTGGCAATTACGAGAGCCTTTGGTTTAGCAAAAATCACTGGGACAAAAAGGGCTCCCGAAGCAATCCTGAAGTGCTGCTTCCTGGGAGAACATCATGGAGAGGGCAGAAGGATACAGATTGTGTTGAAAGAGGGAATGCATTTCACAGCTGGTGGGCTGCACGTTCTGCCTCTCCAACTGTGGCTCTGGCTGCCACCACTGGTTGTCCTGGTGCTCGGTGGCACTGCTGGCCAGGATCTGCTGGGAGGTCACCGTGAGAAGGAGCTGAGGTTACTGAGCCGTGCTTGACTCCTGGAGCAGCTGTCAGTGTTATTTAGCTTGGCAGCCTCTTCTTCTCCCAGCCGGAAAAACTGAAACCTAACCCCTCAATGCATGCTTTGTTTTGGAATTAGCTGCTGGAAGTGGTGGTTCCTGGGGGGGAGTGGTGTGGGATACAAGCTGCTGTCCATCAGGATGATGAGGCTGGGTGACAGCTTGTCTCTCCCGCTGGCAAGAGTTAGGAAGGGCTGGAATGTCATTTCCAAGCACTTTGCTGTGTGGGAGAGGAAGGATGGTCCTGGATGTGGTCTCCAGAGGTTTGGAGGAGATGCAGGATGATGTGCAAACCTCTGTGCAATGGCCCTGGTTTTCCTTTTGGACTGTTTATTCCATAGGCATTTTCCAGGGATGAATTGGGATTGGGCAGAGCTGGCACAACAGGATGTGGCCATCTCCAATCCATGATCTCATGGGGCTGGATGAGGCTTGGAGCAACCTGGTCTAGGGGAAGGTGTTCTTGTCCACGGCAGAGATTGGAACAAGATGATCTCTAAGGTGCCTTCTGACCCAAACAATTCCATGATTCTATGTAAAAAAAAATCTTTGTTGTGTAAATCATTGTAAATTATGTTCCTCTGGAGCTCTCTGGAATCCAGACCATGCCAGGGTCATGGATAACAGATAATCCCATGGGAGAGCTTTGAAATCACCCATCCCAATACTCCACGTGGGTCAGTTGTACTGGAGCCTTCACACACAAGGTCTGTTCCAAGTGCCAGTGGCACAGGATGAGTTTCCCAAGTGCCTCCCAAGATTCCATGGAAAATGAACACACCTAAAATCCCTGTAGTAACCATGACTCATGCCTAGATAACACTTCCAGGATCCCCTCAAATCCATATAATTTCTCTTACTCTTGAGATGGATCATGCATGTGTTGATGTCACTGTTTGAATGTGAGTCACGGAGAAGATGGAGTATGGAACAGCCAGCAGCAGCATTCCCAAATATTCCAGTGGCTTTAGCACTTTTGTTTTGTGGAATGGAGAGCTGACAGAGATTTAAAAGTCCATTCATCTGTTCCTTCTCTTGTCCACCAATATTTAGAGGATCCATCACTTTATTCTGTTTTTAGCTCCATTTTCCAGAGGCTTAATAGAATCCTAGGAAGGTTTGGGTTGGGAGAGATCTTCAAGACCGTTTAGTTCCAACCCCCTGCCATGAGCTGGGATTCGCCCACTATCCTAGGTTGTTCAGAGCCCTGTCCAGCCTGTCCTTGGACACTTCCAGGGATGGAATAGCCACAATTGCTCTGGGAAACCTGTGCCAGAGCCTCACCACCCTCACAGGGAAGAATTTCATCCCAGTATCCAATCTAAATCTCCCCTCTGTCAGTTTAAAGCCATTCCCTGTTATCCTGTCCATCCATCCCTTGTCCCAAGTCCCTCTCCAGCTCTCCTGGAGCCCCTTTAGGCTCTAGAAGGGGCTCTAATTTCTCCCTGGAGCCTTCCCTTCTCCAGGCTGGACACTCCCAGCTCTCCCAGCCTGGCTCCAGTCCTGTTTCATTTAAAAGGTTTTAGTTTATCCCCCAGTCTGGGATATTTATTTATTTAAACTTCTCTTTTCCCTTCCGCACCGTGGTCAGAAGCAGAGCTATAAAGTTGAGATAGGATCTACCTGGGACTTGTCAAACACTTGTTCAGGCAGCAATGGGAAACTCCAAGTACATTTGTTGGATTAAAAGGAATATGAGTCCCAGGAGAGCTTTCCTAGTAAATTTTGCAGTTCACTAAACAATCAATTTCCTCTGTGCACCTTCCCTGGTTTCCATGGAGCAAGAGCTTGATTCTCCTGTGTTGTGTCCTGATTCTCCAGTCTACTGGATCCTTTTCCCTGTGCACCAGCTGCTGCTGATGGTCGGATATCCAGACAGGGATATGGATGGCAGCAGGATGTGCTATCCCTGTACCTCTTCCCACAGTCCTTATTTCTTGGTCATGCTTAGTTAGAGCCTCCCACCCTGTGAGTTTGGACAGCTGCTCCCTGCATGGCTCAGCCCTTCACCCCAGCGGCCCAAGAAATTCCTGGGAAATTGCAGGAATCAAGAATTCCTTATTAATTATTTTTTTTTAAATACCTGTTTCAAGTAACCTTTGCTTCCAATGTGATGTTCCCCGGTAATATTTCTCCATGGTCTGCAGTTAAGGGATCTTCATTCTCTGCCAGTGACTG
Organism: Irena cyanogastra; assembly: GCA_013397155.1. Classification (NCBI taxonomy): domain Eukaryota; kingdom Metazoa; phylum Chordata; class Aves; order Passeriformes; family Irenidae; genus Irena; species Irena cyanogastra. The sequence goes on along the minus strand of VWZV01015313.1, from coordinate 312,734 downwards.
AAATTCCTGTCCCTTCAAGGAAAATGTCCCTCAGGGGTGGTGAGGCCCTGGAGGAGGTTTCCCAGAGAAGTTGTGGATGCCCCATCCCTGGAAGTGTTTGAGGCCAGGTTGGACGGGGCTTGGAGCAACCTGGGATAGTGGAAGGTGTCCCTGCCCATGGCAGGGGGTGGAACAAAGTCATCTTTACGGCCTCTTCCTTCCCAAACCATTCTATGATCCTCTGATACTTGACAGTCACTGGAGAAAAAGAGATTCCTGCAGGAAGTTTAGGATATATCCTTCAGCTGGGACAAATCATTCCCTAAAACTGCTTCTATCATTGCCCCGATTCCGTGGAGAGTGTGTGGAGAGGGATTCAGCTGGATTCACCCGCTCAACCAAGAAATCTGCATCCAGATCTTTTCCACGCTGCCTGATTTCAACCAATACCTGATTTTTTCACCTTGGAAGTAAAGGCTGTATGTGTTGTTACATCATTCCCAGACAAAGACTATTCCAGGATATTGAAATGCTCCTGTATGCTGCCAAAAAGCCATGGACACGCTCTCCTTAGTGTGTCCTCAGCAGTTGGACTGTACGATGTCCTTCCTTGGAAAGAACCTTGGCTTTCCTGCTGGATTTTGCTTCTTCTCACTTCAGCTCACCTCTTCATCACTTTTCCTATTCCCACCCTGATCATCCACAAATTTAACCAGTGACCTCATTCGTTTTTCTTGCCCCTCCAGGTCCTGAGTGAGACCATTGGGATGTTGCAGATGTCACTGACAGTGGCTGTAGTTTATAATCCGTTCACCCCTCTGCTTCCTTCCTATTCCAGGCTGCCAAGGGAAGCTCTGCTGGCTCTGCCCCGAGTCCTGTGTCATCCTGGAGTTCCTCACGTGCAGGGAATGCAGCTTGGAGGCTTTGCCAAAACCGGTTGAAGATCAGGGACAATCCAGCTCGATGGTGCCACCAGTCTTTGAGCAGCCAGAACTACCTCAGGGCGAGTTTCTCTCCTCCTGCTCTTGCCAAAAAACCCCTGTAAGCTGAAGAACACTTCCAAACATCTGGATCTTATCAGCTGTTCCACTGATTTCCTAAGGAGGCTTTTTCTCAATTCACATCCCAAGATGCACAATCCCTTCTTCTCCAAATGAAGTGGGAGGGATAGGAGGAATACAGAGCTGAGAGTGACTGGTTTTGGGAGATCAGGATAAATCTTGACCATAGCCTGAGTGGGATCTGCACAGCTGGGGATTGATCCAGGTCACAGAATAGTTTAGGATAGAAGTGGGTGCTGGTATTTGCATTTCAACCCCTTGCATGGCCAACCTCAAAGTTAGACCAGGCTCAGCTCCTTGGGATCTTCTTGAGCTGAGGATGGAGATTCCACAGCCTCTCCCAGGGTCTGCCCAGCCTCACGCTGGGAATTTTCCCTTGATGCCCCCTGTGATTGTCCCCAGTCGTCCTTTTGCTGTGGTACTCAGAGAAGAACCTGCCTTCACCCTCTCCATGAACTTCTTGTGGGAAAAAGGTGTTCCTTTACTTCCCTTTTTGCAGCTGAGCTCAGTCACTTCAGACACTTTATTCTCCAGTCCATCTTGGTGTCACCCCAAAACCTACCTTGGTGTCCTCCCAAAACCCATCTTGGTGTCCCCTACCACATTTGCTGTATTTTGTCACTGGGGCCCTGAAACTGAACTCATTGCTCCAGATTTGTCCTCCCAAGTGCCACATCCAGGGGACAAATTCCTCCCCTTCCCTTGCAAATAAGACCTGGGATGCAGTTGCTGAGGAGGGTGGTTGTCATATCCATCATGTTATTTGGAGACTGGAAAAGAGCTACATTCCCAAGTTTTGTTCAGCTGGTGCTTGTGAAGAACTCAGTTATTGGGTGGTACTATGTCAGCCTCAACTTAAAGACCAGAGGAGGAGGGAATATTAAGACCACCTTTCCTAACTTGAGGAAAATCCCTTTTGGGATGTGATGGAAAAATCCAAAGGTGGAACACAAGTTTTATCTTTTCTGTTTGTGTTTTGGCGTTTTTGTTTTGGGTGTTTTGTTCATTTGTTTTTGTTTTGTTGTTGTTGTTGTTTTAGTTATTATTTTTTGACTGAGAACAGCTCAGTGTTGAACAGCTCCTATGTCCTGGCAAATGGATAATCCCAGGATAATCACCCGTACCATAACAACTGGATCCACAAGGTGTCAAGCTGGAGATGCAAGGAGACGCGAGGAACATTTAGACACCTCAAACTGTTTATTTTCACGTGGATCTATTTTAATCCAGTTGTGGGAATCCCTTTCTGCCTCTTCCACTTCCTGGGCCAGTGTCACTCATTGTGACAAAAATATCCAGGGGTACTGAAATGGAAAAGGAGCCAAGGATGTGGCTCCTGCTGAGGGACATGAGCAATCTCTGGCTTTGCAGGTAAAAAACTCTCTGCTGGTGGCTGGTGGCTGGGTATGGGCTCCTTTCCCTCCTTTAGAGCAGGACATGGATAAATTCAGGACCTTGGACAGTCCAGCACTGTGCACCATGCTAGAGGAACTCCTCAAGGTGTGTTAGATCCCATTTGTGTCTCTTCCCTGCTGGAACCTCTGCACTGCAGCCCTGCTTGAAGGTGAGGACTTGGATGTCTTTGTCACTGAGCTTTTAAACTGAGGGAGGGGGGCAAGAGCTTTTCCCCAGGAAAGTCCCACTGATTTTGACCTCTGCACCTTCCAGTCCATCTTCTGTCCCCAAATTTCCTTGGTCATCCCTGCTGGTGGCGACCAGGAATCACTTTTACATCAAAGTCTCCTTAGCTCAGCCCTGTTCTCCCACCTGATCCCCAAGAAGCTGCTCCAGCTCCTGTGGCCTTTTCATTTTAATCTTCCTGTCTTCTTCCCATCTTGGAGCTGTTGCCAATTAAGAGCAAACCATTTGATCATGCCATAATCCCAATGCCAGCAGGCAGAGCCGTTGGAGCATGGGAAGGGAGGGGAAAAAAAAGGAGAGAGAGTGGGGAATAATAATAAAAATAATAATAATGTAGAGGAGGGGAAGAGAATAAAAAGCAGCCTCTTCTTCCAGCTCTCTGCTCACAAGGTAAAGAATCAAAAAGTCATTTGATGCATAATTGATTGCTTTGGAGTGACTCACAAATTGCTCAGGAGCCTTGATTCTCGGGATAATCAGCACATGGAAAACACAGGGACGTTTTGACCGCGGGGTTGTGGAGAGGGGGGGTCTGGGGAGGAGGGAAAAATAAACACCAAAAGAGCACGGCAGCACCAGAGCGAGTCCCAAATATTTTAATGAGCACCAAGAACAAGGGATTTCAGAAGCTCAGGCTCAGGACAAAACAATAAATTAGCAAACAAAAAATGGGAACAAAACAAAAAGGGGCTTTTTAGTGTTTTTTTTTTTTTTTTTTGTTTTTTTCTTTTTTCCCCTGACAGAAAAGCACAAAAGCGCTGAGCTGGCGGGGCTGGGGCTGCAAGTTGCTCTCCCCCTCCCTGTTTCTCTGGAATGTGTGGATGGGAAGGGGAGGGATGCAGCCTTGAAGCTTTGTGTGTGGATGCCCTCACCCTGCCTGCCCCATCCTGGGTCATCCCATCTCCCAAAGTACTCCAACAGAACCTATGGCACACTGTAAATTTCACTGTGACTGGAAAACAGAGGTGTTGGAACACTTGGATTCCATAATCCTGGTGATTTACCTCCAGAAAAAGAAGGGAAGAGAAGGGCCCGACTTCCATTGGTCTCCTAACTCAATCATTTTCCAAGAGGGAATTTTACTGACCCGGAGTTCCTGGACCTTTTGGAAACTGGGAAATGACAACAGCAGCACCACAATCCAAACGAGATTGAAAAGCCTCCAAAGAATATCTGGTTCTAAGAGCCTTGCACAACAAATATGTGGGATTTTGGAAGCTGCTCCTTCTTCCAGCATCACCTGATCCCTGCTGTCTGCTGCCTGTGGATGTTGTGCTTGCTTTTCCTTGGGTCTGACCACACATATCTTCTCCAGCCTTTCCTGATTTTCTGCTGCAAGGGATGAATCCCTAGGGGTGTTGTTGCTGTGTAGTTCAGGCCCAGATATTGTCATCTCAAAATATCCACTGGAGCACCTTCCCAGGGTTCCTGGATAGAGGATTTTGCACAAGTAACTCATCCCAAAACCTCTAATCATTCCTCAGTTTACTTTTTCTTCCCTGTACTGACCCCAGCCTTTGGAAGCAGACACATCCCAGCTCTGTTTTCCCCAAAATTAACTCATGGAATGCATGAATGCACCAAGGAGTTTGGAATTCTTTAGGGAGAAAACCTGTTTCCCAGTATGACTGGAGAGGGCTGGAATCCCTGCAGGAACTGGTGGGATGAATCCATCTCCAACACATGGATAAGTGCCTTTTCCTGCTTCCTTGCAGTCTGTCATGTTGGGAGGCAACTGCTGGATGCCATTAGCCCAGCTGGAGACTGGATTTCACCTTCTGCTCAGAGCTCAGAATGTGCTGGAAGCATTGGGAAGGGGATTTTCCATGGATTTTGGGGCTTGCTTGGTGCCTGTGCCCACCAAATCCTCAGGGTTCCCGACCTGGAGTCTCACCCCAGGTCATTGCAATCCTGGAATGTGCTCCAGGTTCCTGAGCAGCCCATGGGGATTTTGGGGTGGGAAACATGGCTGTGAGGTAGATATTCATCCCAGATTCTTTCCTCTTGAAATCCATGGGATAAGGTGAAGCAGATCTTTTGAGTCAGGCAGGGAATGTGAGTGCTCCCAGTGAAGAGTTGAGATGTGTTTGTGGAAGAGCCTGTCTGAATTCAACAGTGACAAAATCCTGGAGTAGAAGAAATAACTTTGGGAGGGAGAGACCCTTCCCTTCCCTTCCCGCACCACCTCTTCTCTCCAAGGATTGGGAATCATCTGGGGATGGAAGCCCCCTCCCATAAAGTAGCTTGGGTGGGCCCCCAACCTCTGCACCCCATGGGTGTCCCAGTGACACAGGAAGGACAAAGGGGACCTTGGAGGTGACTAGGGGGTGACAGAAGTTGCCCAGAGAAGCTGTGGATGCCCCATCCCTGGAAGTGTCCAAACCCAGGTTGGATGGAGCTTGGAGCAACCTGGGATAGTGGAAGGTGTCCCAGGAAGTGGGTTTGGAATGAGATTGAGCTTTAAGGTCCTTTCCAACCCAAACCATTCTGGGATCCCATGATCTTTCTAGCCCCAGATCTTGTCTTTTTCCCTTCTGAAACCTCAACTGGCTTTGAAGCCAATCCTTGGAATCCCCCATAGTAATGCTTGGTGAACATCAAGCCATGGGAAACAACTTTGCTGTTGATCATCCCAAAAAATCCCCTCCAGGCAGCAGGGATGAGGAAAGGTGATTGGATTGTGACCCTGAAGCACCCCGGGACACCCTGGAACACTCAGGGGACAAACCCCACCCTCAGAGTTGGTGGCAGAACTGCCCTTTCCCGCTCTAACCGTAAAACCACCATGCCTCCCTATGGATGGGTAGTGCCTGTTGGTAAGGGAGGTGACACGTCCTTGGCATTCCCACATAAATCCATCCATCCTGGCTGGGATAAACTGTTTCAACCCTTACCATGCTAGGCACACCAATTTCACACCAACCCTGGAAGGTCTTGCCCAAGGCACCATCCCAAAACCTGCACCCCTCCACCACGAGGAGCTTCCCGATACCGCTGACGGATTCCAGCGGCAAGAACTCGTTAATATTCCAACAGCTCCGATGTCACTCTCTAAATGAAGGCTGCTCTTAAAGAGGGGTTTTTATTTAATTGGGCCCCGACTCCGCTGCGTGTGGCCTTGTCAAGCACCTCGTGGCACTCCTCAGAAAAGAAGGAAAAATTGGGAAAAGCAAAGGAAAGAGGGGAGGCCGGGAAAGGGAAGGGTGGAAGGAAGCGACCCCAAGCCCTGCTTTGAAAGGGAGGCAATGAGAAGGGACCTGTCAATAGGATCAAGCCGGCAGTGGCCGTGAAAAGCCTGGCAGCTCCCGCTCCGTGAGGATGGGGAGGGGGAGCAGTGGGAATCCACGGGGCGATCCGTAAGGAGATGAAGGAGGAATGACAGCCCCTGAGGCTGGCAGGGTTTGAAAGGAGAACACACAGGAGCCAAAACCTGCGGAGAGACACTTGCAACTTTTCACTTATTCCCTTTGACAAGACAATGGAGTTTTCTTTCTGCCTCCCCCCAGCCCCCCCCTTCCTTGTTTTTTAAAGTGGGTCCCATAGGGAGAAGCAGAGAGTTCTCAAAGGATGAAACAACTGGAGTGATGGGGAGGGGAGGAGGGAAAAGGGGAAGAAAGGAAGGAGCAGCAGAGCTCATTTCCACATGGGTCTCTGCTTTAGCTGGAAGGAGAAGGAAGGATTGAGCCAAGAGGGGCATTTCCTTCCCCTCGGACTCCCAGGATTCCCACTCAAAAGAGGGGATCAGAGACTGGGGAGGGGGACACCAGGGTAGGATGCAGCCAGAGACCTGATTCCATAGTGATGGGAAGTTTCCCTGACTACCAGTGAGCTGGGAGCAGGGAAGGTGGCAGGTGGAGGAAGGGAAGCAGAGCAGAGGGACCGAGTCCTTCTCCAAGCTGCTTCTGTGCCCATTGGTACCAGGGAAGGTAGGCTGGACTTCTGTGCTTGACACAATTCCCAGGGAAAATGGGGATCAGGACACTTGGCAAAGCCACCTTCTCGCTCCCAGTCTTCATGCCATGAAACTGGGAAGACTGGGAAAATGCCAGTAAGGACTGTCAGGCTGTGTCCTCTCTGTCCAAACCCTGCAGGGACATGAGGTGTGGCCAGCCCAGGTGTACCCAGCTCCAAGGCTGCTCCAGGATTTAATTATACTCTGGAGAAACCCTCTGCCCCTCCTTCCATCTTGCTTTTAAATTTTTCAGGTGAGATTCCCCACAGGAAGAGCTTTAAGTGGACCTAATAAACAAAATAACTTTGGAGGAGGGTTTTTTCTTGAATGTTTCTACCTTAACCTCATCTCTGTCTGTCAGAGATGGTGGGAGGGAAGGACGGGACAGATCCAGGCCCAGATAGGATCAGGATGCTGCAGTCATGGATAATTCCAGGGAAAAAAAAAATTCAGGAAATTCTTCACTATCTCACATGTAACAGAAACTTTGGCTTTCCCAGAAGGGAAATAGGAGGGAGAAACAGGCTCTGCCAGCCCAGAGCTTGGCAAAAGATCCTGGGAAGGACAAGGAGCTGTTTTCCAAGCAGTGAATTCCAACCTTGTCTTGTGCTCAGATTGTCTCCAAGGAGAACAGACCCCTCAGCCTCTCTGGGATCCTGCTCACAGGCAAAAAATTCCTCTTATCAGCCATGACTTCCCATATTCCAGATTCTCCCTGTTGTCCTCCTGCTGTGACGCTTCAAGACGAGTCTGCTTTTCTCTCCCTTACTTTCTCTTTCCAAGGATTAAATGAGTGGCAAATTAAAAAATTTGAGAAGCATCAACCAAACAATTGGGAATGGCCACATTCCTGAATCCTGAGACCCTACCATTTATCCCTCTGCATAAGCACCAAGCAGGAACCACCATCAACCTTCCCATCATTTCCAAGCACTGGATAACCCCCATTTTAGAGGGACTGGGAATGAAGACATGGAAAAATGAGTTTTTGGAAGAGGAAGAACCAGGGTGGGACTTCCTCACTTACCTTCAGGGACCTGCAGGTGAGCTGTGTCCCCACCACCCCTGTGTGGTCACTGGGGTTTACCATGGAATGGTTTGGGTTGAAAGAGACTTTAAGGATCCTCCAGTTCAAACTCGCCTGCCACAGACAGGGACATCTTCCACTATCCCAGGTAGTTCCAAACCCTGTCCAACTTGGCCTTGGACACTTCCAGGGATGGGGCAGCCACAGCTTCTCTGGGAAACCTGTGCCAGGGCCTCCCCACCCTCACAGGGAAGAATTCCTTCTGTAAATTGAACTTAACTTTCTCCTCTTTCAGTTTGAAGCTATTCCCCCCTGTCCTGTCAATCCAGGCTCCTGAAAATTCTCTTCCCATCTTTCTTGGCTCATTCGGGTACTGGAAAGCCACAATTACATCACTCCAAGCCTTCTCTTCTGCAGGATGAACAATCCCAATTCTCTCAGCCTTCCCTCAGAGCAGAGCTGCTCCATCCCTCTGATCACCTCTGGACTTGCTCCAACATCTCCACGTCCTTCCTGTGCTGGGGAGGCCAGAGCTGGATGCAGCTCCGCAGGTGGGATCTCACCTGAGCAGGGCAGAGGGGCAGAATCCCCTCTCTTAATCCCGGACTGAGATCTGTGTCCCCTCCCTTGGGGAGTAACAGTGTTTGGAAAACCAAACAAATCAGGCATTGCTGATGAAGAGTGGCATCCAGGAAGGAAATGGCCACTGTGGTCTCTGGAATTTCCTGCTTCACGTCTCTTTGAGGAATGAGAGAATGTGGGGTCAAATATGGGATCTACCACAACATCCCCATGGTGGGACATCTTCCAGAATGTTTTGCTTGTTGTGGTCTGTCCAGACCCTCCCACAAGAGCCTCAGTTGCTAATTCCAGGACCTGCTCCCTGGGTCCTTCATGGATCCTTTGCTGGTGGCATCTGGATGTCACCTGGCCCAATGTCACCCTGTCACCTGTGAGCCCTGGATCCCATGTGCAGGAGCTGCTGGAGATAGGACTGGGAAAGCTCCTTCACTTTTCCATTGGGAACAGTACGAGAAGTGGGAGACTTGATGGCAGGCAGGGAAGATTCTTCTGAACAAGGTTCCCCTTAAGACCACAGATTTCCTTTTCTGGGCTTGTTAGGAAGCAAAAAGGGACTTGGGATGCCTGTCTCAGGTGAAGATGCTTCAGAAGCAACATTCACGTGGTGGATGTGAGACGAATTCCATGAAAAATGGGATTTTTAACACTTCTATTTCTTTGGTGGCTGTGGGAAGGACACGTCCTCTGCTATAAAGGGTGCCTGAGTGCTGCTTTCTATCACCCTGAGATCTGACCTATTTTTGACTCCTTTTTTATCTCTCAGAGCAGAGACTGAACACCTGGAACCTGATGCAGGTGCTGACCCTACAATTGGGAGCTGCCAGGCTGTGCCAACAGTGTGGACAGGGGAACAGAGGGAACGACATTCCCCTAGGACAGGTGACATTCCAGCCATTACCACTGCCCCACCTGCAGCTGGGAGGGTGCCCTGGAATCACTCCCTGGAGAACATCTCGGCTATCCCAGCACCAGGGACAGCACTTTGTGTGTTGGTGCCGCTGGGATATATCCCACCGTCGGCTGAGTGGGAAAGGCGGATGCGCAATCCCGTGGGATAACCACTGGAGACAGGGAGCACGATCAGGCTGGCCAGAAGATGGGGGTCACAAGGAATCCCACCTCCCAAATTCTCCCAATTCTCCATGCCCAGGTCTATGGGAATCACCCTTCATCCCAACCCTCACCGTTATTTTCTCTCCCTGCTCTCAGCCTCCCTCCCCCTCTCTTTGTCTTCCCTTTCTCTCCACCCCTCCTGGCTTTGCCACTCCTGTTTCTCCCTCTTTTCTCCCCTTTTCCTGCCCTGCTCGGGCAGGCTTGGAATTCACAAGGATCACACTCAGCTCACACGTTCCCAGCGCTTTTGCAGGCTTTGGCCTCCACATTTCCGTAGGCAGCAGCTTAATGGGTGCTTAGCGAAGAACTTTTTGTGTTATTTTCCCTGTGTGAATTACCTGGCCCGCAGCATCACCGCGGAAGATTGGAAATGCTGGAAATGCTGGAAATGCTCCTGCCATGGACCTTTACACGGCACATTTTAGGATCCCCGCTGTGTTTTCTTTCCAAGAAGAAGAAAGGCCTGTCAGCATTAAGCAAATCAGCCGCACGTCTCGCCGCCTTGAGCTGTGTCACACATGAATATCTGAGGGCTTTTTTTACCCCCTCCACCTTCTCCTTCCCTTCTCCCCTCTCCTTTCCCATTCCCATCCTCTTGGTTTTTAACGAAAGAAAAGTTTAATGCTCTCACAAAGGAGGGAGAGAGAGAAATATCCATAAAACTCCAATTTAAACCCCTTTAACCCGTTCCTTTGCTTTTCCTTTCAACCTGAGAGCAAACCCTTTTTTCTTCCTAATAGGAAGAAGATTTGAATTTCTTGAGCAGCTGGAGGGGGAGAGAGAGGAGGAGGAGGAGGAGGAATGTGGAGGGGAACGAAGAGTTTCTGCGTGAGGATTTCAGGGAATGGAAAAACGGGGATGAAGCAGGGCAGGATTTTCCTTTCACTGTTTTGTCTTGCCTGCCCAGGTTGCAAATTGAGTGTCCAGGTGCCCCCAGCAAGGGAGATGTGGATAAATAAAACACCAAATTATTAAAAATCACAGATATTTTAAATCCCCTTGGATTTAATCTTGGGAATAAACTTAGGGCCAAAATTAGGACCTTCCACAGAAAAAGACGGTCAGAAACTGCTAAAACTCAGGAGTGGGTGACACCAGACACCCAAAAAGGCCCTTGACCAGGACTCCTCATTGAAATGGATGTAGTTGAGTTACGGGGTCACTAGAGCTGCAAAATTTGTCCTCAGAAGGATTCAGGAGTTGGTTTTCCCATCCTGTCCCAAGCCTGGGGATCCGTGTCTGCACAGGCTTGGAGCAGTGATGACCCCAGGAGCTGGGAAAAGGCAGCAAAGCACGGGGATTTGTGCCATGAGTGGAATTCCTGATGGAGATTTCTTTTATCCCTTCCACCAGACCTTCCCCACTCAATCCCCCAGTTAGTAAAGAATCCAAAAGTGCAAACTCATTCAAGCCAGGAATGGACTGGTAATATCCAAATATCCACATGGAAATGCACACACACACTTCCTTGTCCAGGCTTTCATTGGAAAGAGCTGGCATAGATGAGCATCTCCAAATCCTTGTCTTTTGGGGTCAGAAAAGCCAGAATGGGTTCAGCTTCTTTTTTACCTCATAAAGCTTTTCCTGACCCAAAAAATTGCTGGGAATAAGTTAGAGAGGATGTGGAAGAGGAGAGAAGGAATCAAATGTTTCTTCTTGGGGAATCTGAATGAAAATCAGGAAAATCAGAGAAAATCAGCCCCACTGGAAATTCCATGTCACCTTGGACCTAGGTGGGGCTGGGAGCTGAAGGAGCATCAAATCAGGCATGAAAAAGAGGAGAATCCATGTGAATCAACACCAGAGAATTTTCAGTTCCAAACCCTGGGATTGCCCATCTGAGCCGTTTATCTTCCTTGCCCATTAATGCTTAATTGATCCACAGCTCTAATTGACTGCATGGGAGACACACCATGCAGAAAGACTCAGAAACAAAAGCAGGATCCAAGGAAATCTGGGGGTTTCCTAGATATGCTGAGGGGAACTCATGTGTGGAGAAGCCGGGATAGTTTCTGGGACTTGGGAATTTCCATCCTCTGCTGAAACAAGAGCTCTGTGCTTTCCTCTCCCTGGTCCTCGTGGTGATCCCCAAGCCAGACTTGCCTCTTATCCTGCATCACCTCGTTCCCCCTTTGGCTCCTCAGTTTCCTTCAACTTCACAAAGGTTGGATTGCTTGGTCTCAGTTTCTGGGGGTAGATCCTTCCTGGGGTCCTCCCAAAGTAGTGGCCAAGAAGGCCAGAGGCACCTGGCTTGTATCAGCCAAGGGTGACAACAGAACCAGGGCAGGGATTGTCCCCCCTGTGCTGACACTGCTGAGACCACACCTCAAATCCTGGGATCAGTTTTGGGCTTCTCAGGACAGCAAAGCCATTGAGGAGCTGGAGCGTCTCCCAAATCCAGGGAATGCAACAGAGCTGGAAAGGTCAGGAGAACCAGGAGTGGCTGAGGGAGCTGGGGGGGGCTCAGCCTGGAGAAAAGGAAGCTCAGGGGCACCTTCTGGCTCTCCTCAACTCCCTGACAGGAGGGGGCAGCCAGGCAGGAGTCTGCTCCCAGGGAACAAGGGACAGGACAAAAGGAAGTGGCCTCAAGTTGTGCCAGGGGAAGTTTAGTTTGGATATCAGGAAAAAATTCTTCATGGAAAGAGTTGTCCAGCCCTGGCACGTCTTCCCAGGGCAGTGGTGGAGTTTCCATCCCTGGCTGGATTTAACACCTGTGTTGATGTGGTGCATGGGGACATGGTTTAGTGGTGGCCTTGGCAGTGCTGGATCAGTTGGATCTTCAGTATCTTTTCTAATGGAAATGATTCAATGATTCCACAACTATTGAGAATGGTCTCTTGTCCCATGATTTATGCAGAACTATTCTTAAAAACATTTGGGAAGCAGCTCATCAGGCTGCTCCATGACTTCCCAGGGACTGCACTGATTGAGCAGCGATTGGATCCCAAATCCTGAGCCCATTCCCTGCCACTGCCTGAATTCTGACACAGCCCAGTGCCTCAGGAAGTTTGGTGAAATTATTTTCCAGTGGGAGAGCCTGAAACCTTCCCAAAGCCTTGCATGGAGCCAAGTGAATGAGCTTAACATCTCGTTGCAATTCCCTGCCCGGCTGGGGCTGCCTCATGCAATCCCAGCTTCCCACTGTGCCCTTCCCGACTCCTGGGGACTTCCTGCCTCTTGGTTCTGGCTCATCCATGCTCCAGTTCATTCCGGCTGCTTCCAGCTCTCAGCACATCCATCTGCCCCCGCTGACTCCATCCCTCCAGTGCCTGGGACATGCGCCAGGGAACAGGAATTGCGCATCCCACCTTCCCCAGGGTGCACTTCTTGAAATTGCTGAGCTGAGCAGAACCACACGGAGCTCTCAACCTTTTCCCCTCACCCCCAAATTTAGGGGAAATGAGGGAAAATGCTGGGAGAGCTGTGCTGCCGTGGAGTTATTCCAGAGCTCGTGCTGCCTCCCTGCATCCCAGGATGATGAGAGCTGGGATTTGTGCTGAGCTGTGGAGATGGTGGAATGATTTAGGGATGCGATGCTGCCTTTGGATGCAACAGGTCCTGACGGATGCTGTGATGCCTGCAGCAGAACAGAATCCTCTAAATCCACAGACGAGCTCGTTAATTATTAATTGCATTGCACACCTCATTCATCAGCTCAATCCCAGGGCAGTAGCGCAGCTCCAGAGTGGGAATGGCATCCTGGATCCCTAGAGGAAGGAGCAGAGGGCTCAGCATAGAACTAGGATGGGACAACTCGTTGGAAGCCCTGGATTGTCACCCCAGGCACAGAAACATCGTCCTGTGTGGTTCACAAGAGGATTCTCTGTGGATTCTTCATGCCTGGAAGTGTTCAAGGCCGGGCTGGACAAGGCTTGGAGCAACCTGGGATATGGGAAGGTGTCCCTGCCCACGGCAGGGGTTGGAATGGGGTGGTCTTTAAAGTCTCTTCCAACACAAACCATTCCATGATTTTCTGCTGTCTCTCACTCACATTTGTCTTCTGATGGGGGGAAACCAAGCACTGAAACAGCCAAATCCCAGTGGAGACAGAGGTTTGGAAAAACAGTTGCCATCTGACTCCATTTTCCTTGGGAACATGGGTGGCAAGAAGACTTTGGGGCTAACAGCCACTCCAGGTATTTCTCCATTAAACATTCCCAGTCCTTGCTCCCAAGGCAGGAAATGGATATTTTGCACTGTCTAATCCTTTTATGCTGTGAAACAGGGACGACCTGGTACTTCCCAATTTGGATGGAGCTGGAGTCTCTGTTACGGAAGCTACGGCTGGATTTCCATGGCGCGAAGCACCACAGATCCCCAGCATCTTAACGGAGAGGAAACACATCCCAAAACCCACAAAAACACGTGGGGAATGAATCAAATCTGGATGCTTCGGAGAGCATCTCCCGAGTGGAGTGGAGAGGAAAGGTGGGAGCACGGAGGGAGGGAGGGAGGATGATGGGGGTGAGCTCTGTGCTTCCGAGCGCTTCCCGGGAAGGGCTTTAATGCATCGGAAAGTGGAAGGTTTCCCATCTGATTCTTGTCACGGGCAGCAGGACTAATCGGAGAGATGCCATTTCCAGAAGGAAGGAAAAACCCCAGGAACGGACAAACCACTTTGCTCAGAGGGGCTGCTGCCCTTAAGAGGCTTTTATTGCCGAGGCTCCTTGGCTTGGTAGAGGTGCTGTCATTAGAGTGACACTAAAAGTATCCAAGGATTAGTGGTGACGGACGGACTGACCTGTCCCTGTCAAGCTTGGAGCAGCAGAGGGGGGGGAGGAAGGGGGAGAAAAGAGGAGGGAGAAGCAGCTTTTCCTCTCAAATGGGCGATTTCCATGAAAACCAAGCAGAGCTGGTATCCAGCTCAGATCCTTTCCAATCATCACCTACAATCAGTTCATAAATCCCAAAAGATTTGGAATCTGCCCTCGCTGGGAACACAGAAATTGTGTGTTTTCCCTGCCTTCAGTAGGGCTGGATGAAGGACAAGCTTCCAGCTTTGAAGATGCTGCCAATCCACCCTTTCTGCCAAGGTTTTTCAAGGAGAATTGAGGAAAGCCATGGCCTGGCAGTGACGTTAATGTCCCTGAGTCCCACCAGCAAAGAATCCCCTTCCTGATCTATTATCCCTGCCCACGGCAGAGGGTTTGGAATTAGATGATCTTTAAGGCCCCTCCCAATCCAAACCATTCCATGATTCGTTGTCAATCCAGCTCTGATTTTAAGGGGATGTTGCTCTTGTTTATCTCTGGACAGAGCTGAAATTGTCTCCTTCAGTGACAGAGTTATTGTTGAGGAGAGTGATCACTCTTGATAAAATCCTATTTCTTCCCACCACCATTTCATGGAAACCTCATCCCTTGAGCTTGAAATAGGAGTACTCCTCATCCCAGGAGAGGTTGTGACCCTCTCCATGGGAAGAGCCCATCCCCACATGCCCACATAGTGGGAAAACATGGAAAAAATGGCTTTTTAATATTTCTTTGGGCTGTGGTTAAATCTCTCCTGTATTTCTGCATTCCCTGCCAGAAAACCTCACCAGAGCCTCCCCCTGGATTTTGGATTTTGACCTCGGCCAGGGCCAACTTGGAAAGATGCCAAGTTTCCTGCTGGAGTCCTTTCCCTATTCCCAGCATATTTCATATCCCTGCTCCCTGTTTTACCTCTCCTCCCTGCTCCTCCACAACGAAGTATTTGCCAGCCACAGCTCCATTATTCTGCTCCTGAGGCTGAAATTTTCCTTTTAATTCTTCTCCTTGTGGAAAATGGATCTAATTTCTTTTCCCTTCCACCTCCCCTCCTCCTCCTAAGCCCCTTCCTGGCTGCTTGCAAAGAGAGGTTTTAGACACCAATTTCAAGGTGGATTCAGCCCTGGGAAATTGGGGAATTGAACATCAAGAAGTTGTTTGAGGCTGTGGAGTGGTCTGAGCTCCCTCCTGAGCTGGAGGAGTCCAACAAAGCCCTTGGAAGTGCAAGTCCAGCTAATCAAGCTTTTGGAGAGGCAGGAGAACTCCTGGGGATGGGGGGGTTTCTTCAAACACAGCTCTTCGGGAAAGTCAGGGAGACTCAGGGGACAGGAAAAATGGGGGATGAGGGAACAGGATTTGGGATGTGCTGGTTTTTCTGTTTGAGTCCTTGGTCAAGCCACCCTTGAATCTCAGTTTTCAAACCTGTTTAGTGATGGTGAGCTCCTCTCTGCGGACTGATGGGAATCTGCTCTGGATGGCCTGGAGGAACAACACATTATCCTTAGGGATTGGCTGGCAAAGCCAGGAAATGGCAATGCTGAGGGATGTCAATGAGATGTGACAAACTTCCTCTGCAGAGAAACAGTGGATGCGCCATCCCTGGACCTGTCAGTGTTGCATTTAAAAACTGGATTATATCAGGCACAGCTGAGTGGAAATACATCCAGAGGCTGAAAATTGAATCATGGAATGGATTTGGTTGGAAAGGATCTTAAAGCCCATCCAATCCATGGACAGGGACACCTTCTACCAGCCCAGGTTGCCCCAAGCCCTGTTCAACCTGGCCTGGAGTATTTCCAGGGATGGAGCATCCACAGCTTCTCTGGGAAACCTAGTCCAGTGTTTCTCCACCTTCATTGTAAAAACACCTTTTCTTTATTTCTAGTTCAGGGATCATATCCATTTATTTAGTGGTTGTGGGAGCTCTACTTGGCTCTGTGGAGTCCATCATAATCCAGGGAATGGCGTGTTTTGGGAACAGCTACTTTTCCTTCTGCATAATCTGAGCCCATTTAAGCCGCCCAATGGCATCGATTAAAAGCTCAGCAAAAGAACAATTTTTTTCCCGTGTCTGGGAATTTAACTCGGTGCAGTGATAGAAATCCTGGATTTACGTGATAAAGAGGGTCGTGGAAGAGGGAAAATCTCTTTGGCCAGGGGAACAAAAAGGGATGAAGGAATTCCAGGTTGGGAATACTGAATTTGTCCCACTATTGCTGAAGGATTTGCACCAAACAGCAAATCCAGTGGAAAAACGATCCGGGAGTATCCAAAAATGATTTGCTGTTCCAACACCCTTATATTCCAACTTCTCCTAGACTACCCCAAGCACCTGAATAGTGGGATAAACAGCTCAGGACAGCTGGACAAAACCATGTTTTCCCATACTCTGCCTGCTCAGTGCATGAGAAGCAGAATCCAGACCCTCAGAAAAAAGCTGACATTTAAATGGTGTTTAAGGAAGATGAAAATATTCTCAAAATCTGGGAAAGCTGCACAATCCAGGGCTGTGGGAAGACCATGATTCCTCCAGGAGCAAGCAGGTTACCTGGCTCCAAGCTAAACAGGAATCATGTTTGTGTCAGGAATTCCTGCTGTGTCCAGGGATGGAGCAAATCCCAAGTTTATAAATAACCCAACTTCCAAGTTTACCTGAAAAGCTCCAAAGACTTTTCCTTTGCTCTATGTTCCCTGAAAGCATTCAGATCTTGCCCAAACAGCATTTTCCTGATGCTCCATGAAAAATATTTGCTCAGCTCTTCTGGAAATCACAAGCTCCGAGGAAGTTGAAGGCAAGGGATTCACCTTGCCCTGGGCTGCTGGAAATTGCTTTGCTCCACAGCCCGTGCTGGAAAAGCGGGACATCAGCAGGGTGGGAGCCCAGTGAAGGTCATGGAGGATGGGGAATGACAGTGGAATTTGGGACACGGGTTGTCTCCCTCCCACGGTCTGAGCACAGCATCTTTCCCAGTAATTTCGTGGAGGGGAGATTTAAGGAATGGAGAGGAAGGAAGGGAGGATGGAGGAAAGATGGAGAGATCTGGAAATGGTCCCACATTGTGCCAGCAGTGGTGGGCAGAGGTCAGGGGGTACCACTGACCCTCTAATTGTGGAATCATGCATGGTTTGGGTGGGAAGGGACCTTAATGATCATCCCATTCCACCCCCTGCCATGAGCAGGGACACCTTCCACTATCCCAGGTTGCACCAAGCCCTGTCCAACCTGGCCTTGGACACTTCCAGGGATCCAGGGGCAGCTACAGCTTTTCTGGTAATTCCATTCCACGGCCTCAGCACCCTCCTAGGGAAGAATTCCTTCCCAAATCCCATCTAACGCTGCCCTCTGGCAGTGGGAAGCCATTCCCTGTGTCCTGTGACTCCATCCCTTGTCCCAAGTCCCTCTCCAGCTCTCTTGGAGCTCCTTCAGGCACTGGAAGGGGCTCTGAGGTCTCCCTGGAGCCTTTCCTTCTCCAGGTGAACATTCCCAGCTCTCCCAGCCTGGCTCCAGAGCAGAGGGGCTGCAGCCCTTGGAGCATCTCCGTGGCCTCCTCTGGACCACATCCTTCTGCTGCTGGACCCCAGAGCTGCTTCCAATAAATCATTCCTGGAAGTGACACTGGACAATCTAGGAAGTCCTTTCCTGCAGCAAGGGGGCCAAGAGGGCATTGCTTCATATTTAAGGAGAGGAGGGCTAGATGGGATATTGTGAAGAAATTCTTCCCTGTGAGGGTGGTGATGCCCTGGAATGGAGTTCCCAGGGAAGCTGTGGTTGCCCCATCCCTGGAAGTGTCCAAGGAGAGGTTGGACGGGGCTCGGAGCAACCTGGGATAGTGGAAATTCTCCTTTCCCACAGCAAGGAGTGGAATGACATGATATTGAAAGCCCTTTCCACCCAAACAATTCCATCATTTTATGATGAGTAACCATTGCAGAGCCTCCCTGAAACAGCTGGTGACTCCAGTTCAGGAATTCTCTGGATTTGTAGGGAAAGAGAAGAGGAATTCAGGCAAATCCAGCTAACAAACATGAGGAAGGGACAAGGAAATTTTCCTTCGGCCCTTCCTCGGATCCACCATGATTTGCTGATTTTCAGGATGCTCCCCATCCTCATGACTCCTTCCGGACCATGATGGATGAGTTTGAACCTCTGTCTGCCTTCCTGGAATTGCTTTGCCATTGGAAGCCATGTCCAGGGGGTTTCCCAGGGGGTCGATGAGGATGAGGGGGGAGGGGGATGGTGGCCGGGGGGATTTTCCTGGTGTGGGGTTGTTGTGGATTGAAGTTAATGGAGCTGCGAGATTCAGCTGCTGCCGGAGAAGCATCCAGGGATTCTTTTTGCTCCGGCACTGCCGGCAGGAACATCCTGGAGCCTCAGCAGCACATAAGTAACTACAATGGGTGATTCCTTAATAATTAAAGATATGCAGCGCTTGGATTGCCTCCCAGAGCCGGAGCAGATCAGGGAGAGCAGGGAGGAAAACTTCCCGTCTTACAGGAAATCTTCCCGTGCCGGAGCTCCCCGCGCCTGCCGGGGGATTTGGTTGGAATCAATTCCCCTCTGCCTGCAGCCTCAGGAAGATGCCGTTGGGATCCTGCCATGGATTAACTAAGTGACCTTGGAGTGCTGCTTCCCTCCTTGCCATGCCTTGTTTTCTCCTCCCAGAACTGGGATGCTGTCTGGAGGTATCCGAGTGTCTCGTGGGAGAGGTTGGAACCTCCAGAGGTTGGAGCTGAGAAGTCTCAGGAGAAGGTGGGGGTGTTAAATGGGTGATCCCAGAGCCCTCTGAGACAGTAAACCTGCCTTTTTCATGGAATCCTGGAATGGTTTGGGTTGGAAGGGACCTTAAAGATCATCTCCTTCTAACCTCCTGCCATGGGCAGGGATACTTCCCACCATCCCAGGTTTCTTCAAGCCCCATCCAACCCGCCCTTGGAGGTGCTCTGCTGCTCCCGTCTCTGTTGTTTGTCCTTAAACCGCTTGGAACTTGAGCCACCACAGGAAAAAGCAATATTCTCGCCCTGAAAAGAGCATCCAGGCTGGGCAGCTGGAGCTGGGTGTCGCACCCTGCTTCCTGTGTCCAGGACAGCTCGGACACGCCACGCAGGAGCCGTCGGGATGGTGACGAGCCCTCTGGCACAGGTCACCGTTCCCTGACAGCTCCACTTCATTCCCAGCGCTGATTCCAAGCGACACGCGGGCGGATTGATGAACTCCGCTCTCCCGCTTTCCCGAGCCTTGGAGAGAAACGGCAGAGCCCGGGGCCAAGGCTAAAAACCTCAGTTAACATTAAAGTGAAGGATCTGCCGGTGCTTCTGCCGGGGGCAGAGGGGAGCGGATGCGCTTTTCTCTGCAGCCAGACGCGTGTCGGCTCGGCGGGAGGGGGTTTGCCTTTTCCCGGGATGGATGTCACCGGCTCAGGGATGGGGATGCTGACTCAGCAGCCGCCGCTCCATTGCCTGGAAAGACGCGGAACGGCGTTTGGGGCATCGCGTTTTGCGTTGTGGGGCCGTGCCGAACTTCCTCTGCCGCTCCCCCCAGGCGCTGATCCCGATCCAGGCAGAGCGGTGTGACAGGAATTTGTGCCTGGGCCTGGCTTTTATCGTGCAGATTGTGCATAAATCATGCTAATTGACCCTGGAGTCAGGGATGGCTTCAAGGTCAGCTTGGATTAGGCTTGGAGTATCCTGGTCTGGTGGGAGATGTCCCTGCACACGGCAGGGGAGTTGGAATAACATAAAATCCATCCCAAACAGTTCTAGGATTTAATGATATCAAAGCGGTGTCAAATTGGTACAAGAAGAGAACTCCACCTCAAATCCCACTTTAAATCCCTCACTCCTATATTTAAGTTGCCATTCCCTCTGTGTAACAACTCTGATTTGGATTTTAACTTCCCAGAGTGAAAATCCTCGTTTATTCCCGCAATGAGGATGGAGGGAGAGATCAGGGAGCTGAGGGACAGCTTACAGCAGGATGAGCCAGCTGTGACCCAGCATTCCCATTCCTCTGAATCCCCTTTGCCTCCCTCTGGAGCCCTCAAATTGTTTCATCCCTGCCTGGGCTTGTGCCTGGAGCTAGCACGATTTTGCCCAGATTTCCCGGCTTGCATAAGGTTTTCCCGCTGGGATTAACCCCTTGGAGAGGCAGGCACCGCCTGGAACCATAGCCCAGAGCTGATCACCTGAATCCCTGCAAAGTTCAGACTGTGGGGACTCAAAGGATGCAGCAATGAGGCTCTGGATTTGCCAGCAGCTTTCCCAGGGCTGAGCCAAAGCCTCCTCCTTTTCCTGAATTTTATGCTTAACTGAGGGGTCAAAAAAATTCAAATTTACACAGCGCTTGATTTGAGGAGAAATGTGTCATTTTCTTTCTGCTTGGGGTGAAAAATTGTTCGGGCTTGGACACTGCAAAATTAGGGAATCTGTCCTTAAACATTCCTGTTCCTTACCTGCAGGATCCTCAGGGATGAGGATTTCTGGGGGGTTCTGGTGAATCAGGAGACAGGGAAAGGTTCTGGATGCCGCTACTGCATGCAGGGTAATTATGGATAACACAGCCAGGGATACTGGGATATTTCCAGGGATTTCTGATGTTGCTTTCTAGGAAGAAATTCTTCCCTGTGAGGAACTGGGTGAGGTTGTCCAGAGAATCTGTCCCATCCCTGGAAATGTTCCAGGATGGGTTGGATGGGGCTTGGAATAATCTGGGAGAGTGGAAGTTGTGTCTGCCTATGGCAAAGAATGAAATCAGATGAACTCTGAGATCTCTTCAACTCAAAGCTCTCTGTGGCTATGAAATTTGGGAGATGCCGCTAGGAATTCACTCCTTTCCGTGCCTCAGTTTCCCCAGCAGCAGGAGCAGTTCCTCCTTTCCCGCCCGCGGAGGAGACTGGAATTGCTCGGGCTTTGCTTCTTTCGCCAGGGCTGGATTTTCCGAGCTCAGCACTTCTGCAGAGCCAATCCTTGGAGCTGGTAAAGTGCTGCGGGAGTGAGGATGTGCTGGATACCCGAGCCGGGTGGGAGCAGACAGCTTTTCCATGGAGCGGCTGATCCTGCAGCCGGGCCGGGGCAGGGGGGGGCGCGGATCAATACCGCTCGGATACGGAGAGAGCTGGAATAAGCCGAGCTTTGTAAGTGAAGCCTGAGCTCTCAGGGCTCCCAGTACAGGCCGTTATCTCCAGACATTCCCGGCTGTCTGGATCCTCTCACAATACAGAGACATTCCAACCAGGATATGAGTCAGCTCGCAGGGATCTCTTCCTGATCCGACCCAACACCCCTTTGCACTGTTGGCTGATGCTGCCTGGTGTGGGTGACACCTCTTTTGGGGACAAGGACCAGGCAGGGAGTCCATCCCTACCCATCCTTCCTGATTTTGCCTGCATCCCATCCGGAACTGCAGGCACAGAGCTCCCCAGGCATCCGTGTGCTCATCCCAAAGTTATGAGGAAAACAGCCAGGGAAAAGGCATGTGGATTTATTCCTTGATTTCTAGGCTCTGAGGGTGACTCAAACAATTTTCCTGGTCCATAGAGCTTCTGCCTTTATCCATGAAATCCATAGAAGAGGAGAAGGAACCGGAAAGACCCTCCAGACTAGCTGTTTTTCGCCCAATAAAATCCAGTTATAAAAGCACAAGGAAAGCTGGAAAAGGTTTGTGTTCCCCACTTATGCCCCATCCAGGTCTCCTGGCCACATTCCCATGCTCCAGTGGCTCTAGTTTAGGTATCAGCCCTGTCTAACCAGTCCAAACTGGGATTGGGAGAAGAAAACATCTGGATTTTAAGCCTTTATCTGTGTCCTGTCTCTGACCAGGAGAAATGCAAGGCAGGAGGGACCAGCAGAGAATTCCCAGAGTTTTCTCCCTCTTGCCAATTGAACCAGCATTTTTTCATCTCTATTACGGTAGTGGATGGATTTTTTCCCTTATAATGTGCCTGTTAGCCATGAAAAATTTAAACATCCTGGAGCAAGGAATTCCCTGGGTGTGGAACACAACCGCCAAAAGGGAGGGAAAACTTCGCTGAGACCTGGAAAAATCAGTCTAGTTGTGAGAAGGAAAGAGCTGTGAAATCCGAGCTGTTTATCCCAACAATCATTGGGAGTGATCCGCACAGGCTCTTCCCAAATTGGCAGCTCTTAACTCTTCCCCTAAATGTTGGTGTTTTGGATCTTCCACGTCGTATTTGGGAATAAATAAAATTCGGGCCAGGGGATTTTTTTGGCGCACCATTCCAGCCGTTTCCCTGCTCCTGCTTTCTCCCCCCCTTCCCATCTCATTTCCTCGGGAGCCAAAGGAATCTGTCTGCCTGATGGATGGCTCCTGACAAGCTGAGAAGCCAAAGATCACATGTCAATAGGGCCATAATTAGGAGAATTGAGCCCTGTCAGGGCCTCCCGGAAATTTATCTGGAATCAATGGCCAATAGGGTGGAAGGAATGAAGATGTGGGAGTGTTTACTTTGGAGCTGCCATGGATTTTTACACCCTGTCTGCACAGGGATCCTGCTGGCCGGGCCTTTCCTGCTGCCTGAAAGAGGGGAGGATTATGGAATTAGCCATGGAGATCTGCCCTGGCACCCGCTGACCCTTCTGGGGATGTGGCCGCACCCCCGGAGCAGGCACAGCCAGAGGGAAAAGTGGGATAGAGGATGGAATTCAACATTTTGCTCTTCCTTCCAGCGGGAAAGAGTGTGGCAATCCCAGGCACGGGCTGGGGATCTGGGGATATGGAGGGAATTCTAGGAAATGTGCCCAAATCCCCCCAACGTCCCCGAATCCCCCCAAACACCCTCCATGTCCCCAAACCACCCCTATGTCTCCAAATTCTCCCAATGTCTCCGAATTCCCTCCCCATCCTCAAATTTCCCCAAATCTCCCCAGTGTCCCCAAATTCTGCCCCCACGTCCACATTTCCCTATGTCCCCAAATCCCTGCAACTTCCCCAAGTCTCCATCTTCCCAAATCTCTCCCACACCCCCAAATTCCATCCCAAATTGCCATGTACCCCAAATCCCCCCAATGCCCCCATTTTCCCATATCCCCAAATTCCCACCCCGTGTCCCCCCACACTTGGGACCCCACGGCAGGGTCTCGGATCCACCCAGGGATGCAGGATGGGAGAGGCAGCAGCTGAGGGGACAAGGACATCACCACATCCCATCCCCAGCTGAGACAGGGCTGGGGTCTCATCACTCACAAATTAAACCTGGTTTAAACCTCAGAGTGAGGCTCAGCCTGTCACAGTTTTCCAGGGGTAGTACTGCCAAAAAAAAAAAAAGTTCAGATTTAGGAATTGACTTTGTCTGGAGGCTGCTAAAGTCTGGGGCACTGCAGGGATTTTTTCCTACTGCTCTCCCCACACTTGTGGCACTTTCTGGGTGTCCCTGAATCCCAAATCTCCTGTGATGTCCTTGGCACTGGTGAAGAACTGGGGGGTTTGCACTTCTGCGGGCTGGGGCTGAATCCTTTCCTGCAATTCCAGGGTTTACCGGCAGAGACAAGCTTGGAATGCCCTGGGAAACCTTTCAGCATCTGCTTTAATGCTTTGTTGGTGCAGGGGTCAATGGCCTGGCCCCAAAACTGTTGAACCATGAAAAGAGCTGAGGTTAAAGCCAGAAATCCTTTGGAAATGCTTTTGGATACCAGGCAGGATGGGGCTGGAATCACACAAGCCAGAGAGAAGCAGCAGGCAGGGGATGATCTCTCCCTGCCTGGGGAATGATGCTGGGATTGGGATATTGGGGTACCACACTGGTGTTTCTACCCCAGGATTGAAACAAACTGAGGAAAATCTTTGGAATTCCAGCCTTGTGCTCCCCATTGCTCCAGGGGTCGACCCCACTTGCTATCCATGGATTTCACCCCCAGGGTGCAGCAGGCATTCCACGCTCCCTGGACTGAGCTCATCCAGTTTGCCCATCCCAAAAACTCTGCTCCTGCTCAGCCAGCCTGCAAAATCAAAGCTTGGAAAAACTCCCAGGGATTAGGGCTCCAAATCAGTGAAATCATTGATTCCCTGCTGGGAATCAGGGATCAGAAAGGCTCTCTCAGCCTGTTTTTGTCATGGCAGCATCCTCATGCCCTCTCCACGGCCAAAATCCCAACTTTTCATCACATCCCAGTGTATCCACCAGTCCCCACAGCCCTTACCGAGATTCATCTCACTCCTGAAAACCCCAGAGGATTGTAGGAAAAGAATCAAGGAAAGGGGAAGAATCTGGAGCCTTCCAAAGGCTATGGATACCACAGAGCTCCTAATTTATTGCTTCTGTAATTGGGGTTAATTACTGGTGACCAAATTTATCTTCTGGCCTCTCATTAATCCCAAACACAAAAGAACCCTGTTTGCAATCAATTGCTGTTTAATTACAGCACAATAGCCGCCTCCTGAGATCGAAATCCCGGCTGGCTCCAGGTCTTGAGGAGGGTGGGAGTGGAAAAGTGGAGGACGAGGATGCCAGCTGGGATTGGCATTGTGTATTCCAGGGACTTGTGAAATCCAGGGAGAGGAGTGGGAAGTCTCCTTGTCCTGGTTGGAAGATCAGGGAGTGGCTTACAGCTGGGGAGAAATGGGAGGGGATGACCTCGGGTTCCACCTGGGCAGATTTAGTTTGGATATTTGGAAAAAATTACCATGGAGAAGGTTGTCAAGCCCTGGAAAAGGCTGCTCAGAGAAGTGGTGGAGGTCCCATTCCGTGAGGAATTTCAAAGCCATGGAGAGGTGGGATTCAGGGATACGGGTTAGTCCTGGAATTAGCAGTGCTGGATTAATTGGACTCTGTATCTTTAAGGTCTTTTCCAACCGAAAGGATTCCGTGATTCTGAGATTTGGATGGAAAACACGTTCCATGTGAAACCTCTCAGGGAATATTTGGTCTACTCTTAACCCAAGAACAGTGAGAATGGAAATTCCTTCTTCAAGGAGAACAAGGAAACAAGGTCCCAGCACTTCCCAGGGTTTTGTTGTTTGGACTGAAGGCGTTTGAGGTGACCAGGAGATTCCCCAAAGGACATGGAAAGTGAGGAAGAAGGGGAAAAAATGGGAATTGTGGGAAAGCTCTTATTTCTGCAGACAAACTCCAGTTTCCTACCCTGAATCCCCCATTCCTGGGGACAGAACTCACCAGCCCCAGGACCACACCTGAAATCTCCAAATTGTTTTGTTGGGTTTTTTGTTTTTTTTTTTTCCCAGGAGAAACATTTCCTTGGCACTGGTGCCTGTCCTACCCCCTCATTTATCCCAATAAATGTTCTGGATTAAATAAACTCCCCTCCCAGCCCATCCCTCCCTCCCCATTCCTTAGGAGCCATCAATCTCCAGGATTATTGAGCCCAGTTTGGGAGTTAGTGGGGTGTTGAAAACGCTCCAGTCTTCCCTTTATCACTTTCAGATCAGTCCATCGGATGGGAATCCATCAGGGAAAATGATGGGACAGGCTGTGCTGATCTATGGCTCCCTGTTCCCGGATCAATCCAGCTCTTCTTCCCCTTCCAGCGTGGGGGCTGTGAGGATCCAGGGCTGGCCACACTTGACTCCCTTTTCTTAAAAGATCACATTCATCAACACTTCCCATTCCTGCAAGGATTTTGCCCTAGGATGTGCTGGAGATGGGATAAAATATCTGCTGGGTCAAAAAAGGTTTTCTTTTGGGGCCTCAGCTCCCGACTGGAGCCACTTGCTGACATTCATTGCATTTGAGATTTGAGTGGATTTAGGGATTATGAGCAGCCAAAATCTGGACTGTGCTGGAAATTCATCATATCCCAAAATTTAGCTGCTCTCGGGATGGTGCTGAGGTGGGTCATCCACCCTGGGGCCAGGAGTCAGGACCAGGAGCTGGATTTGGAGCTGTTTTTCCACCTGGGCATTCCCAATCACCCCCTTCCCATGCCCTGTGCGGATCCAGAGGGAAGAGCACCACCTACTGAGTCTCCCTCACTTCTTCCTTCCTTCTCCTTATTTTTTTTTTTTTTTCTTTTCTTTTCTCAATCTATTTTATTCCTGTCTGGGTTCTTTGCTTCTCCCCGAGAAAGGCAGGAGCACGTTTAGCTCCAAGGAACCCTCCTGATCTCTCCAGACGTTTCTGCTTGCTCTGATTTTCCTGTGTTAATGAGACTTCCTTGGGGTCTTTCTGCTTCCTGCCTTCGGGAATTAACAGCACCTCCAGCCTGATGCCTCCCCAGATCCAGGTCTTCTCTTGGAACAAGTGTGGGAAACAAAATAAATTAGGTAAACTTTGCCTCAAAATTGGAATTTAAGCTAAATACTGGAGAATTTGCTAAAGCAGAAATAGATGCAGGAGTATATTCCTCTGGATGGATTTTTCCAAATGTGTGTGTCCATATGTCCAGAACATGTCTCTGGATGTGTTTTGGCCAAGAATTTAGGGAATTAGCTGGAGACTTCCACACCTGGGTTCAGTTCCCACCCTGGCACAACCCTTTTAATATTTATTAAACACTGAAAAATTCCTGGAAAACAGATCGGGAGAAACACAGAGAAATCCACACTCTGGTGTTCCCTGAACATTTTTAACTGGGAGATGATCCAGCTTTTCAAGGATAAGACCTCAGCCATGTTATCCCAAA
The DNA here is from genome assembly GCA_013397155.1 of Irena cyanogastra. Lineage (NCBI taxonomy): Eukaryota > Metazoa > Chordata > Aves > Passeriformes > Irenidae > Irena > Irena cyanogastra. The sequence goes on along the minus strand of VWZV01015313.1, from coordinate 286,040 downwards.
GCTCTTAATTTGCATTCAATGCCAAATTAGACTCATTAAATCTTCTCTTGTTATTTCTTCCTGTTCGGTTTGTTTGTTTGAGCCATAAAAGCATTAATGTTTCTTCCAAGAGAACAGGGTTGGGAATTGGTGCAGGATATTTTGTAAGTATTTACAAACCCCTGAGTCCTCTCACCTACTTCTGAAGGTCTCAGCATTGTGGATATCCCAGGAAGAACTTGGTGGGAAGTGGAAATGAGTGGAAATGAGTGGAAAAGAGTGGAAATTATCCTTGCCATTCCTCAACATTACCTGTTCTCTGCTTCATGTCGCATGTAAAGCTGAGGGGCACCAGATCTTTCCATTGGGGGGAAAAACCCAAATGTGGCATCCCTATGGATTAAATACAGTCTGTGAGGAATGACTGGGAAAAACAGGAGATTGTTTATCCCAAAGAATGAGGGGAGATGAGATAACAGCCGGCAATTATGTAAAAGGCTGCTGCAGGAAGGGGAGGGACAGGTTTCCCTGTGTACAGGACAAGGAATAAGGAGCTTAAAAACCAGCAAAGGAGATTTAGAGCTGTGGGATAGAGGAGGGCTGGGATTAATTGCTGGGAGGAGGGAAAGGGTGGGATCTCCAAGGATGGAGTTTGGAGGACAAATGTGTCAAGAAGAGCTTAAAGAGAGTGGATTCATCCATGGGACAGGAGGCAGGGAAGATAAACATCCACCTGAATGTTTTTCCAGTGTTTCAGGTGGCTCACAAGGCAACGTGAGTGGATTCTGGGATTTCCAGAGTAGGATGGGGGGTTTGGCAGCTTGGGAATTTCTGCTCTATGAGGGTACTGCACATTCCTTGGAATGAGCTGTGTGGTGCCACATGGAGCTGCCTCTCCAAAGATTTCCCTGCCACCCCTTTTCCCAGCTCCACAAATCCCAGGGTGACCTGGGATGTTTATTCATTGAACCCTGGAATGGTTATTGTTGGAAAGGACTTTAAAGGTCATCCAATTCCCCTGCCATGGCCAGGGACAACTTCCACTATCCCAGGTTACTTCAAGTGTCATCCAATCAAGGCCTTGGGCACTTTCAGGGATGGGACACCCACAACTCTCTGGGCATTGCATCTCAAACTCTTTCCCATCTTTCCACCTTGGAAATGTTTTTTTGGGAATCATCCAGCCAAGCCGAGGTGATCCCATCACCCCGCGAAAGTAAATCCGCTGATGGAGCAGAAGTCGGAAATAACCCAGCAAAAACTTGAGACAGTTCTGGCTTCCAGTAATTCCCAGGGAGGGGTATCAGCCATGATTTCTAGGAGCCACACACAGCAGAAAGCAGGGAATTGCTGGCAGCACTAATGAAGTTACGGCCATCCGGTGATTGGGTTAGGAGATCCTCCGGGAACGGCCGGCGAGGTGATGGACGGAAAGCAGAACGGGAATTAAATTGCATTTCATTTCAATTTGGCCATAAATTTGATGATTTCGTCAGATAAGGAATAAAGGGGGAAGGGAGGAGGGGGAGGAGAGGAGAGGGAGGGATTTGCAGGCAGGGAGTGAGCGGGACACGGAGAATTACATCCTCCCAGTTTGTACCATTGTAAGTCATTCATCAGAAGTGCCAAAGGTTTTATGGATAGGACATAAATCACCTGCTCCCTATGGATTATTCACTCTGGTAATAAAGGTTGGGAATACAGGTTATTGAACTGTCCTGGGATTTATGGGAGAGGATGCAGTGGGTGAAGAGAGGAGATGGACCGTTTTTGCCACTTTCATGGGATGCTCCACTTGGCAGCAGTGGTTTGTGTCACCTGAGTCATCCTCTGAAGTGTAGACGTGTCACCAGGGGTGGAGACACTGTCAGGTTGCGAGTGATGCACGAGCCAATGAGAATTCCCAGTTTTGGATGCATCCGGAGGGAACTGGACAATCTTGAGAAGCGGGGCCATGGGAATCTCATGAGGTTTAACAGAATGAAGTGCTGGTGCTGCAACTGAGTGAGAGAGTCAATCCCAGGATCAATCCAGGCGGGGGATGAGCAGATGGAGCAGCCCTGGGGACAAGGACTTGGAAGTGCTGGTGGGTGAGGCTGGAGATGACCCAGAAATGTGTGCTCCAGTCCCAGAAATCCAACCGTATCCTCGGCTTATCCCACAATGCTGGCAGCAGGAGAGTGGGGATTTCTACCCTTCTGCCCTACTTAGGTGATATCCCACCTGGAATGTTCCATGCAGCTCTGGATTCCCCAGCACAGGAAGGACATGGAGCTGTTGGACCAAGTCCAGAGGAGGCACCAAGAGGATCAGAGGGATGAAGCAGCTCTGCTGTGAAGGAAGGCTGAGAGGATGGGGATTGTTCAGCCTGGAGAAGAGAAGGCTTGGAGGGACCTAATTGTGGCCTTCTGGAACCAGAAGGAGCGAACAAAAAGATGGAGAGGGACTTTTTACAAGGGATGGAGTGGCAGAAAAAGAGGGAATGGCTTCAAACTCATAGAGAGTAGGGTTAGATAGGATGTTGGGAAGAAATTTTTCCCTGATTTGGGTGGTGTGAGTCTTGGAATCATGGAATGGTTTGAATTGGAAGGGACCTTAAAGACAATCTCATTCCAACCCTTCCACTATCCCAGGTTGCTCCAAGCCCCATCCAACCTGACTTTGAACACTTCCAAGGATAGGGCAGCCACAGCTTCTCTGGGCAGCCTGTGCCAGGGCCTCACCACCCTCCCAGACAAGAATTCCTTCCCAGAGAGAATCAAAGATCTCCAGCGTTGGAATCTAATACTGGAGGCCTTCCAGAAATGGTCACAATTCATTCCAGTTTGGTGACACTGCAGTTCCAGGCCCTGACAAAGACACCAAATTAACTCCTGGGAATGAGAAATGTCCTCAGGGTAATAATGCCCTGGAATGATGCGTGGGATCACTGGGAAGCACTCAAGGGACAGGCTGTACTACATTTCCTTAGCACACTGATGTCTCCATATCTCAAATCCTTCTGACCTCACAACATTCCAGCTGGGTGTTGCCAAAGCTTCTGCCCCAAACTGATGACATCCTCAGACATCTCAGAAAGTTCCAGCCTTGTTTTGCTGTGCCTTGCTATGCAGAGGTTTTCATTCTGACTGGATGGAGGATTTGGTCAGGGATAGGACTGGAAGCACTTTTGGTGGGATACCTGGCTATCCCATAATTTGTGGGATATCTGGATATCCCATAATTTGTGGTAAAGTGGTGCACAACATGGTGTACAACCCTAATTTCCATGACTAAGAGCTTGCCATTCCTTGAAATATGATGGATGGACTCAAAAATGGGGCTGGATGTGAAGAGACTCCGTGTCCAGCTCCAGCATTTCCCCAGTTCAGACATGGGAAGCTGAACTAACTTCTGATGGAGACTTTCTCCATGGATCCTTCTCCTCGTGAAAGTGAGTCTGAGACCCTTCTGATCCCAGAACTTCAAACAGGGAATGCTTCACAGCCATCTGGGACTTCACAGGAGGACCACACACACGGAATCTGCGGGAATATCTACTCCTGTGAAGGCTGGATGGTGAAAACGTCAGCAACACAAGTCAGGGATGTGGTAAAAAAATTCCAGTGGGATGTTGTAAGTCCTTCCAGGAGCTACCGAGGGAACTGGGGGGCCTCGATGTGGAGAAAAGGAGGCTCAGGGGGGAACTTCTCACACTCCACAATTCCCTGAAAAAAGGGTGCAGCCAGGTGGGGGGTTTGGCTCTGCTCCCAGGGAACAAGGGACAGGATAAGAGGAAATGGCCTCACGCTGTGCCAGGGAAGGGTCAGGTTGGACATCAGGAGGAATTTCTTCATGGAAATGGTTGTTAAACATTGGAAGGGGATTCCCAGGGAGGTGGTGGAGTCCCTATCCCCACGGGACACCTGGATGTGGCACTCAGTGCTCTGGACTGGTTGACAAATTTGGATTGAGTCACAGGTTGTACTCAGTGACCTTGGAGGTGTTTTCCAACCTCACAGATTCTGGGATTCAGTGGTTCTTTATTGATGCTGAAATTGTCTGGGACAGTCCCAATCCCTGGATCTACATGATCAAAGATACAGAGCTGTGCTCTGAACGAGGCCTCTCGGATCTCTGGTGAGATCAATGATCCCATGGGACACACCACCACATTCCCACATTCCTGCTGCACCTGGCTGCCACGGGATATGGATGAGCTGTGCTGAGCCTGGGAGCTGTTTTGTGCTGGTCCAGCAATGCCAAATGTGACGGGAGCTTGGCCTGCCCTTGAGGCCAAAGCTTTTAAACTCGGCGTGAGAGAGAGGCCAAAGATATTCCCCATCAATCTCATCCCTGGAGCTCCAGCTGCAGCAGGAATGGGAAGGAAGTGGATTCCAGCAGTTTGGCAGTTTTGTGAGCATAATTAATACACATCATTGCCAGGAATTCTCGTGTAGTCGTACATATTTTGACCCATATTTGAGTTATTCCTTTGGAGAGCACAGATGGGAATCTGTTTCAAGAGGAATCTTTAGTAGAACTTCCACATGTTCAAAGTGAGGGATTACAAGTGTTCCCAAAATAATGACTGGGAGGTACAAGGGGGAAAAAAAAAATACCAGAATCTATTTCACATGCACAATAATTTACTTTTAGATGCGCAGTAAAGATTTTATATGCACAATAATTTACTTTTACACGTGCAATGATGTTTTTACACATGGAATCATTCATTTTTATGGATGAAAGCCGACCAATTAAAAACCTGGGTGTTAAACATCCCTCCCACCAATCCTGAAGGATTTGTTTTGGAGTAAAACTTCACTCAGGCCTAACATTGACACTTCTGTGCAGGATTATTGTTGCTTTTCCAGCTGGTTCCATGTGTTGCATCTGATTATTTTCCAGTTCACCCTCACGGGAAGTAGGAGCAGCTCCATGGGCCATTGGAAAGGGATGTGAGGGTCACATCACCTGGTTTGTCACCTGGTTTTCCTCATGATCTATTCTGATCAGCTCCCTGAATCTATGGGAGAAATATCAGCCCCAGAAGGAGAAAACATTTATGGGATCATGGAATCATGGAATGGTTTGAATTGGAAGGGATTTCCAAGGTCATCTAATCCATGGGCAGGGACACATTCCACTATCCCAGGTTTCTCCAAGCCCTGCCCAACCTGGCCTTGAAACTTCCAGGGATGGGGCCTCCACAGCTTCTCTGGGAATTCCATTCCAGGGCCTCACCACCTTCGCTTGGAAAAATTTCTTCCCAATACCCCATCTTTCAGTCTGAAGCCATAGTGGTGGGATTTTCCATCAGTGGAGCTGAGCAATGCAGGAACAATTTAAAGATTCCAAAGGGTCCATACAGCTCAGAGGAAAAGAGATAAGGCCATGAGAAATTCCAGCTGTTGAAGGATCAATGGAAGAACTTTGTTCAGAGACCTCGGATCTGCTTCCATCTTTTTTTCCGTGAATCTCTTCACTTGGCCAAGTCAAGTGAGGTTGGAGCTTCCATTTCTCAGGTGAATATTTTGGTCAGACAGCAGAAGTTAAGGGGTCTGTGTTCCCCCAGTTTTTCCTGCATATTTAATTCCATATTTAAATGGGGTATGCTTCGGAGCCCTCTATCCAGGATGGATTGTTACTCTCCAGGAAGTTGAATAGAAAGAAAAATATCTCCTTGTTGTTCCTGAGGCTTCATCTCCATGGAAAATCCCTCTGCTGGCAGTGAACAGGCAAATTCACTGTCCATAGTTAATTCCAGGATGATCTGAAGGAATAAAGGGGCTGAATAAATTAAGAAACGCTTCCCAGTATTCTGGAATCTGGTGGATTAAGCGCCCCAGCTCAGGCCAGAGGGTCACCTCCAAGCAGGGCTCTCCTGGTCACGCTGAGTCTTTGCCAGTGGCGACTCAGTTACTTTGAGTGGGAATCTCAAATTACTGCAAACCTGGCGGATTCCGGGGAGAAGAGATGGAAGCGACTGGAAATAAAAATAATAGTCTCCAGTCTAGGAAAAAAAAAAGAGGTTCACAGGATCTTTTCTTTGGACAATCTGGGAGAGGAGGGAAGGAAAAGAGTAAAAGAGTAAGGTGGATGGTCAGGTGTAACAAAACAGTATAAACTGAAACACTTCCCCTTGGAGAAATCCCAATCCTGAAAAATAAACTGGTTTTGAGTTCATAAATGTTCAGTGGGAGCCTGGTGCTGGAGGAAGTGGAAAATTTTTATTTCATCCGAAATATCTATTTTTTCAAGAAAAAACTGCTTCCATGGAAGCTTTTTTTGGAGGATCCTGTTCCACCAGCTTTGACTGCTGGAGTGCTCAAGACTGTGATTATGGAGTATTTTGAGCAAGGAAATGGGGAAAAATTGGTGAAAGTGTCAAGCCATTGGGAAATCCGATGGAAAAACAATCTGGAATGGTTATGGATCAATGTCCCAGTAGAGGGGGCGGGAATTCTGCTGGTTGGTGGTGTCTGCACTTGACAACACTTCCCACATAAAAGGGAAGAGAAGCACCCTGAGGATTTACCTGCAAACCATCCTAAAAATCATCTCGTTCCAACTCCCTGCCATGGGCAGGGATACATTCCACTACCCCAGCTTGCTCCAAGCCCCATTCTGGAACACTTCCAAGGATGGGGCAGCCACAGCTTCTCTGGGAATTCCATCCCAGGGCCTCACCATCCTCAGAGTTCTCTTAGAACAGCTCCTTGACTGTTTTTCAAGGTTCATGGAAAACTAAAATCTCCTGAAGGACAATTCAGCTGGTAAAAAAAAAAAAAAAAGAGGGAATGGTAAAATGAGAATGATGAGAGGGGATGGCTAAAAAACAACCAAAGTGCCCCCAAAAGGGTAATTCCCCCCCCCACCAAGAGTGACTCTGGTTTGAAAAACTGGCTTAGAGGCAAAGGGACAGTGACAAGGGACACATCAAATGGGAAAAAAAAGGGATAAAGGACATTGGATTTGCACAAAAATGGAGAAAATCAGTGAGATGAGCAAAAAGCCAGGAGAGGCTCTGGCCAGTAGAGCTGAGGCTAGCAAAGAGTTGAAATACTTTGGGAACAGAAGGAGCTATAATAACCCCAGTATCGATTCCTTCTTGGAAGGGAAATGTGCAAAGCAGGCATTTTCCAGGGATATTTGTTTTGTATTTGGAGGGAAAAGCAGATTTGTTCCTGATTAAAGGGAAGGAATGGTTTACAGGCTGGCATTTAGTGGGGAACATTCCAAATAGCCCCTCTTAAAAAACACTCAACGTGCTAAAAAAAGGGATTAACTCTATCCAAGTGTTTTCTAGGATGTGGCCAAGAAGAGTCAGGGTTGATTTTCAAGATCCCAAGGCAGGGATATCCAAGGAACAAGAGGAAATCTGATGTCATGTCAGACTGTTAAGGAATGGGAATGACTTAGTTAATTATTGCCTGCCATTGATTCCAGGCAAAATGAGGGTACACCTCACCAGGACTCGATTAATAAGGAATTACAGGAACATGATGCTAATCAGCAGGGGGTTATGGGAAATCGGTCTTGTCAAATTAAGCAGCTTTTATAAACGCAATTAGAAGAGGGAGGATAATTAATGAACTTGCAAAGGGTTGGGATTGAGTTGCTGGGGGAGATGTTGAAATCCAGAAGTTTTGATTCAAAAAATGGCATTTGGGAAGCGGTAGGAACAATGGGAGTTCTATCCATTCCTGGAATCCCAACCTTTTAATGACAACATTCACACAGCACAATGATATCCAAGTAATATCCCTGCAGGCTGTGAGATCCAAAACCTTGGAAAAGTTAACAGTTTTTGACACTCAAGTCCATACATTGATAAAGAAATAAACTCCAAGGTGGGTCCTCAAAATGAAGGCAGAAGATGGCTGTGCCTTGTCACTAAAATGGACAATTGGGACATGTTTCGGTATTGTAGATTTGCACCTAAATAAGTTTAGGATAAATTGGCTTTGTGTTGCCCTCCTCTCCCTGTTGTCCCACCATCCCAAGTCCAGAGGAGCTCGCTTAGTTGATGAAGGGCTGCAGCCCCTCTGCTCTTCTGGGAGAGTTGGGAATGTCCAGCCTGGAGATGGGAAGGCTCCAAGGAGACCTTCCAGTGCCTAAAGAGGCTCCAAGAGAGCTGGAGAGGAGCTTTGGACAAGGGATGGAGAGCAGGACAAGGGGGAATGGCTTCCCACTGCCAGACGGAAGAGTTAGATGGGATTTTGGGAAGGAATTCTTCCCTGTGAGATTGGTGAGGCCCTGGCACAGGTTTCCTAGGGAAGCTGTGTCTGCTCTTTTCCTGGAAATGTTCAAGTCCAGGTTGGATGGGGCTCGGAGCAACCTGGGATAGTGGGAGGTGTCCCTGCCCATGGCAGGGGGGTAGAACTGGATGATTTTTAAGGTCCTTCCAACCCAAACCATTCCATAATTCCATGATTCTATGACTGAGCTGTTGGAGTCTACTTTGGGTGGTGACTGATGGGGTCACCTCTGTGGTGTTGGGCAATGTCCTCCCAAACCGTCCCAAATGGAAAAGCCTCCTTTCCCCAGCCTGCAGGGTGAACACATTCCATGAATTTTAACCTCAGACCTCTGGATTTTGGCTGTGGAGAGAAGCGGCTGTGGACTGTGCTTTCTTCTTGGAATCATGGAACAGTTTGGGTTGGAAGGGACTTTAAGGATCATCAACTTCCAGGCCCTTTCCATGGGCAGGGACACCAGAATTCCTCTAGAACTTGATGTGACTGCAGCACCACATCCTAAGGGATGATCCTGATAGGGAAATCAGGAATGTCAGGCCGTGTCCCTGATTTCAGATCGACCTGCTCCATCCTCTCTCCCATTCCCATGCATCTTTCCCTCCAGCACTCCATAAAACGCGTCCTCTCAATTGAGATGCTCTGGTTTATTTGGGCTGTGAAATCTACTTAAACCTTTTTAATTTGTCTTGTTTGGATATGGGCATCATTTGGATTGTGTTTTATGGGCACCCAGATCATTTTCCTTCCTGTAAATCGTCCCTTTAGTTACTGAGGCTTCTGGGAAGTTGTAAATCCTCCCTCCCATCTTTTCCATGGAGTTTACGTTGTTTTACAGCTTCATTAATAGGTTCTCTCCCGGTGAGGTTGATGAAAGTTATTGACCTAATCATAACCTATTAATTATGACAGTAAATCCCACTCTTGGAAATGTTTTACTGAGCAAATGTTACTTGGAAAATCTGCGGGTTAAACTACAGATCCAAGAACTTTAAATCTCCCCTTCACTGCCCCAGTCATGGAGACTTGGGAGAAGCTTGTGGAGTCCTGCTGGCTTGGGAAAGTTCTTGTTTAGGGAGAATTCAGTTTTCCTACATATTGGCTCTACGTGTTTGAATCTAACATGGAAACTGAGGTGCATCCAGTTCTCCTTCTGGCTCTTAGAATCATGGAATAGTTTAGGTAGTAAAAGCTCTCAAGTCCAGCTGTTCCCCGGCACTGCCAAGGCCACCACTCAACCATGTCCCCAAGTGCCACATCCACATGATTCCAGTGCTTGATAATCCTTTCATTGAAGGAATTCTTCCTGATATCCCGCCTAATCCTCCCCTGGTGCAAGTTGAGGCCATTTCCTCTTTTCCTTTTGTTTTTTACTTCTGGAAAGCACAATTCATAAGGAATTTACTGACTTCTGTCTGAGGCCTGTCATAGGTAGGGTAATATTCCAAATATCTGCCCAGAGAATCTGTGGACTCCTCACCACTGGAAGTGTTCATGGCCATGTTGGATGAGGCTTGGAGCAATTTGAGATAGTGGAAAGTGTCCCTGTCCATGGCAGGGGGTTGGAATGAGATGACCTTTGAGGTCCTTTCCGCCCAAACCATTCTAAAATTCTGTGATTTTCCACAATCACATCCAGGGCAGGTTTTTTATTGGAAGAATCCAGCTCCGAAAAAACAACATCCCTAAAGTTGCATTGGGATTCCTTAAAACCAGGCAAGGAATGTTTCTCTTCCCTAAATCTCTCCCTTCCAGAAGCAGATCCGTCACTCCTGTTGGAAGTGCTCCTTTAGGATACACTCCCTGTAGCTCAGCTGCTGAGCGAGCAGCTCCCTTCTGCATGCTCAAATCCCTCGGGAAAACCACTTTGCTTATGAGGCAGAGAGAGAAAAGTCTCCCGGGAATCCAAGTGCTTCCATCAGCCTTTCGGAGTAGCCATCCGTGGTAGGAACTGCGAGAGGTCCCAGCTGGGCTCCGGGGTCTGGATTAAATAAGCATTAAAAGTTCGGATATGCACAGGGAATTTATTGGAGAGACACACATGGGTATCCTTTTATCCAGAAACTTCCACAGAATCCCACCTCTGTGTCCCGATATGTGTCCACGTATTCCGAGTTCATGCCCCGAACATGCAATTGAAGGCAATAAAAATGCTCAAAGAGTTTTTTCCTGCCAGATACCCTGAATTCATGGATGAGCATCCCACTGTGCAGGTGGGGAAGCCGCAAGGAAGTGGCTCAAAGGGAGGAGGAGATGGGAGCAAGGGATGGATATTGCTCCAAATCTCATGGCAAGGTCACAGCAGCACTGTGGGTCTGGAAGGAATATTGGGAAGAAATTTTTCCCTGGGAGGGTGATGAGGTGCAAGAATAGATTTCCCGAAGAAGCTGTGGCTGCCCCATGCCTGGAAGGGTTGAAGTCCAGGTTGGACTGGACTTGGAGCAACCTGGGATAGTGGAAGGTGTCCCTGCCCATGGAAAGGGGATCTGATTGAATGGTCTTTAAGTTCCCTTCAACTCAAACCATTTCATGATCTTATGATTTCATGAAGATCAAGAAGCAGGAGATAAGAAAGAGAAAATGAGGAAGGAATGCAGAGGAATGTGGGGAAGTGGAAACAGGAAGCTCCTTTCCAAGGCTGTTTAAAATGAAGCTGAAACTGCTGTTTAAAATGAAACATGGAAAGATGAAGAGGATTACAAGAATTTTATGGGGATTTTTGGTAATTTTTAAACAGTTTTCAGTTTCCCAGAGGATTCCAATAATTTTAATATCCTTTTGGAATGACTAACATGCATGGACGTATCAGTTAAGTTGCTTTTTTTTTTGTTGTGTCCCCATTTCTATTCTAGCCATCCCTTATATAAAAGTCAGCTAATTTTCCACCACTTTCACAATTTTACCTCTTAATTCCTACTGAAACTTCCAAGAAAATTTCCTTTTAGCCATTGTCTGGTGCGGACGCTGAGCTATTTGATTTTTGCTGGAATTCTCCACAGTTTCGCATGCTCTGTACCAGTCTACCAACACATTCCTGGGAATTTCAGGTCTGTTTCCATGATTGCAGTTTGAATAACTCCACTCACACACTTCTGGAATTTGGGAGCTGTGTTGAGATTTACATACAAAGCACGAAGCACTTGGATCAACCCGAAGAACCCTCCTCACTTCCAGCCGTATTTTCCATGTGTCCAACACAGGGAATAAGACCTTGTCAGGTGCTTAAATGCCAAGAGATGTTTTGGATAAAAAATTTGTGGGATATGAAGGCGTCATATATTTTGGAAATGTTCCATGTCTTTCAGAGTTTTTGTGGAGATGTGAAACAAGGCGAGGAATATTGAATGCTCCACAGGTGGACTCCCAAGGGATAAAAATGGAAAAAACATCAGGCAATAGTGGAGAAAATGGCCCATTGGCTTGCCACAGTCTCTGCTCTCTGCAGGAAAACCCTGGATATGGGTGTTGAAATGGAAAGCAACTTTCCTGATGTGCTTGGATAATTCCCAAGGCTCTGTTTCACTGGTGTAATGGCAGAGATGAGGAGTTTTATTCGTCATCAGGGATCCTAATTTTGGAATAGAGGATCAACCACTGACCTGCAGGAACAGCTCAGCAGGAAAGCCAGAATTCCTCATTGTCCCTCTTCCCTGGTTCAATTCCAAAGCAAGGGTGGAACTCCTACTGGTCTGCAGGAGTGGGGCAAAGACAAGCATCCAAGGTTGGGACACCCTCCAAGCTAGAAAAATCAAGAGTTTTGGGGGAAATTACTCTTCCTTCTGTAATTAGAAATTATTTCCAACCCCAACTTCCAACTCCCTCCAAATATTCATTACCCTTTCATTGGTTAAAAATGAAATAAATTTAAATTAATAATTTATATGAATAATAATAGTAGTTCATATCCTCAAACAGACAAATTGCTGGAAAGTTGTTTCAGGAGATGCTGCAATTCCATTCTGGGCTTCCTCTTCTTTTTTCCTCTCTGGATACCAAGAGATGGAAATGCAGCTCCTGCCTCTGGAATTCTCACAGCAGTGGTAAGGGCAGGATTTTGCCCACAAAGTGGCACCACAAGTGCCACTAAATATTTTAAGGGACAGAGAGAGGGGAAAAGAAAGCCAGTGGGAAAGGATAAGGTATTCAGGAGAAGGATTCAGACCTGAAGAATCCATGGATGGAAAGAGGAGGAAAGGGAAAAGATGGCAGTGAGAGAACAGATCCAGGGTGAGAAAATTAGGCAAAAAGAATGTGCTGAACTCTGGCATGTTTTCTGCCCCTGGGCTCAGACCCACACAGCTCATTGCATGTAATTCATCAAAAAAGCTGGATGGCCCCGGGATGAAGAAAATTCCTGGTGTATCCCTAATTAACTGTATCTTCAGCACCTCCGACAGCTCCTCCTGACCCGGCGGGATTTATCCATCAATCTCCATCCATGCCGAGAGACCCTGGTGGGTGACAAAGATGGAGAAAGTCACCCAAGTTTTCCCATCCAGCATCCAAGGGGGGCTGAGGATGTGGCTGGAGGTCACAGCTGACCCTGGTGCCGATGCCACAGAGCTGTGAATTCCCGTCCTGGTGCCGCCGTTCCTCTCTGTGAGGCTCATTCCCTTCCGGAAGCGGGACCGGCCGGCGCAGCCGAGCGCCAGAGCTGTCGAGAGATGAAATCAGAGCTGGCCCAGCTTGGGTTGCAGGGACGGCTTTCTGTTGCCATTAATAATTCAGGGATCCCCTGGGGGCAGGAAGGTGACATCATATCCCACCCTTTTCCCATCGCCACCCTGCCTTTCCCTTCCCTCTTTCCCATCATTCCTCTGCACCCAAAGAGTTGGGGACACCTTGGCACCATGTTATGTTACCCCCAAAGACCATGTCTCCTAGAAATAGAATTCCCAATCCTCTGTTTGCCAGAGGTTTGGTCTGCTTCATCCGCCCAGGGAAGGAGAATAAACCCTGTGAATCATTTTCTGCCTCCAGCAGAAATTTCCCTGGGAAGTTTGGTCATTCCAGGAAGGTTATACGGAGTCAATGAGAGCAGTTTGGTGTCGTCTCTTTTTGGGAAGGATTGTAGGGAAAAAATAGAGAAAAGTCCTAGAAAAATACCGAATAGGAAAAAACACCTGAGTTTCACAGACAATTGTCAAGGAAGGATCCTGCAGTGTGGAATAGTGCTGGAATTCTTTCCTGCTGGCCCATGGTGGGAATACAAGTTGTGGCTGTGTTTGTGGAAGTGGAGATTGTCACTGTGAGGGTGACACCTGTCACCACTGAAGGAATCCTCTCCTTCAGGTCCTCCTTTTCTTCAGTCCTGGAGCTCAGCCATCCATGCAACCAAACCTGAGGGACCGTGGCTTTTTCGTGAGCATCCCCACATGGCCCCTCTTCCACAGTGAAATCCATGACCTTTGGTGTCCAAGTCCATCCTTGTGGTGGTTTTGTAAATATTGGAGGGAGACAGGGATTGGAAAATATCTTGGAAGGATCCAGAGAAACCAATGGGTCATGGAATCATAGAATGGGTTGAGTTGGAAGGGACTTTGAGAGTTGCCTAATTCCAACTCTCTCCATTAACAGGGGACCTTCTGCTAGACCAGGAGCCCTCTCCAGCCTGGTCTTGGACACTTCTTTAGATCTCTAAATATTTTCTGGATACTTTGCCAGGATTGTGTGAGAAACACACAAACAAGGAGGGAACAACAGCTTTCCTGGGAGGAGGCCAAAAGTCCTCCTGTGTGTGACTTGTGGAACCCTTCCTGCACTTTTAGGACACTCAGATACCCCAAGTTTTATACCCCTTATTTTCCCTTTTTCCTTTTTTTCCCCTCTCTGCAAAGTGTGTTTTTCATATGGAATCATTCCTGGGGAGCTTTGGGATCAACCTGGGTCAGTTCAGTCCCACCTGGCAGAAATTTCAACTGTGACCAGGGGTATGGCAGCGCCTAAGGCATTGTGTCACTTAGAAATTCCCAACAACTGGATTTGCCTCAGGAGATGGACCTGAAGGATGGATTTGAGACAACTCCACCATGGCCATGGGGTCTGCTCATCCCCATGTGCCCAATTCACCCACGGTTGTAGGGTGATGGGGACTTCAGTTTCTGCAATGTCTCTATTTGTGTCTTAAAAACATGGATGAGGAATTTCTCCGGATTTGCAAAAGGGTTTGGAACTTGCAATAAACATCTTCATCCCTTCTTTCCCCAAATTCCTTTCTTTGAATCGTTATTAAGGGGAAAAGGGCTTTTTAGAACCTCTGCCAGGAAGTGTCCAGAAGCTGTCCCCTCTTTCAGCACAGCCCAGAGGAATTCCCTGCAGGCTCCAAACCAGCTGAACATCCCTAATCCCCTCTTATCCCATGTTATTCCTCTCCTTAGTGTCTCCTGGTGTGGAATCAGGCCCTGCATAGTTCATTTTATCCTGTTTAATTTCTCGACCTCCTCTTTTTCCTTAAGGATTCCAAGTGTTAACGCAAAAAGACTCTGGATGAGGTGTCTGATTTATCCATCTCCTCACCTTGACTTTATTTCCTGGTCGCAATTCCAAGTGCTAATGTTACATTCCTGGTTTAAGTATCTGATTTATCCACCCTCACCTCCCCCATTACTTCATGGTACGGGTTTGAAATGTTAATTTTAATAATAAAGGTTTTACACCCCCGGTGCTTTCCGTGCTAACACGGGGACATTATTTCCTAGGAGGAGGGTTTTAAAAGCTAATGTCCTAATGCTGCTTTAATTGTGGGATTTATTCCTGCTAAGGCAGCTCCTGGAAGCATGTGGGGGTAGGAGGAAATCCATGGCCAGTTGCAATGTCTCTCCTGGTGTTTGGTGGGAAGAGCAGATTCCTGAAACCAAGCTGGAGAAGAAAAAGCGCTGATTTTCCCAAGGAGGTATCCAAGGCTTCAAAAAGGGTGATGATACATTTAATGCAAGAGTGGTCTTATGGGGGAAAACAGAATAATGGGATTATAGGATCATTTAGGTTGGGAAAGCCCTCTAAAATAATTGAGCCCAACTGTTAAGCCAGCACTGCCAAGACCACCACTAAACCATGTCCCCAAGTGCCATGTTCATGTCTTTTAAATCCCTCCGGGGATGGTGACTCCAGTACTGCTCTGGGCATCTGTGTCAAGGCTGGACAACTCTTTCCATGAATAAATTTTCCTGATATCCAATGTAAACCTCCCCTGGTGAAATGTGAGGCCATCTCATCTTGTCCTGTCCCTTGTTCCCTGGCAGCAGAGCCTGAACTCCTCCTGCGAGGGACTTGTGCAGAGCCAAAAGGTCTCCCTTGAGCCTCCTTTTCTCCAGCTGAGCCCCGCCAGCTCCCTCAGCCACTCCTGGCTCTCCAGATCCTTCCCATAGTCAGTTCCCTTCTCTGAACACATTCCAGCCCCTCAATGTCATTCGTGTTGCGAGGAGCCAAAACTAATCCCAGAATTCGAGGTGTCGGTGAAGCCCTGGTGGCACAGGTTCAGCTTCTTCTGGTCCTCTCTTGATCTCTTTCAACCTCTTCCAGGGGAATGCAACTCCAAGAACCTGGCAAAGCTCCAAGGCCAAACTGGAGTGGGGGTGTAATTTAGGAGGTGGAAAGGCAGCCCATCCCAGCTGGAGATATGGAAAACACTTGGGAACTGGAGGCTCTTTCCCAAATCTGCCACTGTTAGGTTTATGGGACGGAGGGAGGGTCTAGTCTCCATGGGCAGCACCACGGCAAAGGTGGGACCACCAGAGTCAGGCAGTGCTGGAAAGTTCTGGTCTCCCTCTGGCATAAGTGGGATGAATGGAACCAAAATTCCTGGATGTTCTGCACCACCTGAACACCAAGAAAGGAAATCTGAGGCCAAGGAGAAACTCCACATCCTGTTGAGCATCAATATCCGTCTTTCTGGACTGACAGCCCTGCTGCAGAACAGGATAAAGGTTAGGGTTAGGTTAGATGGGATTTTAGGGAAAAGTTTTTCATCCAAAGGGTGGCTGGGCACTGGAACAAGCTCCTCAAGGAAGTGGTCACAGCTCCAAGCCTGGCAGAACTCAGGAAGCCTTTGGCTCTCAGGCACATGTTGGGAATTTTTGGGTGTCCTGTGCGGGGCCAGGAGCTGGACTCAGATCCTTCCAGCTCGGGACATTCCATGAAATATGTAGTTCGAGGCACAGCTGGGACAAAGCCTGGAGTTGCTGGGCTGGGGATTGGGATCAGCACTGGAGGTGTTGGTTGGTGACAAGACTCGTTCACCTTTAGTGGCTTGACCCAACGATCTGGTCCGGAATTGCTGCCGAGGATGATTGGATTGCTCTGACAGGAACTGGGAAGTTGCTGATGCAGGGAACAAAAGTCCTAAAGCTGCAGTGGCAGCAAAACGCCATCCTGATGTGTCACAGGGACAGCCCCGGCGGCAAGGAGAGCTCCTGCCTCCCCATTGTCACCAGTGGTCAGGCTGAGGATGACCTTCCTGTGCCTCCAAACCAAGCCTGGATTTTAATTCCGTCAAGGAGAACGCAGACTTAATCTGGCCTGGGAGGAGGGATGGACTTGTACACCTGTGGTGTTTTTGGGAATCCAACTTGCCCTGATACTCTCAGTCATGGGAGAAGGTGTCCACTGTTCCACTCTTTTCCTGCTCCTAGGATCCTGGGGACAACACTGAGCGACCTGGATGTGACCTGAGCATGTCACCTGCTTCAGAGACCTTACCTGGCCTCATTTATTTGCTGCTGTGGGGACAGAAAGTGCATGAGGCCATAGAGTGGGGGTGACAGGAGTGCAGGTGTCTGAGCACCTGCAGATGTGACACCGCAAAAAAGGGGTTGTGCCAATTTCTCAGGTGGCACAGCTGGACCCTGTGCCTGAGCCCCCACCTGGGCACCAATAAATTAATTAATGAAAATTAAGCCTGAGCTCTTTGCCTTCTGGTGACCTCTGTGTGTTTGCTGTCAGCTTTCCTATGGATCCGATTTCCCTTTTTCTTTGTTTTCCCTTGGATTAAGAAATTCTCCCGTTACAGAAGTCACTTAATGTGGAGGGAAAGAAAGTGAAAATTCAATTGAATAAACAGCAAGGGCACTTTTTTTTTGCTATCTGTAAAAAAAGGAAGAGCCCAAGCAGCAGAAATTAATGTTCAATTGAATAAATACCAATAACACTCCTTCTTTTTGGCTCCTCCAGCTTATGGTGCAAAGATAGTGAAAATTCAATTGGATTTTAATAACAACGTGCCCCATTCCCAAAAATACAACCAAAAGGTGAGAAAGGGACCCTGACTTAAAATCAATGATAGAAAAGATAGGCGACATCATCAAAATTATATTAGCCTTAATAGTCAATGAATTAATGAAATCTCCCAGTTATTTAAAAAAAATAAAAAGCCTGTGGGGTTGGGTTTTTTTGTGCTTTCCTGATGAAGTTTTCTAGCGGGATCTGAAAGCTTTTTGTCCCACCTTCCCTGCCCACCATTAGGGGCCGTTTATCGAAGTGACAGTTCCTTTATCTGGGAAGGAGGGGGGAAAAGGGAGAGTGCTGAGGCCACTGGGAATGAAATGTTGCCAAGATATGAATTTTGATAGGTCGTCAATACCCTCTGTCCCTTCCAATTAAAAAAGAGCAGCAGCCACCGAGGGCAGATGGGCAACATTTCAGAGCCCATAAAATCAAATGGGGGGATAGAGGAGAGTTCAGCTGGACTTCAATCTCCTCTCCCTCTTTTCCTTCTGGAATGGGGTGGTTTGTCTTAACGCTTTGCCTGCTGGATTACTTGTTCTCAATGTTCTGTGTCCTGAACTTGTTGGATGGGGGTTTTGGGTGTAGATGGACCTGTCCCTGAGGTCTCCATGTGACACCAACATGTCCCCATGGGGGGACAATCCACGTGGTTGGCACCTGTCCTTGTCTGAATCCAAAGCTCTTTGCCAGGAGATGCTTTGGAATAATGGGATTGTTTAGGCTGGAAAAGCCCTCCAAGGTCATAGAGTACAGCCCTTCCCCAGTACTGCCAAGGCCACCACCAAACATCGTCCCCAAGTGTCACATCCACCCAACTTTTAAATATCTGCAGGGATGGTGACTCCAAAACTGCTCAGGGGAGGCTGTTCCCGTGCTTAACCACCTTTCCTGTGAAGGAATTTTTCCAGTGTCCAACCTGAACTTCCTGTAGTGAAACTTGAGGCCATTCCCTCTCATCGTGTCCCTTGTTCCCTGGGAGCAGAGCCTGACACCCACCTGCCTCCACCCTCCTGTCACGGAGTTGCATAGAGCCAGAAGGTCCCTCCTGATCCTCCTTTTCTCCAGGCTGAGACCCCAAGTTCCTTCAGCTGCTTCTGGTGCTCCAGACTCTTCCTCAGCTCCATTCCCTTCCCTGGACATGCTCCAGCTCCTCAATGTCTCATTGTGAGGGACCCACAAGTGACCCCTGGGACTGGAGGTGTCCTAGCAGTGCCAGCACAGAGGGACAATCACTGCTCTGGTCCTGCTTGGCCACTTTTCAAGCTGGTGGGGTCATCCAGCAATGGGTCAAACAAACGGCCAGAGGTTGCAAGACCGTGCTGATGCCACCTTGTCCCTTCCAGCCCTCTGAATCCATCCTCTCCTTGGGCTGCTCCTCACCTCCTCCTCTCCCAGGAGAAACCCAATCTGGCCTCCTCAGTGTCACCTGAAAGCGGGGATCTGCTTTCAGCCCCATCCCTGTTCCCGACAGTGGCGCGGACTAAGTGGCTCTGTCGCCCCGCGGAAAACCTCAGCAGGATTCCTGGCTCCAAGGGAGCTGCACCCGGAGAAGCACCTGGATAACCGTGGAGGAGGGTTAACTCTTTGGGATCCTCCCTGCCAGGTCTTGTTCCCAGAGGAAAGTCCGTCAGGGAGATGTGGTAAAATCCGTTGGAAGAATGATGAAAAGTGGCAGGGAAATCCCCATGGATCAGAACTTTCCAGCTGTAGAGGGGCAAAGGAGAGGGAAGGACACCTCAGAACTAAAGATGGAGGCCTGAGAGGGTTTCATGGAGTGAGAGCAACAAGAAAACTCAATTTAATTTTAGCAGAAGACACTCAAGGTAAGGAGGTGAAGGGATTGTCTCTCATTTGGTTCCAAAGCACAATGACTGACTCCAGCTGTTCCAAGAAAGATCCTGTGAAGTTGTGAAATTCCCCTCTCATGGATTCCTGAGGATTTCTTCTTTTCTTGGAGCAGAACAAGCATTGAATGCCTTCATTCAAGGACTCCAATTAACCCAGTGTTTCAAGTGTGGGTTGACCAGGGAATCCAAAGCAGCATTTGAACCCATGCCACATGGGAGACAGGAGCCTCAACCAGCATCCACTTCAAAATGGGATGCAAATGGAATGGATGAATTTTTGCCAAGTCACAAACCAGCTCACCTGGGCGTCTGCAAGGGACTGAAGTGTCTCTGCAACCCCCTCCATGCCATGCCAGGGTCACTGTCACGTCAGTCCTGTCGCATCCAGGCCCACCAGCCTTTGGAATCCAAATTCCTGATTCCAAGGACCAAAACAAGAGATCTCGGTACAGGCTTGGATTCCAGGAGATCATTGCATACAATACAGGAGTGGAATTATTTTGGTTCGGAAAGACCTCCAAGATGTTCGAGTCCAACCTGTGACCAATCTCTTCCTTGTCACCAGCCCAGAGCTCTGATCGCCACATCCAGTCCTTCCTTGGACACCTCCATGGACGGGGACTCCAACACCACCATGGGCCCATTCCAATCCTTGAGCATCCTTTCCATGGAGAAATTCATCCTGATGTCCAACCTGAACCTCTCCTGGCACAACTTGAGGCTGTTTCCTCTCATCCTGTTCCCTAAGAGCAGAGCCTGACCCCTGCCTGGCTGCCCCCTCCTGTCAGGGAGTTGTGCAGAGCCAGAAGGTTCCTCCTGAGCCTCCTTTTCTCCAAGCTGAGCCCCCCCCAGATCTCTCAGCCCCTCCTGGTGCTCCAGACCCTTTTCCAGCTCTGTTTCCTTCTCTGGACATGCTCCAGCCCCTCAACGTCATTCTTGTCATGAGAAGTCCAAAACTGATCCCAGGACTTGCGGTCCCTCAGCAGTGCCAGCACTGGGAGATGATCCCTTTCCTGGTCCTCCTGGCCACGCTATTTTTGGTACAAAAATGACAGGAAAATGACATGGTTATCCCAAGGAATTTAATTCAGGCATATGGAATTCAATCTCCATATCCACCCAATCCTAGGAAAGAGTGAGAAGCTGTCACTCACATCTTGTCAGTGACAATCTGGACAAGCTGTCAAGATCCATTGAAGACCCTTTGCTGTCACTTCACTTGCTCCAAGGATTCGAGGTGGCTTCTAATCTTGGCAGTCCAAACTCCTCTAAGACCCCCTTCAGTATCCAAATTAATGTTTTGGTGTTCCCAAAATACGGGATGTGACTGGAAATTCCAGGGAAGGCACATTTGGGGTGGGTGGATCTGGAGCAACTGGGTTTGATGGGAAGCTTCATTATGATTCCAGTTTGAGTGAGATGGTGACTTCTGGGATGGTGACAGCAGGAATGGACCTCTAGGAGTGCTCATTTTACATGTCCAGGTGATCTGAAGTATCCCAAAAATTCCCATCCCATTTGTCTGCTAAACCGACCTTTCTGAGGGATGTGCTGGTTTCCAACAACTGGATTTCCAGCTGGGTAACAGTGAATCCAGGGTGCAGAGCATAGGTGGAACCTTTGCTAGGATTCACCCTAAAACAGGAAATGGGGTGTGACAAAGTTTGGGAGCTTCACGAATTCCCAAATCCCACAGATTGAGAATAACTGAGGGTCCCAGATGGAATCTGGAAAGTGAAAAACAATCCAAAGGCGGCAAAAAAGTGTTGACTCAGCGCAGTAGGAGGATTTTTTCCACGGAGGATTTGTTTCAGTCATGGAATTATATTGTGGATATTCCTGAGTATTTTTAGCTGGACTGTGATGAAGGTGTGGGGTTAAGAAAGCTCACGATGCTGCAGTGCTCATCCTGCAGCCTTTCCAAACTCAAATACTCCAAGGATAGGAGGGAAAACAAAGATGTGCCTTGGCTTTGGGCCTGGAAATGAGGAAGGGAATTAACTTGGATGTGTCGGAGGCGGAGGCTGGCACAGGGAATTTTGTTAAGTAGTTAATGGACACAGAATTTGGTCAGCTCCATGGCACGGGCTCCTGCTAACTCAGGGATTTTAGGAACCCTGTGGGATGCAGGCTCAGATAGGAGTGCTCTGAAAGGAGACACCCTCTGGTTGAGCACCGGGATGGGTGTGGGGAAAACCTGGCTGCTGGAGGGAGCAGAATCCCCTCGCTGGGAATTCTGTCTTGCTCATGGCAGCATCCTTGCTCCACAAACTTCTCACTCCTGCAGCATCCCTGGCTGGCGTCCCTTTTCCCTTAGTCTGGGAACGCTAATGAGGTCACAGCCCTCGGTGGGGAGCTGATAACGAGCGTGAAATTCCTTGGATCCCGACTCAGCCGAGCTTGGTGTCACTGGGAGAGTGACACAGTTCAAGGAAAACCCTGTTTGTGGCCAAGATTTTTGAGGATTCCCCCGTCCTGCTTTGCCCTCCCTCCTTATCT
Source organism: Irena cyanogastra (assembly GCA_013397155.1). Taxonomy (NCBI): domain Eukaryota; kingdom Metazoa; phylum Chordata; class Aves; order Passeriformes; family Irenidae; genus Irena; species Irena cyanogastra. The sequence continues at coordinate 264,253 of VWZV01015313.1, read as the reverse complement.
CTGTCTGCCCTGAAATTCCCAACATGGAGCAGCAGGGGAATAACAAGTGAACCTTCCCGGTTTGGTCTCCCAGGCTCTGCTGGAGGCTAAGTGAGGTTAACAGCCCAACATGCTGGGAATTATTGAGGGAAGAGACCTGGGAAAAAGCTCCGTCCCTGATCTGATGGTGATAAACGATTGGAGCTGGGATATCTGATTCCTTCTCCCCGGTGGTCCCTGCAGGAGCAGCTTCCAGGCGAGCGTGTCGGCCGTTCATTAAAGGAAAACAGCAAAGATTATCCCTAATATCTTGAAGATTAGTTGGATAAATACACGCTGGAATATGCAGGTCCTGAGGCTGCTGGGAAACCCTCTGGCTTCGCTGACTGAGTTTATCCAATTTGCATCCAACGGCATTCCCAAGTCTGCTCGGTGGTGCTCGGATGTGTTTGTAAACACAGCAGGGATGCACTTAAGGCACATCTTCAGGACTCCTTTTGGGATTAGAAAATGTTATTTGGGGGCAGAAATGTGAAGTCGTTCTCTAAATGATTCCCAGAAAAGTCTGAGGGAGATTGGGAATGACACAGATGAGGGTGTGAATCCTGGAATCATAAAACATCCAGGATGGAAGGGACAAGGATCAGTGAGTCCCACCCCAAGCCTGGCACAGGACATCCCAAAAAATCCTACCCTGTGCCTGAGAGTGCTTTCCAAACATTCCTGGAGCTCTGGCAGCCTTGGGGCTGTGGTGATTCCCTGGGGATCCTGTTCCTGTGCCCAGCCTCTTGAGGAAGAACCTTTTCCTGATACCCAACCTAAACATCCCCTGACACAGCTCCAGTTGTTTCCTCAAAGTTATCCAGGATGGTTGTTCATGGAAATCCTCACCAGGATAACTTTTAGATGCTTGAAAATACTGGGATGCTAAAAAAAAACCAAAAAACCCCCAAAAACCAAAACAAACCACCCCAAAAAAAACAAGCAAAAAACCCCCCAAAACCAAAAAAACCAAAGCAGGACTGGAAGAGATTTTCCTGTGAAAATTACAATTAAAAATCCTCTGGATTTCTTTCCTAAACTGAAAATTCCATTTTTTTTTGCTCCCAAGTACAAAAAAATTCCTCAAAGCTGCCCCTTTTTGAGGAGAGGGGACAGTGGAGCAGAGATTTCCAGAGGTCCCACCAATCTAAATCCTTGCAGGGAACATGAGCAGGAAGTTTTGCTGCAGAGCAGCTTTGGGAAGGACAGGAATTCCCAGCCCTGACTGTCAAAAGTTGATTTGCTCCCACTTAAAAAGCAGCAGCAGAAACAATGGCAAATCCTGATATTTTATTGGATTGACGCAAATGTCACCTCTGGATTGTCTTCCCTTAAACTTGAAAGCCAAAGTCACATTTTAAGTCCAAAACAGAGGGAAAAATCCAAAGGGTGCTGGAAAGGAACCAGAGCTTGGAGCCACCATTTTGGTGTGCAAGGAGAAGCCTGGAAAAGCTCCAACCCTCGCTCCATCCTTTAGCTTAGATTGCTGTGGGAAGGGGGGAGAGCATTTCCCCCTCGGTCTGGACTCACCTGGATTTGGGATGTGATGCCCAGCACCGACCAAACCACGACATGTTGTCCCCTCTCCATGCCCTCCATCCCAAAGGAATGTCCTTGGGAGATGGGGACATTGCTGTGGGCATTATGAGCTGCGAAATGATGAACAATCCATGGAATTTTAAAAATTCCTCAAATAAGGGGATTGGCTTTCTAAATTATCATTTTAAAGGTCCCTTCTCCCTGTTTTTTTTTTGGGTTTTTTTGGCTCTTCCTGCCTGATCTTTTTGGTAATGGAGCACTGGAATTCTGGAATGGTGGGAAAACCCCATTCCAGGAGAAGAACAGGAATCTGGGATGACCCCACATCCACGTGGAGCTCAAGGCAGTGACTCTGTCGTCATTTGACCCTTCCAGGTGATGATGAAGTATCCTAAAAATCCAGGAGAAACCAAAGAAAGAAGAATTTTATCCTGAACCACCCTGTCTTTAAACCCGTCTTCCCTGGGACACTTAAATGTCCCAAAATTACTGCAACACATTGATGGATTTCTACCAAATCCAGGAAAAGGGGTGGGAATTGCAGGGAAAGGGATGATTTTTCTGCCAAGTTCAGGGAAAAAAAAAAAAAAAGAGGGATTTGGGACAGAAGAAGGAGAATCCAAGGGCACTCAGAGGGCACTTGGAGACATCCCAGGTGCAGGGAGGATCCGGTGGCCTCCAGGGAATCAAAATTGCTCCTGTGCAGGCACAAAAAAAAAAAAATCCAGGAAAACAAAACAAATCCACCGTTCCACAGCAGGAATTTCCACTGGAGCATGCAGGGCTGGAGTTAACAGGAAGGAAAAAACCCAGAAAGAAAGAAAAAACCCAGACGAAGGAAAAAAACCCAGGAATATTCACATGAAATAAGACAGCTTTCAACCTTTTCTTGCCCCTATTCTTCCTTTTTTTAATTTTTTTTTCCCCTCACCTCAGCTTTCCTCCTGTGGAATAAGTAGGGATGGCTGGAAAACAAAGGGTTTGGAATTTATTTATTTATTTACCCATTAATTTATTTATTTTCCCCACCTCTGCATTCAGCTGTGCCTGTGCGGGATGAAATCCAGGCCAGGCAGGCGGAATTCAGGCGGAATTCAGCCGCCCTCAGCAGGAAAGAGGAGCGGGAGCAGCGAGATCGAAAGGAGCCAGCGGAGGGGATGGGAAGAGAAAGGAATTGCACACTCCACCTCCAATTCCCGCTACAGAATTCCGGGCCTGGGCCCTACCGCAGCCCCAGGGAGCTCTGCCAGATTCCCTGGATCCATCCTGTCTTGGGAAGAGATTAAAAAAAAAAAAGTGGAATAAAAATCCAGACTAAAGTGAAGGTGTTTAATGTTTCATGATTTTTTTTTTCCCTAGAGAAATCATAAAATCATGGAATGATTTGGGTTGGAAGGGGCTTAGAGATCCCCCTGTTGGAACTAGGGACAACTCCCCCACTGTCCCAGGGTGATCCAACCTGGCCTTGGACACTTCCAGGGATGGGCAAGTCACAGCTTCTCTGGGAATTCCATTCCAGGGCCTCACCACCCTCACAGGGAAGAACTTTTCCCAACATCCCATCAAAATCTACCTTCCCTCAGCTTTTTGGCTTCAAACTCAGCTTCTGGAATCTTGGGATTTTCCTTGTCTTTCCCAGACCCCCTGCCTCTGTTTGTTGTTACCTTCCCAGGCAGCAGGAAAAACAGTCAGCAAGACGGGATGGGGAATTTTGGGATTGCAGGGCTTTCCTTCGATTTTTACCCTAATATCCTTTTTTTTTTTTATCCTGGTGGGTTTGGTGATCCCATGCCAGAGCTGCAGGACCCAGGCACAACTCCCTTTTTCCTATTTATTTTTGTCTTCTGACCTCCTTTCACAGAGCCAAAAATTCCCTTTTCCCAGCACAGTTTCCTTCCCTGCCTTTGCTTTTCCAACCCCGAATTCGGATCCATCCCTGGCATTTGCATCCAGAAAATAAAGAGCAACAGGGAAACTGAGGCTGGGTTGGGAACTTGGGAATCTCTGCAGCTGGGAACCCTCAGCATGGGCAGGGATCCTTGGTTTTGGCTCATCAATGGTTTTGGCTCATCCGGAATGTCCCTGGAGATCTGTCCCAGCTCAATCTCTCACCCTCCCCTTCCCATGGATTCCTTTTCCTCCTTAATTTTAGATTTGGGAGCTGTTCCTTTATTTTAAGCAGCATTTTCTGCTGCTACTCCTCAGTTGGATCCCAAGATTTTTCCTGGCTCTGATCTCTCCATGCCCTAAATCCCTCTCAGGTACCTTTTCCTCCCCTGGAGCAAAACCTGGGAACATCCTGCAGTCGGGAAGATGCATTTTAGCCCCAGCCCTGTGTTATTTAAAGCTGTAACTTTGGGATAATCCCACAAAAATTTGGGATCAGGCTGATTGTGAGATTTTTTAGTGGGTTTTGTTTTTGGGATTAAAAATATTGGAATGAGTTTTTTCAAGTATGCCACAGTAAAATATTTTGTAATTCCAGGGGCAAACTTCCTGCTGCTCCTCTGCCAGTTTTTTCCCAGTGGTCAGAGTTAAACCTTGGATTTGGCAATTTATTGGATTAGGAAGTTGAGATTCCTGCTGTGTTTCATTTCTTGGGAGATGGAATATTTTGATTTGACTGAATTAAACCAGTGTAACATCAGATGAGAATTTTCCAGGTGGATTTTGTTTGGAGGACAAATCCTGAATTCTTCCCTGTATTTTTGGTGTTGGAATCCTAACTCCATTTCCAGACATCAGGATTTTAAGGCAGAGGGAAATGTCATTTTCCAGGAAAATGATGGGCTGCACACTTAGACAACAGCTCCAAAAATAATTTCGGGTTTCTGTGAGGGTTTTCCCACTTTTTTTTTAACAGGATATTTTTTTTTAGGATTCTTTTCCCCATGTGCACTTAGGAATAAGAAAATAATCCCATGGAAATGTGATTAATGATCATTGAACGGGTTAATTGGGTAGAAATGCATCCCTGCTCCTTGGGAATCTCAGCTGGATCCTACAGTTGCTGTCCTGGGGATCTTGGACACCAAAATTCCTGGGTAGAAGTAAAAGGACTTCACATTCCAGAGGGTTTGGAGTCCTCCTGCCTTGCAAAAAGAAAATAATCCTTTCCTATTCCTTCAGAGGGGATGTCAGGATTTTTTTTTCCCCCCTAATATTACCTAAACTCCAGGGTTTTTCCAGAGGCTTGCTGGTTATCCCCACTTGTGCTAAAGGAGAATTTAGGAGGCACAGTCAGAAGCCAGCCCAGAACTCCATAAGAAAATAAAAATAAAAATTAAAATAAAATAAAATAAAATAAAATAAAATAAATCTCCCAGGATTCTGCATCTAAAAGAGCTGGAGCTGAAGGAAGGGAGCACCTTCAGGATGTGTCCCTCTCTCCGTGCTCTTATCGCAATGCCCTCTGGAGCCAAACCCGCTGAGGGAATGGAAAATAAGAGCCAGACCCTGCCTCAATTCCCGAGAATCGATTGGCACTGGCATTATTTCCCTCCTTGGCAGAACAAATCCGATGGCTCTTCCCGGGACTGTCACATCGAGTCCCCAAATGCGGATGGGAGAAGGATGCTATGGATACAATAAAATGAGCCCCAAAATCGAGATATTCTTTGAATGGTGATAATAAAATTTGGAAAATCTGGTTCCAGTGAAATGTCAGATCCCAGGACTTTGCTTTTTTGGAGGAGGGAAAACCTGGATTTATTCCTGCGTCAGGGATAATTTTATTATTTCAGTGCAGGATGTGGAACAGGATTTTTCCCACCTTCCTTCCTTAAAAATGAGGAAGAGACAAAGATGTAGGACAGATTTACCTTCACCTGTGATGCTCCAGATTTATCCCAGGTTTTCATGTGCATGTCTGTTATCCAGGGTGTGGGGATGCGTGGAAAAAGAAAATCAGGATTTCTCTGCAGGAATTGTGTATTTTTATTAAAGGCTTACTTTATCTCCCAAATTCCCTTCCTGTGACAGCAGAATTTAAAGGGAAGTGTTTTCCCTGGTAGTGAAATTTGTAAGAGTGTGGCTTTGATGGACTTGGGGAGCGATTCCCAATTTCCAGCCACTTCTCCTTCCTTTTTCCCCAGCCGCGAAATATTCCATGATTTAAAAGGCAGAGGGAAAGGCTGGATATCAACACCCCATTCCCAAATATCCCTCCTGGACCGGTGAGGGACACCCAGCTACGCTGGGGGAAAATCGGGAACGAATCCATCAGCGTCAGCACTTTCCCATCCCTATAAAGGGATCCGGCTCGGCTCCAGCCCAGCCCCCTCTCTCCCGCTCCTGCTCCCTCTGGATGTGCCCCTGGAATGCCGAGGGAGCCGGAATTTTAAATCACCGTTCCTATGAAATCGAGTTTATTGCACTCAGCGGCTCCGGAGCGCTCCCTTCTCCTCCAAACCCCACATTATCCCTTTAAGATTCCAACTCCAGCCTAAGTTTTATTTAAGGATGGAGCCCGTGGAGCTTTTTCCAGGTGTTTTCAGCGTCTTTTCCAGCCCTGCTTCCCTGTTGATGCGCTGATCAATTACTCATCAAATCTTAATGAGCGCTTTAACTCAACTGTGGCATCTTAATCAGAGCCTTTGACTGCCAAGTGTCAGCTCCATCGACTTGGGAGGGCTGGGACAAATGATCCCGATCGACTGGAACGGGCTCTGCCCGGCTTGGGAAGAGCCTTTCCGCGAGCCTCATCTGCCGTCTAGCGGCTGCACGGGAAGAGGACGAAGGGAGAGGGAATTTTGAGGGTGGAATTTTGAGGGATGAGGGTGGGACGTGGGGTGGGATCCTCTCCCGCTCGGTTCCCGTTAGGAGCGGATTTGGGGTGAGTTTTCCTTGTGGGAAATGCCGCGTGTTTGTGCGTGCTGCTCCTCTGCCAGTTTTTTCCCAGTGGTCAGAGTTAAACCTTGGATTTGGCAATTTATTGGATTAGGAAGTTGAGATTCCTGCTGTGTTTCATTTCTTGGGAGATGGAATATTTTGATTTGACTGAATTAAACCAGTGTAACATCAGATGAGAATTTTCCAGGTGGATTTTGTTTGGAGGACAAATCCTGAATTCTTCCCTGTATTTTTGGTGTTGGAATCCTAACTCCATTTCCAGACATCAGGATTTTAAGGCAGAGGGAAATGTCATTTTCCAGGAAAATGATGGGCTGCACACTTAGACAACAGCTCCAAAAATAATTTCGGGTTTCTGTGAGGGTTTTCCCACTTTTTTTTTAACAGGATATTTTTTTTTAGGATTCTTTTCCCCATGTGCACTTAGGAATAAGAAAATAATCCCATGGAAATGTGATTAATGATCATTGAACGGGTTAATTGGGTAGAAATGCATCCCTGCTCCTTGGGAATCTCAGCTGGATCCTACAGTTGCTGTCCTGGGGATCTTGGACACCAAAATTCCTGGGTAGAAGTAAAAGGACTTCACATTCCAGAGGGTTTGGAGTCCTCCTGCCTTGCAAAAAGAAAATAATCCTTTCATATTCCTTCAGAGGGGATGTCAGGATTTTTTTTTCCCCCCTAATATTACCTAAACTCCAGGGTTTTTCCAGAGGCTTGCTGGTTATCCCCACTTGTGCTAAAGGAGAATTTAGGAGGCACAGTCAGAAGCCAGCCCAGAACTCCATAAGAAAATAAAAATAAAAATTAAAATAAAATAAAATAAAATAAAATAAAATAAAATAAAATAAATCTCCCAGGATTCTGCATCTAAAAGAGCTGGAGCTGAAGGAAGGGAGCACCTTCAGGATGTGTCCCTCTCTCCGTGCTCTTATCGCAATGCCCTCTGGAGCCAAACCCGCTGAGGGAATGGAAAATAAGAGCCAGACCCTGCCTCAATTCCCGAGAATCGATTGGCACTGGCATTATTTCCCTCCTTGGCAGAACAAATCCGATGGCTCTTCCCGGGACTGTCACATCGAGTCCCCAAATGCGGATGGGAGAAGGATGCTATGGATACAATAAAATGAGCCCCAAAATCGAGATATTCTTTGAATGGTGATAATAAAATTTGGAAAATCTGGTTCCAGTGAAATGTCAGATCCCAGAACTTTGCTTTTTTGGAGGAGGGAAAACCTGGATTTATTCCTGCGTCAGGGATAATTTTATTATTTCAGTGCAGGATGTGGAACAGGATTTTTCCCACCTTCCTTCCTTAAAAATGAGGAAGAGACAAAGATGTAGGACAGATTTACCTTCACCTGTGATGCTCCAGATTTATCCCAGGTTTTCATGTGCATGTCTGTTATCCAGGGTGTGGGGATGCGTGGAAAAAGAAAATCAGGATTTCTCTGCAGGAATTGTGTATTTTTATTAAAGGCTTACTTTATCTCCCAAATTCCCTTCCTGTGACAGCAGAATTTAAAGGGAAGTGTTTTCCCTGGTAGTGAAATTTGTAAGAGTGTGGCTTTGATGGACTTGGGGAGCGATTCCCAATTTCCAGCCACTTCTCCTTCCTTTTTCCCCAGCCGCGAAATATTCCATGATTTAAAAGGCAGAGGGAAAGGCTGGATATCAACACCCCATTCCCAAATATCCCTCCTGGACCGGTGAGGGACACCCAGCTACGCTGGGGGAAAATCGGGAACGAATCCATCAGCGTCAGCACTTTCCCATCCCTATAAAGGGATCCGGCTCGGCTCCAGCCCAGCCCCCTCTCTCCCGCTCCTGCTCCCTCTGGATGTGCCCCTGGAATGCCGAGGGAGCCGGAATTTTAAATCACCGTTCCTATGAAATCGAGTTTATTGCACTCAGCGGCTCCGGAGCGCTCCCTTCTCCTCCAAACCCCACATTATCCCTTTAAGATTCCAACTCCAGCCTAAGTTTTATTTAAGGATGGAGCCCGTGGAGCTTTTTCCAGGTGTTTTCAGCCTCTTTTCCAGCCCTGCTTCCCTGTTGATGCGCTGATCAATTACTCATCAAATCTTAATGAGCGCTTTAACTCAACTGTGGCATCTTAATCAGAGCCTTTGACTGCCAAGTGTCAGCTCCATCGACTTGGGAGGGCTGGGACAAATGATCCCGATCGACTGGAACGGGCTCTGCCCGGCTTGGGAAGAGCCTTTCCGCGAGCCTCATCTGCCGTCTAGCGGCTGCACGGGAAGAGGACGAAGGGAGAGGGAATTTTGAGGGTGGAATTTTGAGGGATGAGGGTGGGACGTGGGGTGGGATCCTCTCCCGCTCGGTTCCCGTTAGGAGCGGATTTGGGGTGAGTTTTCCTTGTGGGAAATGCCGCGTGTTTGTGCGTGTGGGAGTGGAGGCTCCTGCCAGGATCCATAGGATGGGAAATCTGTCCTTGTGGGGCTGTACAGGTCTGTGGGATCCCAGGAAAGGGGGAATCCTGGGACAGGAGCTGCCTGGGACTGGGCACACAAGGCAGGGCTGGGTATATGGAAACAGGGAATTCTCTGTGGATGCTCTGAGGCCTCATCCCACGGCAGAGCCGGGCCTGCTTTGGAACAGTCCCACGGGCCTTGCAAACCTTTCTCAGGATTTTTTTTAGCCTGTTCTTTCTTNGATATTTTTTTTTAGGATTCTTTTCCCCATGTGCACTTAGGAATAAGAAAATAATCCCATGGAAATGTGATTAATGATCATTGAACGGGTTAATTGGGTAGAAATGCATCCCTGCTCCTTGGGAATCTCAGCTGGATCCTACAGTTGCTGTCCTGGGGATCTTGGACACCAAAATTCCTGGGTAGAAGTAAAAGGACTTCACATTCCAGAGGGTTTGGAGTCCTCCTGCCTTGCAAAAAGAAAATAATCCTTTCCTATTCCTTCAGAGGGGATGTCAGGATTTTTTTTTCCCCCCTAATATTACCTAAACTCCAGGGTTTTTCCAGAGGCTTGCTGGTTATCCCCACTTGTGCTAAAGGAGAATTTAGGAGGCACAGTCAGAAGCCAGCCCAGAACTCCATAAGAAAATAAAAATAAAAATTAAAATAAAATAAAATAAAATAAAATAAAATAAAATAAAATAAATCTCCCAGGATTCTGCATCTAAAAGAGCTGGAGCTGAAGGAAGGGAGCACCTTCAGGATGTGTCCCTCTCTCCGTGCTCTTATCGCAATGCCCTCTGGAGCCAAACCCGCTGAGGGAATGGAAAATAAGAGCCAGACCCTGCCTCAATTCCCGAGAATCGATTGGCACTGGCATTATTTCCCTCCTTGGCAGAACAAATCCGATGGCTCTTCCCGGGACTGTCACATCGAGTCCCCAAATGCGGATGGGAGAAGGATGCTATGGATACAATAAAATGAGCCCCAAAATCGAGATATTCTTTGAATGGTGATAATAAAATTTGGAAAATCTGGTTCCAGTGAAATGTCAGATCCCAGAACTTTGCTTTTTTGGAGGAGGGAAAACCTGGATTTATTCCTGCGTCAGGGATAATTTTATTATTTCAGTGCAGGATGTGGAACAGGATTTTTCCCACCTTCCTTCCTTAAAAATGAGGAAGAGACAAAGATGTAGGACAGATTTACCTTCACCTGTGATGCTCCAGATTTATCCCAGGTTTTCATGTGCATGTCTGTTATCCAGGGTGTGGGGATGCGTGGAAAAAGAAAATCAGGATTTCTCTGCAGGAATTGTGTATTTTTATTAAAGGCTTACTTTATCTCCCAAATTCCCTTCCTGTGACAGCAGAATTTAAAGGGAAGTGTTTTCCCTGGTAGTGAAATTTGTAAGAGTGTGGCTTTGATGGACTTGGGGAGCGATTCCCAATTTCCAGCCACTTCTCCTTCCTTTTTCCCCAGCCGCGAAATATTCCATGATTTAAAAGGCAGAGGGAAAGGCTGGATATCAACACCCCATTCCCAAATATCCCTCCTGGACCGGTGAGGGACACCCAGCTACGCTGGGGGAAAATCGGGAACGAATCCATCAGCGTCAGCACTTTCCCATCCCTATAAAGGGATCCGGCTCGGCTCCAGCCCAGCCCCCTCTCTCCCGCTCCTGCTCCCTCTGGATGTGCCCCTGGAATGCCGAGGGAGCCGGAATTTTAAATCACCGTTCCTATGAAATCGAGTTTATTGCACTCAGCGGCTCCGGAGCGCTCCCTTCTCCTCCAAACCCCACATTATCCCTTTAAGATTCCAACTCCAGCCTAAGTTTTATTTAAGGATGGAGCCCGTGGAGCTTTTTCCAGGTGTTTTCAGCCTCTTTTCCAGCCCTGCTTCCCTGTTGATGCGCTGATCAATTACTCATCAAATCTTAATGAGCGCTTTAACTCAACTGTGGCATCTTAATCAGAGCCTTTGACTGCCAAGTGTCAGCTCCATCGACTTGGGAGGGCTGGGACAAATGATCCCGATCGACTGGAACGGGCTCTGCCCGGCTTGGGAAGAGCCTTTCCGCGAGCCTCATCTGCCGTCTAGCGGCTGCACGGGAAGAGGACGAAGGGAGAGGGAATTTTGAGGGTGGAATTTTGAGGGATGAGGGTGGGACGTGGGGTGGGATCCTCTCCCGCTCGGTTCCCGTTAGGAGCGGATTTGGGGTGAGTTTTCCTTGTGGGAAATGCCGCGTGTTTGTGCGTGTGGGAGTGGAGCCAGGATCCATAGGATGGGAAATCTGTCCTTGTGGGGCTGTACAGGTCTGTGGGATCCCAGGAAAGGGGGAATCCTGGGACAGGAGCTGCCTGGGACTGGGCACACAAGGCAGGGCTGGGTATATGGAAACAGGGAATTCTCTGTGGATGCTCTGAGGCCTCATCCCAGGGCAGAGCCCGGCCTGCTTTGGAACAGTCCCGCTGGCCTTGCAAACATTTCCCAGGATTTTTTTTAGCCTGTTCTTTCTTTCTTTTTTTTTTTTTCTTTTTTGTAGCATCTGTTGGAAAAGCTGCTTAAAGGAACAACAAAGAAAAAGCTGACACAGACCTGAGCCAGAGAGAGGGAGCAGGTCAGGATCGCCGGAATCCTCAGGGATGTTTGTAGCCAAGCTTTTATCGTGTTCTAACGAGCCCTGTGCCCTCCAGACACCTCTCCACAAACCTGGGGACCGTTTTTTTGGGGGACAGGGACAACCAGGCAGCAGATCCAGGTCACCCAAAGCTGCTGGGAGCATCCCCTATAACCGGGAAGCAGCAGGATGTTCTGGCTCCCTGCCTGACCCTCTCCCTTGGATACAAAATCAGCTGAGGGCAAAAAGACTTTGGAGCAGGTATTCCAGTTCAGTGCCGACGAGCAGGAGGGATGTCTGGGATTCCGGGGGATGTAATGCCTGGAAGAAGGATTTATTATTTTTTATTAAGGCTGAGATGATCCCTGTGGGATGTTCTGGGGAGATCACAGGGTGAGGCAGCTGCTGCTTCAATCCAGAGGGGTTTATGGGATTGGGACAGCACCGTATGGACATCCCTGTGTCCTGTCTGGAGCCAGGAGAGCCTTGCAGGAGGCTTATTTTTGTTTGTAGAGGTGTTCCTGACCCAGTTCCCGAACATTTCCCATTCTCTTTGCCTTCCCAAGCACCCAGGAGAGGCTCGAGGATTGATGATGTCTGTAGGAATTTTCCTTTTCCACCCACCAGGGTCACCAAGCATCCCTAAGAAGGTGGAACAATTTTTTCCTCACTGGTTTCAACCATCCCATGGGATTTTTTCCTTGACTGAGGCTGGCAAGGATGTGGGATGGTGATACGGAAGGAGGAAAAAGAGGGAAAACCAGGATCCATTTCGGCTGCAGGCAGGGAGTTGTAGGTGATGGGAATGACATGAATTTGGGGCCCACCACCAGCACCAGAGTCTGAGCATTCCAGAACCTGGGAATCTTCCCTGTGGAGCATCTCTGGAGCGCAAAGATCCATTTGAACAAAGAAGGGGAGATAGAGTTAAAACAATTCAAATGGCAAAAACCCAAACACTTTCCATGGCTTTGTTGATCCAGTCATCTGTCAAAAAACTTTGGGAAAGGAGAATCAGGCAGAGGAGATCCTGCCTGGAGCTGACACAGAAGGGAAACAAATCCTCTTGGATGCCTTGGGCTGGGGCTTTCTTGATTTAACAAGATTAAAGCAGTTCTGCTTTGCTGACTCAGATTCCCAACTCCCAGATCCAAAAGGGCTCAAACTCCCATTAAAACCAGTTTTAAGTGGATGAGAAAGTGATGTCAAAGGGCAAAAGGCAACGTGGTCAATCCTGACACCAATCCATGGCCTTACAACATCACAGCTTTATGAGAGAGATTCCCAAAATCATGGAATGATCCAGGTTGGAAGGGGCTTCCAAGACCATCTCATTCCAGCCCCCTGCCACGGGCAGGGACATTTCCAGGTCTCTCCAAGCCTCGTCCAACCTGGTCTGGAACACTTTCAGGGATGGAGCAGCCATAGCTTCTCTGGGTAACCTGTGCCAGGGTCTCACCACCCTCAGAGGGAAGAATTTATTCCCAATATCCCATCTATCCCTGCCCTCTGGCAGTGGGAAGCCATTTCCCCTTGTCCTGCCACTCCATCCCTTGCCCAAAGTCTCTGTCCATCTTTCTTGCAGGATCCCTTCAGAGAAGGCCATAATTAGGTCACCCCAAAGCTTCTCTTTTCCAGGCTGAGCATTCCCAGTTCTCTCAGCCTTTCCTCACAGCAGAGCTGCTCCATCCCTCTGCTCATCCTGGTGCCTCCTCTGGACTCGTTCCAGCAGCCCCACATCATTCCTGTGCTGGGGAATCCAGAGCTGGGTGCAACATTCCAGGTAGAATCTCACCACAGTGGAGAGACTTCTCATGGTGTCCTGAAGCTCTTTGAGTGGAAAAATTGAGAGGCCAAATCTCTCCTAAGAATCTCCCAAGCTCCAGCTGCTCAGGGAATTTTCAGAGCCTGCTCTCACTTGTCTATGAAATAACATCCAGCAAATCTCTTTTCCAAGGATGTGCTCAGCCTCCTCTTAAAACTGAATCCACAAACCCCTGGGAATCAATCCTACAGCTTCATGATTTGGGATGTCAGGAGAATCTTCTTTGTGTTTATTGGTAAATTTTAAAAATTCTGATGATTTTCATTAGGTTTGTGTTCCAGACCCAGTTGTTTAATTGACCTAATTTGGAATAAACACATTAAAATATGGAATGTCCCGACTCAAAGTCAGGTAATAAAATAAAAAATGAGCTCAATATTTGTTTTCTTTGGAAAATGTCCTGGTTTTTAGGTAGGTACATGAATTGGAAAACTCATTCATTGATTTGGATTGTCAGGACTCTTTGTTGGATTGATTGGCAGCTTGGTGTTATCCCCCAAAATATCCCTGGGTTTCATATCCTGGTAATCAGGGCAGGGGAGAGACTGGGAAACTGCTGGGAAACAAAGGCAGGTTGCATCAGGAATCCTAAGTGTAAAAGCATCCCCCTTCCCTGGTTTTATGGTGGAAAACTCAGGGAATGGCCATGATGGCATTTGGGATCTCCACAGCTGCAAGCTGCAGGAAGGGATATTCCAATTACATAAAGGAAAAACGAAAACAAACAAAAGCCCCATGAGTGGTCAGGCAAATGAAAAAGAACTCAGAAAGGGAACTGATCCCACTTCCATGGATTCCTTTTCATGCACTTGGTTTGGAATTAGAGGATCTTTAAGACCCCTTCCAACTCGAATCATTCTAGGATACATTTGGATTCATAACAGAAGATGTGGATTCAGGAGGGAAGTATCCAAATTGTTTCCAGGGAAGCTCTGGATAAAAAAACTCCACAAGAAGGCTGGAGCCAGGTGGGGGTTGAGATCTGCTCACAGGGGACAAGAGACAGGATGAGGGGACCTTGGCTTAAGCTACTCCAGGGGAGATTCAGGCTGGACTACAGGAAGAATTCCGTTGTGGAAAGGGTGATCAGACATTGGAAGGGGCTGCCTGGAGAGGTGCTGGAGTCTCCATCCCTGAAAGTGTCCAAGGAATGCCTGGAGGTGGCACTCAGTGGTCTGGTCTGGGTGACAAGTTTGGAATCAGTCACAAGCTGGACTCGATGACCTTTGAGGTCTTTTCCAACTGAAATGATTCTGGGATTTCGGAAAGCTCTTCCTGGCTCAGCTCGATGTCTGGAGACTGAGGTGACCAGAAGAAAGTTGGAGAAGAATATTGAGGCAAGAAAAACTCCACCTTGTGGAAGGACTTCAGTCCTTCTTGGTGGCTTGATATGGATACCCTTCTCCTGGGATGGGGTGAGAAAAGCAGGATAAAACTAGAGAAGTGGCCGAAGGATCCGTTCCTTGGAAGAGCATTCCAAGCAGAGCAGAGATGCAGTAATTCCACTGCTGTAGACCCTGTTCAAAATGGGATGAGAAGACACAAACCATGAGCAAAGGAAGACAAATCCCACACTGGTGACCTGTCCCCTGACAGAATTCCATGTCTCCAGCTCCCCTGACAAATGGGGTTATTCCCCTGCTAAATGGGCCCCTCAGACCCAGCTTGTCCGGAGCCATTCCAGCAGATGGATGTCTCCCAGTCCCAGCCAAAGAGCTCATTTCCTTCTGCTATAGATCCTGGAGGCTCCTGGCAGCAGAGAAGGATAAGTGCACTCAGCAGGGTCCTGGGCTGGCTGGGCTGGAGGGGAGGCACTCAGGGTGCTCCCATGGGAAAGCAGCGATGGATCTGGAAGGAATCCAAGTGGTCAGCGTGAAAAGCCTTTCCCCCCGGGAATGGACCTGCACTCTTCATCCAGCCTCATCCAAGGAGACCTCGTTGCTTGCAGCCTACAGAAGGAGTAAAGCAGGGAAGGCAAAATGGTGGGAGCTGACTGATTCCGTAAGGATCTGTGTGTCTGAGCTATCCATACCTCCATAAAGCACGGAGTCATGGAACCACTGAGGTTGGAAAAGACCTCCAAGGTCTTCGAGTCAAACCTGTGACTGATTCCCACCAAAGCACTGAGTGCCCCATCCAGGCATTCCTTGGACACTTCCAGGGACTCCACCAGTTCTCTGGGCAGATCCTTCCAATGCCTGAACACCCTTTCCATGGAGAAATTCTTCCTGATGTCCAACCTGAACCTCTCTCTGGCACAGCTTGAGGCCATTTCTTCTCATCCTCTCTCTTGTTCCTTGGGAGCAGAGCCTGACCCCTCCAGGGCTCCACCCTCTCCATTCATAACTCTGGGAATTATGGAGAGAGAGAGAAGTCCCCTCAAGCCTCCTTTTCTCCAGGCTAAAAATTCCCAGTTCCCTCAGCTGCTCCTCATAGGACTCACTGTCCAGACCCTTCACCATAGAATATTTTGGATTTGAAGAAAGGGTTTGGTTTTACCCAGGACACTGTGGGAGAGGGGAAATTCCCTGTGGAACTGGACAGCCAAACACCTTCTTGGCACAGGGAGAAATACAAAGAGCAGCCAGAAATCAGGATTCCAAGGGTATGTGGAGATTGGCTGGAACTCTGCAGAGCTCGAAACCACTTTGTTCCTGAAACAAAAAAGGAATGGTTTCCACTCTGCTTTGCGAGGAAACAAATTCCATTTTCTTCTCTCTGTTCAGGTGTTTTCTTTTCCCTGAATCTGGAAAGTCCCTTGGATTGACAGGACAAGTCTGGACAAATAAATTATCAAACCTTGCTGGGCAATCCCTTATTTGCATTAGTAAATCTGCAGGGCTTTTCCCAAGTACCCATCAAGATCCTCCTCTGTACTGAAGGAATATTGGATGGCTCCTCCTGTTTGTTTCCCCCAAGTTCTCCCCTTCCCATCCTCCTCTCCTGTTTTTAGTTGGTTCCTTACCTTGTACAATCCAGAGAGGAATTCTGTGTGGGATTTCAGCAGCAGCAAATATCACAAGACATCTGGAATTCCCAAATTCACCTCCTTGGAAGGAGCTCATCCATTCCCTCAGGAGAGACATCAAGAGCTGTCACCTACCCCCACTCAAACCTTCAAGCTGCTGCAATTAACAGGACAGATTTTAATTGGCAATTACAATTCCATTAACTGGGGCTGGTGGATCATTGGATCTGTCAGGAAAGTCCTGAGGCAAGGAAGATTGGTGGATGGATCCAAGATCCTGCTCTGGAGCTGTGGAGGAAGAAACAACAGGAAACAGCTGGGTTTTTGCAGCCAGAGAATTGCAAAAGGACTTGCTGGAAATCCACTTGTATTCCTTATCCAGGGATGGCTGCATCCCAAAAAAGTCCTTGGGATGAAAGCTCAGCAGCACCAGGGATGAGGGAGACAGGGATCAGATCAGGAACAAGCTCCAGCCCAGAAAGCACCTGGGAAACAGAGCCTGGACCTCCTGGTTGGAGGGGGAAACGTGTGGCTCCAAGGGAATTCCATTGCTTGAAGGTTTGTGAGGTCTGGATAAAACATCCAGGCACCTTCAGGACACGGGGAATATATCGAAGAGGGTTGTTCAGGTATTTTCCAAGTTCTGTTCCCGGCTTTTTGGTGGATGTGGTGTTTATCCTCTCTACCTGCACTGGTGGGAATTCCATCCTCAAGTTTGCACAGCTGATCCCAGCATGGCACAATTCCCAAACAAGGATTTGCAGCACCCTGACACTGATCCTGCCTTGCTCCATGGATCCCTCTGATCCCTCTGCCAATGCATCTGCACTCTCCTGGCTCTCCCTCATCCTCATTCCAGGAATATTTTCCATGTGTCACCAGCATCAGCCAACACATCAGGTACGACATCTCTGGATAATTTGAAGGGATGACTTGGAATAAGGTTCAAAATCCTTCAGGATTTCTCTTTAATAACAAATATTCCTATTTTTTTACCTATGCACTTCCAATATTTTCTTGGATAAGAGCTTTTTCCTACAAATTCCCTGGAAAAACTTGGCTGTGATCGCTTTTTAACAGGCATGGGGGATACTGCCCATCATGAGCGCTTGGGGAATGCCAGAGGGAAATCCCATTCCAGCTACACTTTTGCAGACAAAACACTGATTTAAAGGAAAGGTTAGGAAGAAGAACAATCCATAAAGTTGGGGACAATCCTTAAGGTCTTTTGGGACAAAATCCATCTTCCTGTGGATACTCAGGAGGGTTCTTGGTATATCCAGAAGGAGGGAGGAGTTTCATTCCCAGCAGAATTTGTAGGAGACAGACAGGAACTGGTTATTTGTTTGGATTTATTTCCCTGTTGGCCACTCCCAGCACCTGTCAGCTCTGAATTTCATCAGGTCTGACTGGAAAAGTGGCCTCTAAATAATTTAATTCCTGAAAATTTTGTGAAGACACAAAACAGAGTAAAATAATCTGGAGTTCTCCATGGAGCAAAGGCTGGACAGAAAGGGATGGGGAAGAGGAGGTTGGAAAGCAGAGGGACACCCACGGCCACGTGGATACTCCAGGCTCCCAAAAACCCCAGCAGAAAGAAAGACACCACAGAAAACAGAAATTGTGGGTCTGTCTGTCAATAAGTGACTCTTTCCACAAAGGCATCCTGGTCCTGCAGCCTCTGGACAGAGCTTTCCTGCTTTATTTGGGATCCATTTGCTGCATCAGCTCCTGGTTTTGTCTGTCTGAGCTCTGTCTGTCTCCATCTCTCAATCACAGCCAGAGGTTCCCATCTCCGATGGACCCAGGAGCGGGATGTTATTGCTCACGGAGCAGTTTTCCATGCAGACGGATTGATGCTTTCTGAGACTTGGATTAAACCTCCCATGAGCTCCTCCAAAGTGGCCTCTTCATATCCTTTTCATCCCAGCATCAATTTTTCCTTTTAATGGGATATTTTGAGACTTGCCTGATTATTTGTGGTCTTTATACTCCATGTTTTTATGCTGTTGCTTTGACCTTTCCCACCTGGAATTTTTTTAGGGTCAGAACCTACAATCCCTCATTTCCTCTTTGCTCCCAGGGTGTCTCTCCATGCTGGAATATTCCCATGTTTAGATACAAATAAATAACATCACCAACGATTTTCTCTGCTGCTGGCAGCTCGGACCCTGGAGATGGATGGAAGGAGAAATATTGAGCAAGAATTCCATTTTAATCCCTCATCCAATAATTCTGGCTGTCTCTGGTGCTTCCTCACCTCTCCGACACAAAATTGTGCATTCCCAACCTTCGGATAATATCCGAATATGCAGATTTTATTGACTTCTGCTCCAGTCAGTTTGGAGATTTATTGACCTGGGAAGGGAATATTGACCTGGGATGAAACCGAGGTCAATGTGAGCATCCCACGGGAGCATAAATTTCCAAACTGACCCAGCAAACAGAAGTCAATAAAGGAATGGTTCATCCAAACATTGTCTTACCAAAATTAATTCCCAGGGACGTGGCTTCACCTGCAGTTTTGATGGAGAAATATGGGAGGCAAGATCGAGATGAATGGGGAGTTGGTGTCTGATTATGGAGAGTAATGAAACTGCTGGGAATGGGGGGAAAGGAATTGGATTTGTTGATAATTTAATTTCTAGTCAGTGATGGAGCAGCCTCCTGTCAGCTGGGGATGACTCTGGAATCTGCAGGACAGGATCAGGTTTAAACCTCAGGGATAAAATTCAGGGAAGGTGGCAGCTCATGATGTCAGTTCTGTGCTGGGGCTCTTCACCACCACAAAGCTTTTGGAGGATCCTTGATGACTTTCAGTGAACTGGGATGAAGATCCTAATCTGCAATTTGGCTCCAAATTGATCAGTTTTCCAGTCTTAATCCAGAAAGGAATGGGGAAAAAAAAAGTGTTTTATCATTTGGGATATGTGGGGTGGAGATACTGGGATCTGCAGGGTTTTGTGGCCTCAGGAACACTCCTGAAATCCTTTGTTCCCCATCCCAAATTCCCTACACACACAAATGCACCCTGTGTTTTAA
The DNA here is from genome assembly GCA_013397155.1 of Irena cyanogastra. Taxonomy (NCBI): domain Eukaryota; kingdom Metazoa; phylum Chordata; class Aves; order Passeriformes; family Irenidae; genus Irena; species Irena cyanogastra. The sequence continues at coordinate 244,949 of VWZV01015313.1, read as the reverse complement.
TTGATTCCAACATGGATTTTCAATGTGGGCACTTCCAAGTGTTTTTTGTTCTACGGAAATGACTTGCACATTTTTATTTTTTTTTTTGAAGTATCTGTAGTGGGAGAACCACAGACTTGATTTCTTCATCTTCACCACTTCATGATCCCAAACCTCTGCCTGTGAGCTGGAAAATCTGCTCCACCCACAGAGGAATATGCTCTTTCCCTTTGGAATTTCATTACAGGTGTAACCACATTTTTGAGTGTTGACAAAAAAGATTTGGTGACAAAGGACAAATTCAAGAGCTCATTTCTCTTAGAGTTAATGGAGAGAAAACTGGAATTTTGATGGAGTGTCTTGTCCTACCTGAGGGATCTGGAGCACCAGGCTGGGCTGAGCTGGGAAAGGAGATCATCCTGGAGAGAAGGAGGCTTAGAGGGGACTTCCTCACTCTCCTCAACTCCATGACAGGAGCCAGATGAGGATCATGTTCTGCTTCCAGGGAACAAGGGACAGGATGAGGAAGCTGCCTCAAGTTGCACCAGAGGAGGTTTAGTTGGTTATCAGGAAAAATTCCTTCACTGAAAGAATTGTCCAGCCCGGAGCAGGGGTGGAGTCCCCATCCCTGAAGGGATTTAACATCCCTATGGATGTGGCATTTGGGGACACGGTTTAGTGGTGGCCTTAGCAGTGCTGGGGTGACAATTGTACTCAATGATCTTAATGGTTTTTCCTAACCTAAATTATTCCCTGATTTTAACAAATTATCCCTGAGGTGTTTCTGAACCACTGAAGCCACTTGGGTTTAGAAAACCACAAAGTCATTTTTCCTAGCAGAGGAAGCTGAGATTTGTCTATCCATGGACAGATTTCAGGTCAGGCAGCAACCAAAACTAATCCTAACACCTCTTAGTCTCTGCTTACCCAGTCTGGACTTATCCCTGTCAATATCCTTGCATCCCACTCCACTTAATCCCTGTTTCATCAGGACATCCCTGGAGACTCTCGGTGCAAAGTGATGTCAGGTCCTTGGCCTTCCAGGTCTGCAGTGCGCAGCCAAATTGAGCTCATCCATCTTCCCTTTAAATCGCTGTCCACGTTGAACTCCTTCCCAATGTTTAAACCACTCTGAGGATTTGTATTTAAGAGGAACTTAAATTATTCAAGCCCTTAATGTTCAGGGCTTTTTTTGAAGATGCATTTTGGAGCTGTCAAGCGAACAATCTTAAATGACAGATTGATGAATTCATTGTCCCTTCCCACGTCTCTGGGAGGAGAGAGGGATATGGCTCCCAGGGAAAGCAGCTTTGCTAATGCAGATAGGAGTTTTGCCCTTAAATCCCAGATTTTTGGGGTATTAACACCCTTCTGCTGCATGTGGAGTCAGCAGAGCAGGGTTGACATCAGCCACAGATTCAGATTCAACCTGGGGATGAAGAAATATTGGGAAGTTACCTGGTTTTGTAGGGATGGGGTCAGGAATGCTGAGGTGCAGCTGGAGCTGAACATCGCAAGGGATGAAGGGAATAATTTGAAGGATTTCTACAAGCCAGGAAAAGGTCAAAGGAAGCATTTCCCCCTGAAAAGCAAGACTGGAAAACGGATAACAATGGATGAAGGATGAAATAATCAACTTTTTTTTCCACAGTTTTTACAGAAACCTCTCTTCCCACGCCTCTCCTGGGGATGGACAAGAGGAGCAAAATCCTTCCCACCATAAAAGAACAGCAGGTCCAAAACCCCTGAGGAACCAGGACGTTCATAAGTGTGTGGGACCTGATGGGATGCATCCTAGAATCCTGAAGGAACTGGCTGATGTTGCTGTCAGGCCATGCTTCACGATATTGGAAGAGTCACAGGAGGGAGGTGAAATTCCTTGTGACCAGAAAAAGGGAAACATTGATTAACCAACCCAGCAGCTTTTCATGGTGGAGTGACCACAAGGAACAAGGGAATGGCTACATTTATTCCTTTATCTGGAATTCTGTAAGGTCTTTGATGAAAAAACAAAATAAAAAAACAAATTCAGATCCACACAAACCCATCATCCTAAAAACCCAGGATAATCAGCCATTTCTCAAATGCCTCCCAGGAATGAGGAATAGTCACCAAGCACCAGCCATTACCACCACAGAGTATGTAGAATTTTGGAATGGTTTGGTTTGGAAGAAACCTTTAAGACCATGGAATTCCAAACCCATGCTGTGGACATTTTGAGAAGAAGTTTCAAAAGTGCAGGTGGGGCTGTTCAGTGCTGAGCCCCCCTTGGGAACAAGGAGACAATCCAGGCACATTTATTGTGTAAGAATAGACTCAAAGTCTGGGAAAAGCCCCTGTTTGCCTTTTTTTTTGGCCAATCTCAGCTCCCACTTCAAGGCAGAGCCGCCTCCCAGAGCCTCCTGGGAATAATGGACAGCAAAAAGATCCAAAATCCCAGAGGCACAACGCAGCTCCAACGTTAATGTACATGGAAAGTTGTGCTCGTTCCTGGCCTTTTCCTTCCCAGACAGATTTTGTCAGACGGCAGCGAGTTCATCTCAGAACAAATGACTGAAGGCTGCAGGGATTGATTTCCAAGGGCAGGAGGAAAAGAGCTGAATCAGGACAGCCGAGATCCAGACGTGATGTGACAGCTCCCGAAGTATCCGAAGGGTGGAAACGCTACGGAAACAGCGGCTTTGTGGGCCATGTCTTCATGGAGATGTCTCAGGCTGCCCGCTGTCTATTAAAGAAGGGGCCACTGGACCATTCCCAGGGTATTTGTGGAGGGGTTCGATGGATTTAATAAAGTGGGAATTGTGAAGGTAAAGAGTGGAGAAATCAAATTCCCAGATGAAAGATTCCCAGCAGCTTTTTATTCCTCACGGAGTTCTGGGATGAAGTTCTGTGGATGCAAGCAGGCCAAGAAACAGACTTGGGAAAAGCTGCCTAATGTGTGGAATGTCCTGCAGCAGAATTCTTCACTCTCCTAGTCATCCATAAATGCCAGGCTTAGTATTCCAAATTCTTGGAAAAGCAGGGAGTTGCCTCTAGGAACTTGCCGGGTCTCATCCAAGACCACTTTCCCTTCTTTTTGAGTTGTGGAGTTAAACTTCCCTAATTTTAAGTGCTCAGCAATCCATTAACATGGATTAATGGATTAATCCATGAGTTAAATTCCTTGTTTTGAGTTCCTAGTGGGTATCAGGATGTGACAGGCTCATCCCAAAGTGCCTCCTTGGATGAGAGGAGCCCTGACCATATTCCACTGACTATCCTGGGAATCCAGACCACTCAGTTGGACGTGGGTGTTTGCATTCCTGAAAATTAAAAAAGGCAAATCCAAATGACATCCAAGGAGAAGAGATTTCCTCTTTTATCTGGATCACACAGCTCAAACATCTCTTCTGTGCATCCTCCCTGTTTCCCTGCAGGATTAGGAGTTGGTAAGAACAGGAATGGAAGCTAATGCCGGTCCTTGGGAAAGGGATCAGAGCTGAGGTTGTTCCTGACAATCTCATGGATTGTGGGTCCTTTAACAGCACTCAGAGGGTGCTAATTCCCTCTGGGAGGTAAAACTCCCCTCCTTATTTTTCCTCCTCTATCCTTAGCTCATCCCTGGGCTTTAAAGAGAAGCCACCTGGCTGTGCTCCTCTCCAGCACCTGCTTTTCCTTGGATTACACATCCAGAGCCGAGACAGGGGTAACTTAAGAATGTTCCCTAATGGAGCCTGTGCTTTCCTTATCTCCCTGTGATAAAGGAGGGAGAGGGATGAAATGCAATTCCCAGTTTGCCGCCAGTGTGACCAGACCCTGTGTGGGACCGGGCTGGTGACGGCAGGAAACTGCTGACACACACAAGAGCCAAGGGCATCCTGATTTGGAGCTGTCTCCAGCTTTTAAAGGACCAGGAAGCGACAGCAGCTCCCTCAGGCTCGGGTCGCAGGGAAACAAAGCCAGCTGGCGTTTCTGAGCTGTTTTCCAAGCCTGGAGCTCTCCTAAAGGACACCCAGCTCCTTGCTGGGATAATCTGTTGTTGGTGCAGGGAGAGCTGCATGGAAGTACAGAGGAATGGTTGGCTTGGGATCTCTGGAAAAGAGAGGAAAAGGGGAAAGGATGAGAGAATTGGGATTGTTCAGCCCGGAGAAGGGAAGTCTTTGAGGTGACCTACTTGTGGCCTTCCAGTGCTCGAAGGAGCCAACAAGAAACATGGAAAGGACATTGGATGAGGGCGTGGAGTGACAGGACAAGGGAGAATAATTTCAAACTGAGAGAGGGCAAGTTTAGATGGGATGTTGGGAAGGAATTCCTCCCTAGGAGGGTGGTGAGGCCCTGGAATGGAATTCCCAGAGAAGCTGTGGCTGCCCCATCCCTGCAAGTGTCCAAGGCTAGGCTGGGCAGAGCTTGAAGCAACCTGGTCTAGTGGAAGGTGTCCCTGCCCATGGAAAAGGGTTGGAATTGAATGATCTTTAAGGCTCCTTCCAACACAAACCATTCCATAATTCCCTGATTTTGTGATTCTTTGATGTGTCCTCAAGTGCATAATTTATCTTGCACACACCCCATTTTTTTTTGGGTAAGGGGGGCAATAATCCCATGAATTTTGGATTCTACCTATTCCCACAAGAATTGTGAAGAACAGTTCATCGTCCAACCATGAATTCCTTTCAAAAAACCTGGAGCCCTTCTGGAGGTCATCTTCAGCTTGCTAAAATCCATTAAAAACATTTAATGTTTGATTGGTGCTGAAATTCAGCATTAGGAAAGGCAACTTGGCCTTTCCCAAAGCTGGAACTGAAGAGGAAATGCACTCAGTGAGTTCTCTGCTCCCTGTTCCAAGTGCACCATGGGATTGATCCCATTTACATCCCCACGATGAACCATAGGGATTCTGGACTCTCCAGATGCATGGAGTGGCTCTGAAAATCCACGTGGAAGAGCCTCAGGTCTGTTTCCAGCACTTTAGACTTGACTCTTTTCTCAGCCACTGTGCTGAAAAGATGAATTAAAGATGGGATTAAAGTGGGAGCTGCTTTTCCCTCAAAAATCATTGTCCAGATCTCCTTCAGATCCATTCATTCTTGCCTCAGCTTGGCTCAGAGCTGCCAGCTGGAAGTTTAGGTAGGGGAGGTGAACCTTAGACTTGATGATCCTCGCGGTCTTTTCCAACTTTGATGATTCATAAAAAGTTTCCTCAGGGATTTTGAAAGGATAAATGGGTAGGAGGCTTGTGTGAGCACCACTGGCTGGTGGGAAGATTCAGGAGTGGGAGTCAAATGTTTAAGGGAAAGGTGAGGCTTAATTCTTATCATGGAATGGTTCAAGGTGGATGGGACATTAAAATCCATCTTAAAGTTTAGAGGGGTATTGGGAAGAAATTCTTCCTTGTGAGGATGGTAAGGCCCTGGCACAGGTTTCCCAGAGAAGCTGTGGCTGCCCCATCCCTGCAAGTGTCCAAGTCCAGGTTGGACGGGGCTTGGAGTGACCTGGTCTAGTGGAAGATGTTCCTACCCATGGGGGCAGGGGTTTGGAATTCCATGGTCTTGAAGGTCCTTTCCAACCCAAACTATTTTGTAATTCCTGGACCCACCCCATTCCTCTCCTGCCTGATGCAGCACTGGTCTGTTCATTTCTCCACCCGATCTGTCCTGTCTATCCCATTTTTCCCACTTCTCAAGCTCTGTCAGTGGGACTGCAGGAAGAGACCCCAGTACAGTGCTTAGGCCAGCGCCGTCTTCTCCCAGTGCTGCTCCATTCTCCACTCATTCTAAATTCCTACAAACCCCTCTTTTCCCTCCCTTTCTTCCTCCTTGTCACTCTCATCCTCTCTTTCCCATGCCATAGGGCAGGAGGAGTGTGAGGAATGCTGAGGAAGAGCTGGAAAAAGCAGAAATGGTCTCTCCACCCCAAATCTCTTTGGAATCTCATTTCCAACCTCTAGGCCGGATTTCTTCCACTCCTTTCGCTCCAAGTAGGGTGGCTGAGGGGAATTTGCATCGCCAGCACCTGTGGAACACCAGGTGTGGAATTTAATGGTCACTATGGGGAGAGAGGTACAGGCTCCCTCCATTCCCTTTTCCCTTTAAGGGAACATTATCCAAACAAACGCGCTCGGAAAGTGCTGAAGCGCAGGCAAATAATGACACGGGAGCAGGAGCCAGGCATTAAAAATTCATGGAGCTGGAATATTAAAACTTTTTACTTCATCATGTCAAGGCACCAGGCAAATGCAAACAAATGAGCCCCACTGAGCGCTGCCTGTGTGGGCCAAGACAGGGACGAGCTGGGGACAGAGCTGCAGTGCGGTCCCTGTCGCTCCCGAGATGTCAGGCTCTGAGGGGGACAGGGAATCAGCAGTCCCTGTCTCTCCCGAGATGTCAGGCTCCGAGGGGGACAGGAATTCCGTGGGATCTTTAATTGCTCGGTGCCTCTAAATGAGCTCTGCTAAGTGACAACTCCGCTGCATGTACTGGGAGTGGGAATGTGGAGCCTGGGAGAGGCCCCAGCCCTTGCCACCTGCTGGGCTGTCAAAATGTGGGAAAAGGGGGAATGTCTGGCAGGGGGGAATTCCAACCCCTCTCATTAATTTGGGGCTGTCTTTGCTAATTAAGGCACCAGGCCCTGTCTGCTCCTTGCTGTGCTGCTGACAACAGTGGCTGGGATGCGATGACATCCAGCCAGCTCCAGTCACGAGCTCTCCTTGGGATCCTGGAGGTGATGACTCCCCAGGCTGTAGGAACAGTTGGAATCCCCTCCTGGACAGGATTATGTGGAAGAGGGATCTGTTTTCTGGCAAGTTGAGCACAACCACCTGCTCCTCCCCTAAAAAGAGGTTCTGAGCTCTCATGCTCCTAGTGCAGATCCCAGAGCCCTATTCTATCCTTGTCCTCTGCTGTTTGTGGTCCAACTCACTTCTGCAGAGCCACAGATTATCCTGGAATCAAGGAATGATCTGGATTGGAACAGTCCTTAAAGATCATCCTGTTCCATCCCCTTCCAGGCTGCTCCAAGCCCCATTCAACCCGGCCTTGATTTTCCAAGCAAGAAATAGATCAGGCTGAAGAAAGTCGGTGGAAAGTGCTCCTCAATTAATCTGTTCCAGCCCCATCTATCATTAATTAAGTAATTTTCCTCGTTAAGCTGTGCACACTTTTAACACACCCTGTTTATTTAATGACTCCTGTGATCCTTTGAACACAATTACTGGGAATAAGGAGGAAAGGATTAGCCCAGGAATCTCTGGCTGGATGAGGTTTTATTGAAAGTGCAGCGAGCGTCACATTTGGATTTTTAATAGATAACTCCTCTAAGTAATTGATTAAGTAATTGATTAATCATAAACTCCTAGGCTGCCAGAGTCAGACTTAATTTTATGGCACTTTAAAAAAAAAAAAAAAAAGGGAGGGATGGAGATGATGTAATAACCAGCAATCGAGAAGCAAATAAAGGAGGGGAATGTTTGATTAAACATTCCATAGATTTTTATCGCTTTGGGAGTTATGGAAGTGCCTTCCTTAGGAAGAAACATCTTAATAACAGCCAAGATTTTCCTAGAGCTTTCCATAAGCAAGGTGGTTGGGGTAGGGGGCGAGGGTGATTTTGAGGAATATTTTAAATCCCTCTCTAGTCCAGATAAGCTGTGAAAAATGAAGCTTGGAGCAGGATGTGATTCCATGTCACAGGTAACATTCCAAAGCCTGGCTCCCAACAGTGGTGGCTCCAGCCCAGAATTTGGCAGCTGGATGCCCTGTGGAGTGTCTTGAGCAAGGTTTCCCGAATATTGGACAAAAAAGTGTGGAATACTGGCCAAAGAATTTTTAAATATTTGGGGCAAAGTGGCCCTGCTTTGATGAGAAACCGTAAATCATGGAATCATGGAATGGTTTTGGTTGGGAGGGACCTTGAGGATCATTTCATTCCACCCCCTGCCATGGGCAGGGAGGCTTCCACGACCCCAGGTTGCTCCAAGCCCTGCCCAACCTGGCCTTGGACACTTCCAGGGATGGTGACAGATGTGACAGCAGAGCTTGGACTTCATCAGTGCAGACTGATGAAGGCTGAAGGGTTCCTGGGCATGTCCAGAAGAATTCAGTGAATCTGGAGAACACCAAGACGAAATTAAGATGAATCCAGAAAATAGGATTTTTCCTAGACCAGGCAGGGGCAGGGATAGGATTTGGAGAGCACAAATGGGATTTCTCCATGGCCTTGAGAATCTTGAGAATCTCCACTTGACTTCAACAGGCCACAGGTGAATCCCATGGTGAATTTCCATGACTATGTGGATTTACTACAAAAAAAAAATTAAGAATAAATTTAAAAAGGAATTATTTTGGGAATAATTCCCCTCCACTCTGGTGCTGCTGCCTCAGACCTTGGGTCCTCAGTGTCCACACCTGGAGAGAGAAGGATCCAGCCTTGGACCACTTGGTGATGATGGAAAAGAAGAGCCCTGAAGGTGTCATTCCAATCCCACATTCCAGGGCTTCAAAACGTATACACAGGATGAGGTAATTCCAGTCTGAGCCAGCTTCCAGCCTGTCCATAGGGCTGGAATGTCCAAAGGATTTTCCTGGCTGGTTTCTGATCCCTGTTGTGGTGGCAGAGGAGCTGAAGTGAGGGTGGTGAGAGACTGGAATGGAATTCCCAGAGGAGCTGTGGCTGCCCCTAGAAGTGTCCAAGTCCTGGTTGGATGGAGCTTGGAGGAACCTGGGATAGTGGAGGCAACTGGTCAAAGGTCTCTTCCAATTCCTTCCAATTCCAGCCTCTTTATGATTCCATGATCCTATAAAGAGGGAATAAAGAAGTAGCAGGGAAAATTTCCATGGAATCTTCTCACAGAATCAAGGCTGAAAGGTCCAAGGTGACAGAATTCATTAGTCCAGGTGAGAATTAGGGAAACCCTCCCCTGGATGTGGATCCAGGCAGGCACGGATCTTCCTGGCACAGTGCAATTTCTGTGTGGCACGTGGATTTTTGCTCTTTCCATACCAAAATTCCTCCAAAAACTTTCTTGGAAACTGCTCTGCACTTGGAAAGACACTTTGGGGCCAGGAGGGCTGTGCATAAAACTGGTCCTAGGTCCTGCAATGTCCCCTCTTTAACCTTGCACCAGGGCTTTGTGGGCGCTGATTTTCTTCAGGAGCCTAATCCAGCCAGGACGATAAAAAGCCTGGAAAAATCCACGTGCTGGCTCTGGGAGCTACAGGTAGGAAAACAGCCTGAGGCAGAAGGGGAAGAGTTAAGGATGGGGGTGCAGGGGGAGAGAAGAAGGGGCTGAGATTGCAACACAAATAAAAGATAAATCAAGCAGCAGGCGAGAATCCCTCCAGTGCCAGTTTATTTATCATTGTTTTCCCCGGACACTGACGGGCCCGGGAATGTGGGGTGGGCAACCAGCAAATCCGGCTTGATGGATGAGGCGTGGAGAGGGAAGGAGCCTCTGCCAGGTCTCGGAGAGGAAGGAGGCAGGAGGCAGCAGGGCAGGGATGCAGGGATGCAGTGGGGAGTGCTCCGTGCTTGGCACTGGGGGGCTTTTCTCCTTCCCGGCCTCCATCAGCTCCATGGAAAAGGGAGCAGCTGGTGCGGCAGCAGAGCCCAGGAATCAAGTCCTTGCCATTCCCAAAGATTCTTTGCAGAGTCAGGTCGGAGTTGGAAGGATCCTCGGAGCCAGGAGCAGCATCCATGCTGCCAGGGAGTTGGGTTTTCCTACATCTTTGCTGCATCCCAGAACTCTTTATCCACTTAAATTTCTTTCTTTCCAATATGTTTTGTGACATTTCCATAAAAAAAAAAAAAAAAGTGCTCTGTTGAATCTCCTGTCTGCTGGGAAAACACAAGAGCCCAGATCCCTGAAAGTCCTTAAATCCCCTGTGCTTTTTGTGGATATTCCTCTTATCCAGGCTTTTCCAGAGCTCAGCTCAGCTCACATTTGAATCCTAACATTCTTAAATTCTTGATCTCCCAACTTTTTGAGCTCCTTGGAGCCCTTGCTCTCCAAAAAATCCTTGGAAGTCCAAAATCTACTTGACCTAGGAATGGGCCACGGGCCTGTGGTGAAGGGTTTAAAGCTGGAAAACGAGGGGCATTCCCACAGAAATCCAGGCATGGAGCAGGGACTGGAGGAGGGCAGGAAGGAGAAGAAAAGGAACGTGGATGCAGCTCTGAGGGTCCTGACTACTTGACCTCCTCCACGGCAGGAGGCTTGGAATGAAATCGTCTTTGGGCTTCCTTCCAGCCTAAAACGTTCCATGATTCCACAGAAGGCTTGGGATGCATAAGGAAGGTCTGTCTGGAAAAATTCATGAGAATTTCACCCATCACCTTAATGCCAGCTAAGAAGAGATTCTTTTATCTGTGTCCATGTTCATAAGCTCATGCAATAGTTTGGGTTGAAAGGGATCTTAAAGATCACCTGGTTTCAACCGTGGGCAGGGACACCTTCCATTAGACCAGGATGCTCCAATCCCCATCCAACCTGGCCTTGAACACTTCCAGGGATCTGCACAAACCTCCCTGGTTTTTGTCAGTCACTCAAGATCTTCAGCTTTTTTCACCCAATTTTTGCTTTAATGCAGTTGAGGATGAGCTGATTCTGCCCCTCCAGCCTTCTCTGGTGAGATCCCACCAGGAATGCTGCGTCCAGCTCTGGGATTCCCAGCACAAGAAGGATGTGGAGCTGTTGGAGAGAATCCAAAGGAAGTACCAAGACGATGAGAGGGATGGAGCAGCTCTGCTGTGAGGAAAGGCTGGGAGAATTGAGATTGTTCAACCTGGAAAAGAGAAGGTTTGGGGTCACCTAACTGTGGCCTTCCAGGACCTAAAGGGATCCTGCAAGAAAGATGAGGAGGGACTTTGGATAAGAGATGGAATGAGAGGTAAAGGGGGAATGGCTTCAAACTTCCAGAGGGGAGAGTTAGATGGGAAATTGGGACGAAACTTCCCTGGGAGGGTGGTGAGGCCCTGGCACAGGTTTCCCAGAGAAGCTGTGGCTGCTCCATCCCTGGAAGCGTCCAAGGCCAGGTTGGACAGGGCTTGGAGCAACCTGGTTTTGTGTGGGGCATCCCTGCCCATGGCAGGGATGGGTTGGACCAAGATGATCCTTAAGGTCCATTCCAACCTAAACCATCCCATGATTCTATAAAATTCAGAGATAGTGACTCATGACTTTGGCCACAAATCTCAGTTTTATAGATAATTTCAAGGATTTCACAGATCCTTGTGCTGCCTTGGGCAGATGAGCTCTCTGTGCCCTGATAAACAAGGACAATTTTCCTTCAGATTCTGGGATTTTGTCAGTTCTCTGAGTCTGTATTCCCAGACTCCACAAAACAAAACCAACCCCTGTAAGGGACAGCAGGAAGGGATGGGATCGGGATTGCAGGAGTTTTGTGGAGAATCTTCCAGGCTCTTCCACAGCTGGGGTGGGAGAGGGGTGGATTTTATTTATTTAGAGGATTTATTTATTATTTATTTATTTATTTAGAGGACTTATTTGTTTATTTATTCATTTATTTATTATTTATTTTTTTTTATCCCTTCCCTCAGTGCAGCCCCTGGGATGCATCCCTCGGCTGCGTTTGCCTTTTCCCATCATTGGGAAGGAAGCAAATCAATGCAATCCCTGGATGGAATTAAAAATAATAGACAGCTTTCTTTTAATGTCCCATGAAAGACCGAGGCAACGGTGCCTGATTTGCTCCTATTTTTTTTTTTTCCCCTGATTTTTTTTTTTTTATTAAGCTTTTTGGTCGGCTCTGAGGAAGCTTTGGGATTGAGGAGGGATTTCAATAATTACCTCCTGATTCTGCCCCGGATACGGTGCCCTATCCCTAAAGCACAGGCCCTCCACGCCTGCCCTTCATCTGCAACTCCAAGGGAAGCAGTTTTACATGGAGCCACATTGATATTCAAATAGATTCTCGTGGAAGCAGCATTCCAGCCAGGAGCGTGTGAAAGAGCAACTAATGGATTAGTATTTATGGTCGGGTTTAATCCACATTTTAGGATATTGCAGCTGGAAGGGGACAGATGATGAACTCGGTTTTTTTTGCAGCCCCCCTCCTCCTCCTCCTCCATCCCTGTTTTACCCACTCCATCTTTCCTTCTTTTCTGCATCCCCCTCCTCCTCTCCGGCCGGGATGCAGCAGCCTCCTGGCACCGCTGAGCTTGGCAAAATTGATGACAGGACTTTAGGATCCATTAGAAAAACAAATTCTTAAACAGTGTCTTCTAAAATCAATCACTTTTACCTTTAGTGGGATTTATGGCTGCCCTGCCGGCCCTTATTGCAAAGATCCATGGCTGCCAAGAATGCAAAAAAATTCCAGGTGGCTGAACTCAGGGCTGGGGGCTCTGAACTCTCCTCTTCTCCCCATGGAGGCGACCCGGCTGAATCCAAAGGGAATATCCAGGTTTGAGAGGGAGTAGGTCTGGTTTATGGGGATAGAAATCCTAAAGGAGATGTGGAACATCCCTAAGCCAGGCTCTCCAGGCAGAGGTGGGAACAAGGAATGCTCAGGAATGGGAAAGATCTGCTCCAAAGGTTATAAAAATATAAGGATGGGGACAGAACAAGTGAGTATTAATGGGGGAAGATTAGGAGCATTTCTTCCAGGATTAATCCCTGCTTGAATCCAAGGATTTCTTTTATATCCTGGTGTGAAATGTGTAAGAGATGCACAAAGTTGTGGAATCACATCCTTGGAAGTGTCCAAGCTCAGGCTGGACAGGGTTCGGAGCAGTGGATAGGTGTTCGGATAGTGGAAGGTGTCCTTGCCCATGCCAAGGAGTGGGAATGAGAGGATCCTTATATCCCACCCCAAACCACTCTGGGATTCAGTGATTCTGTACACAAGGTGATCATTCCATGGGGAAGGAGGAAAAACATCCAGTCAATCAGAGCAGGATGGATCAGAGCAGCAGGAAGGAGATTCCTGGTACTGGGTGTCATTCCAGGAATAGGGGCACATAGTGGTAAACTTCCTAAACATGAAGACATGCACAGGAGGGGGGAATAATATTCCCAGGGACGGATTGATGGATATCCAGCAGCACAGGGATCAGACATGAGAGGAGAGAGGATTTTGGAGGTTCAGTTATGGCTTTTATCTTGGATTGTTTTTGCTTAGGGTTCAGAAAAGTATGGGAAAAAAAATCTCTTCCAGGGACCTATTTAAAAAGAATATGCAAAGTTTACGAAAAGTGTGACATATTTTTGGAAATTTTAAGGGGTTTGGTTGGTTCCAGGGATCCCAGATTTCATTTAAATGAAAATGAAAATGAAAAAAAAAAAAAGGGAGAGGGAAAAAAAAAGGGAAAACTTTTTCCATAGGTATGTTGTGCCTCCAGGTATTTAATCCAAGCTGGGCACGGATGAGAGGGGAATTCTTTTGGTTTTAACCTCCTGATGCTTCCCAGAGCCTTTTCTCCTCACTTTGAGGAGACTGGGCTGGAAAATCGAGGAGGTAAAAGTGGGATAAACAGGGAGGAAGAAGCAAATCCAGGTCTCCGAGCACCTTCCCTGCCTTGGCTCCGGGGCCAGGAGGGGCCGATGCCAGGACATGAGTAAATCCAGGGAGAAGCTCGTAATTCCTATCGATTCTCCAGCAGGCAGCACGAGGTGGATAAAAATGCTTGTTCTATCATTTAGAAAAATGGCAATGTTATGATAGAAGGGATTGATTTTCCTCTTTAGGAATATTCATAAACACCGGTTCCAAGAACTGATAAATCCTTCCCCTGCGCCGAGTAAATCATTCCCAGGGCTTCCCAGAGCGCCAGGGGCAAGGGAGGATGTGATTTTTTAATTCCTTCTGGAGGAGCTGGGAATGAGGGGAGTCTGGGGGTGCAGGTCACCCATAGCCAGACCTTCTTCCTGAGGGACTTCAAAATTCCATATTCCTCGTTATTTTCCTGTTTTGGAAAGCTGGGAAAAGAGGCTGAAGGTTTCCTTCCCTGGCCCTAGTTTTGATCCCGCTAAATCAGCTGAGTCTGGGGCTTTTTCTGGCTGCAAATTCCAGTGTTCTCCCCTTTTTGTGATGATATGGAAATGTGAGCTCTAGCTGGGATGTAAATGGTGATCCCTTCAGGAATTTCCCCTGGGATAATGCCATCTCATCGTGGCTTTTGTTCCTTCTCTTTAGCCATTCCCAGGGACAGGAACACATCCCACGTGCCCGGTGTGAGCCAATCCCTGTTTTCTTCCCAGAAAGGGCAGATAAAATCCTCCAGGATCATGGAGATCCTCTCTGAGGCCATGCAGAAAACCCTTGGCACACTTGGCCTCCACTTCCCACTTTTGGTTTAAGGTGGGATTTTTCCCACTCCATGAATTTACCAGGCTGCTGGCATCAACCAAACCCCACAATTCGGCCTCTGGGGTGGTTAAGGAAAGCTGGAGCCACATTCTAGCTGCATTCCCACCTCCTAAGGTTGTCCAGGAGCTCACCGAGGAGGGTTCACATCCCTGGAAGTGCCCGAGGCCAGAGTGGATGTGTTTTGGAGCAACCTGAGATTGTGGAAATTTGCCCATGGCAACATTTGGAACTGGATGAGTTTTGAGATCCCCTCTAACCCCGTGAGTCTGCAAGAAGGATTTATCCCAAGGAAATCTGGAAAGAGCCTGATTCTGCTGGACAAAATTCGGTGGGCAGGGGCATTCCAAGCTTAAAGTAGCTTGGAATGGTTGGAGTGGAGCTTGTCCATCCTCTTCCCTGTGAGAACACTGATCCCCTTCCTGCTGGTGTTTCCAGGATTCTCCTGGCTCAAGTGCCCCTGGGTGTGGCCTTAAACCCCCACATTTCCTTGTCCCTTTTCTGCTCAATCACCTGTGGTTATGATCCAAGAAGCAAAACTCCTTGGAGATATCGCTGGAAATTACCCCACAGGACCCATTTCTGATGGAAAGAAAGAAAAAAAACCAATGAGGCAAATTGAAAACTCCTGCCTGTCTTTCATCCAGGTATTTTGAGAAATAGAAGTTTTTATAGGGACTTGATATGATTAATAAAACCAGGAACATTTTCATGGAGTCTCCATAGGAATTCCACCTTTTCATAAGCTTTAGCTCGTCTCACATCACTCCATGGCCTGTGGAATTTCCTGGAACAGCAAAAGAAGGGAAAGACAAAGCATCCTCACTTCTCCAGGTCAATCCTACCATCTTGCCTGGAGGGAAATACTGAAAATGTGGATATTTGCAGGATATTTGGATACCTGAGGAGGAGCTTTATCCACTGAGGAGGAAAAAAAAAAAAAAAGAAAGCAAAATCCATGTGTGCCCTGATAAAAAATATTAGCAATTTTTATTACCTTTTAGATTTTACTCCTGCACTAATCCATTTTAATGAGGTCAGCCTGCCTGGCTCCAGGTACCTGGACTAAGTGGAGCAGTTTAATTTCAGGATCAGGGATGAGGAGCACAAGGAAGGGGGGTCTGGATGTTGGACTTTATATCACCCAAAATTACGGCGTAAAAATTGACTCCGTTTGCACATTTTTAACTGGATTTGAAATCGACACCATGTGTAATTATAAAAAGGGATATATCTGCTGGGAATGGGATGAAGCACAGGATTTTCTGTAGGAAAAATATGCTTATTAGTGCACAGGGAAGATTTACGGGATGATATAATTATTTATTAGGATGTATTTTGTGGAGAAGGGATCATATTATCCATATATTTCCTGCATTATGGCTCTGGACAGTCAATATTAATATTGCTGGAATTTATGATTGGATTTTAGAAAACCACTTTTCCCTCTGTTGTTTCACTCCTTTAGGGAGTAGTTACATGGATTGGAATATGGGAATATCAGGAAGATCATCCTGAAAAACTTGATATTTGTGGCAAAAAAAGGTTGGAGACAACTTGGAGACAGGGATTGGGGAGAGCCCAAATTGTTCCCTATGACAGGAACCTACCTCTCATCCTGTCCTGGATATGAAAAATGATCCATGGGATCATGGAATGGTTTGGGTTGGATCATCTTGCCATGGGCAGGGACACCTTCCACCAGACCAGGTTGCTCCAATCCCCATCCAGCCTGGCCTTGGACGCTTCCAGGGATATTGAATCCCCAGCCAGGACATGTCCACAGTTCTTCCATGGTCAAGGGGGAAAACAGAGTTCCTCTGAGGGATTCCTGATTCTCCTTCCTCCTTTTTTGCTCCCAGTTTTTGGAATTACAGCTCCTGGGGTCAGGCTTGGCTTTGGGGTCCCCTTCAGGATTTGGGGACCACCTGAGGCTTTCCGAGCAGCTTCTTCCAGGCTTTGTGGGACGAGAAGAGGGTTTATTGTCATTGTCACATGATATTTGTTGATACATCGGGCTGTCCCTCACCATTGTCTGTTTGATGCTTTGTAGGAGGCAGGGAGCCTGACAGACATCAAATTTGATAGGGAAATCGATAAGCATCGATAGTGGAGATGGGAAAAGGCCTGGAGGGAGATCTGAGGGTGGATAAATATGCCGGGGAGATGGATTTGGACAGAGCCCATCCGTCTCAGATAAGGATCAATACATCTATACCTCTTTTACACCCATCGGTTGTTATCAATGGCCACCCGACTTATTTGATCTTTTCTGTTTTGCAGGATGAAGGAAACATTTTGCCTGGATCCACGCACAGGAGAAGGGAAGGGAGAGCATCAGATATCCAAGAGATAGATGCTACAGAAACCTTAAATTGCATTTTTACCCTCTCTCCTCTTTGCTCTTCTCCCCATCACTCTGAAAATCACCCTGAAATTCCACTGTCAGAGAGGTCCCCAAATCCGGGGACTGAGAGATGGGATCCATCTGTGCAGTTTTATCTGGGATTCTCAACCCTGGCAGCTCCAAGTCTTGTTTTTCCTGTAAATCCCACGTAATAAACCCCTGGGAACTGTGCAACAAATTGCTTAAGTTGCTGTTTTCTCTCCAGCCTCTCCCCCTCTCCCTATCCATGATCCTCCCCCTGGCTTTGGCTGTTTATTGCCAGCGGAATCGATTCGGGATGGTTTCCCCCCCTCCTCCTCTTCCCTCTGCCCCCATCTCCCACCCTCTCTCCTCGCTCCCATCACCTTTTCTCCCTCCCTCCCCACCTTCCCGGAGCTCCGGGGAGCCCGGTCAATCCATCACCGTGTCCCAGGCGTGTGACAGCCCCTCATAAATGCACCACAATGAGCCCAAATCAGCACCAGCCCAACCAATTTCGCAGAGCAGGAAACATCTGAGGAGCTGAATCCCAGCGTGCCGGAGATTGGAATTGGGAAATTGGTTCTACTCCTCTTCCGTGGTGCTTTTTAATATTTTTTTTTTAAGCTTACCTATAGATTCTCTCCCTCTTTAGATACATATTTAAGGTAATTCTCTCCCACTTAAATCTCCAGTGCTTATTCCACACGGACAGCGTGGCCCAGTTGCTCTCTCCCTCTCTGCCTCTCTCTCTCTTCCCTCGATTAGGAGAGGGTTTTATTGGGAAACTTGCTTAGGCTGCAGGAATGTGCTGCCTTCAGCAGATTGAGGCTGCAAGCGGGGCTGGGCTCCAGCTCCCCCCGCCAGCCATCCCGGGAGTCCCTGCTCTCTCTTTTCGGGGGCTCGAAATCACGGAAGGCCACTTTTCCTATGGGATTGGCCCGTGTGGGGTGTGAGTGCTCATTCCCATCCAGAGAGGGTAAAGAACGGGGTTAATGCATGTCCTCGTGGAGTTACGGATGTGTGACTTCACTCTGGGAGCACTCAGTAGTCAAAGGGCAGCGACTCCGTGGAGATTTTTGTCATCCCAAAGAACACTTGTCCCACTCGGATGAATGATGACCTGAGCCCCAAGGACTTGGCAATGGCGTGGATAGAGATTCCCCTTTGTTTTTGGAGGCACTAAGGGGACATGAATCCCACATGGAATTTGAAGGGGGAGCTTTGCAGAGCTGGGATAACCTTCTGAGAGTGCCTGGCAGGAAAGGACTCCTGGTGTCACTTTCTGGTCACTGCTGGTGGGTGATGCCGAGGTTTTGTGGTGCCAAACTGGGAGATGTTCCCTGTCCTTGGCGTGGATGGGGTGCAGATATTTGGGTTGAGGCAGCGGAAACGTGGAAAAGTAAAATCACAGGAAAATTCTGTCTCCTGTCTGAAAAGCTCAAGATTAACCCCCTCCTTAGAGGTAGAACTGTCCGTGGGCTCTTCCAGTGGAGAGACTGGAAACTGGGAGAGAAAAGTGTTGGAAAAGAACAGAAAAATGAGGTGGAGCTTCAGGAAACACTAGGTTAATGTTGGGATGTTGTGGGTGCTTCACAAGGGTTAAAAAACAGGGAAAAGACAAGCTGGATGGATGAAGCTGAGAAAAATCTGTGAAGGGCCGTGAAATATGAGACTGCCTCTGGCTCCAGAGTTGCAAACTGTACAGTTTGGGAAACAGGGCTGGTATTTTGGGGAGTTTTCATTAAGATCATGTTTTTTAGAGATCTGGTGGGGGATGAGCTCCCAGGTCAAGCTGATCCAGTCTTTCTTAGGGAATTATGTGAATGCCATGAAATATCAGGTATTTCTGAAGGAATCCAGTAGGAAAGGTGGAGAGGGACTATTTACTGGGGCCTGGAGTGACTGGAAAATGGGTGAATGGCTTCCCACTGCCAGAGGGCAGGGATAGATGGGATATCGGGAAGAAATTCTCCCCTGTGAGGGTGGTGAGGCCCTGGCCCAGGTTGCCTGGAAAAGCTGTGGCTGCCCCACCCCTGGAAGTGTTCCAGGTCAGGTTGGATGGGGCTTAGAACAACCTGGGATAGTGGAAGGTGTCCCTGACTGTGGAATTGAATGATCTTTAAGATTCCTTCCCTCCCGAACCATTACAGGATTCCATGAGTTGCATCCAAAACAGGATGGAAAAACCTCCATCCAGCTTTTCCCTCAGGTGCCTGGCACCAACTAAAAATAAACCAAATCATTTTGCACATCATCCTGGGAAGCTGCTCCCAAACCACTGGGGAGAAAGTCATGGATCTCCTTTGATCCTGGCTGACACCTCCAAGAAGATTTCTGACTGTGCGCCTGCTTAGGTGTGACCTGGGTGGTTTTCCAAGGACGTTTAGGTGTGACCTGGGTGGTTTTCCAAGGATGTTTAGGTGTGACCTGGGTGGTTTTCCAAGGACATTTAGGTATGACCTGGGCAGTTTTCCAAGCACGTTCATGTGTGACCTGGGTGGTTTTCCAAGCACATCACGACCCCAATTCCAGATCAGCCTCTCACCCAAACTGCCGAATATTCTTCCTTCACCTCTTGCCACTTGAGCCATTACACTCAGAGCTTCCCTGAGTGCCCAAGGGCCTCTCCCTGGTGATCACTCATCCTGGGAAATTGTTACGAGGCAGATAATTAATTGTTGCGAGTCACTAAAAAAATGATCATTCTTTGCAGAAAATTACCCCGATGTTCTGCAGAAATGTTAATGCTCGCAGCCATAAAATGAATGGGGAGCTACAGCTCCAGCTGCCAGGAGAGCCGTGAGTTATAATCCCACCACTGGATGCGGAAAGCCCGAGCTTCCAGACGTTTCTGGAGAGAAAGAATGCATTTTCACTGGATAACAGTTTAATTTTATGATTATTTTTTCCTGCCCTAGAGTCTGCAGTTGAGTATTAATGACTGAAGCAGGGATAGGAACTGTTTTGCTGATCCCAGCTTGGCGTGGAGAGAAGCTTCATATTTATTTCCATCTGGCTACTGGGATTTTACTCCAAACAGTTGGATAAAAGGACTTGGAAAGTCATGGCAAGGCTGGTCAGGCTTTTAGGACTGTATTCCATTGCCTCCCAGGAATAAAGAGCTGGGGTTTATGAACAGCAGGGAGACAAAATGAAAATTAACAGGTTAATTGCTGAGAGTTAAAAACTCTTAATTTTCTCTCCAACCAAAACCCAACTGGAGCAGCTGGAAAGGTGGTCTGGACATAGTCCTTGTCCCCATATCCCAGTAAATCCAGCCTAGTGAGGCTTGGGATCTCTAAAGGTTTGGCTTGGGAGTCAGGATAACTCCTGACATTGCATCCAGCAGAGTTCCTGTGGCTTACAATGCAAACGCTGCTGATTCCAGAGCCCAGCTGAGGTGGGCAGGTGTAAAGAAGGACACGGAGTGGTTTTGGAAGGAATTTCTCCCATCTCTCTCCGAGATAAGACCTGACATTTTTATCGATTTCCATTTGTCCTGGAGCAGCATTTGCATCACTCACTCCACAAATGGAATGAGGAGATGACTCAGATCACAGCTGCTTTCCCAAATGTGGTTTGGGTTTTTTTTTTCTGTTGTTCAAAAAGTGTTCATTTCCCAAAGGATCACCTCTTGGCTTTCTTCTTCCATGCTTGAATTCCAGTGACTTCACCTCCAAGAAATGGGGTGGGTTTCCCGGCTGCAGGGAAGTCAGCAATTGAGACAAACACCTCCTCCCTCTCTTCCAAGCTTTTGTTTTCCCTGTTTTTCATGCAGCTGGGTTGGAATCCATCTGTAAACAACAGGGTAGAAGAAAATGAAATTTCTGTTCCAGCAGGAGTCCAAGATCCAACAGACCCATGTCATATTCCAAGGAAAGCCACTGATCAGGGTATGTTGTTGGATAGATGGAATTTGCTGGATGGAGCACCGGGGTTGAGAAAAGTACAGGGAGCAGAAATGTTGGTGGAGAATCCAGTTTGGGGATGGATTTCAAGACAAGCAGTCGGAATCAGGGAGTGACAGGGCAGGAACTACAGAGAAATCCTGCAGGAATTTGGATTGTTTATGGCTGAGAGCAGAAATCCAGCCTTCGAATCCAATAAACAAAGCAGCCAGAGGGAGGGACAGGTTTGGTGTCTCTGTCCCTGGTGGGGAGGTTTAGGAGCTGACCCAGCAGGAAAGATTTGGGTTGGACATTAGGCAAGCGTTCCCAAATGGAATGAGTGAAGGAATGTCTGGGAAGGAGAAGGATCTCCAAACACTGGGAGAGTTCGGGACCAGGTCAGGCGAAACCTTGGAGAAGCAACATGGATCCTGCTGCTCCTACCCTGAGGAGAAGGACTCCATGGACTCATTGAATGGTTTGGGCTGGGAAGGACCTTCAGGACCATCCAGCTCCAAGGGCAGGGACACTATCTATTGCCCCAGGGGGCTCCAAGTCCTGTCCAACCTGGCCTTGGACACTTCCAGGGATGGGGCAGCCACATCTTCTCTGGGAATCCCATTCCAGCCCCTCTCCACCCTCACAAGACAGAATTCCTTCCCAATATCCCATCTATCTCTGCCCTCTGGCAGTGGGAAGCCATTCCCTGTGTCCTGTCCCTCCATCCCTTGTCCCAAGTCCCTCTCCAGCTCTCCTGGAGCTCCTTCAGGCACTGGAAGGGGCTCTGAGGTCTCCCCAGAGCCTTCCCTTCCCCAGTTTGAACACCCCCTGCTCTCCTAGCCTGGCTCTGGAGCAGAGATATTCCAGCCCTCTCCGTGACCCTTTAGTGACTCTTCCACCCTCTTTTCCAGTTTTTTTTTTTTTGTTTTGTTTTGTTTTTTTTTTTTCCCAGGCTGTTTTTCCCACATAACCAAAACCCAGCTAGAGAACAGCCTTTCCGCAGTCACACCTTTGGTTTCTGCTGATCAAAGCCAGGCTCAGAGGGCTGATGGAGCCTCCTGACTCCAGGACTGATCCCTCCTCAGTGCTTCCAACTCTAATGAGCTGTCTGGGAAGAGGAAAGGGAGACAGGAAGGTGCTTTGCCATCCTGAGGTGACATAAACTTGTCACTGATGCCTCCTTTGATGGCCTCTCACCAGGGAATGTTCCACAGGGATGCTCAGCTTGTTTGGGATTTGTGTTTTTTATCCCTCATCATTATCAGGCTTTGATGAGTGACAGCAACCGGTGCCACCCTATGGAAAGAGAAATCATGGAAAGCTGCACTGGCAGAGGATTTGTGGAGCAGGAAGCCCCCACAGGATGGTCTTGTGATGCATCCAGCTTCGTTCAGAGCAGGCAGGAATGCCCAAAAACCAGCGATATCATCCATGACATCCAATTAAAACAGACCTACTAAAAAGGAGCTTCTCTGCTTGTCCCATTCCCCTTGTCCAGATCTCTTCCCAGATGTGTCAACGTTCATGCAAATGTTGTATCCCCCTCTACCTGCACAGATCCATGGATATTTTCCAGCTCTGGAGGCAGAGTCCCTGCTTCATCTCTGTCCAAGAAGGATAGAGATACATTTGGGAGTGGAGGTCGTGTCTTCCACGAAATCCAAGAGAGACACCACTCCCAAAAGCCCAGGATATGCCACATGGAATTCCCCCTGGAATACACCAGAACCATTTGCTGGCGAAGGTGATCAGATGTTAGGCCAGGGCTTTGGAGAAGGTGTGGGATCTTCATCCCTGGAGGCATCCAGATCTCAGCTGGAAAATCACAGGATCACTGAGGTTGGAAAAGACCTCCAAGATTGCTGAGTCCGACCTGTTACCCAAACTTGTCACCCAGACCAGAAGTGCCACATCCAGGCACATCCCGGAAGTTCCTTGGACACCTCCAGGAATGGGGACTCTGTCACCTCCCTGGGCAGCCCCTTCCAATGCCTGACCCCCCTTTTCCATGAAGAAATTCCCCCCATGTCCAACCTGAACCTTGCCTGGTGCAGTCTGAGGCTGTTTCGTCTTCTCCTGTCCCTTATTCCCTGGGAGAAGAGACCAACACTGAGCATCCTGTTCTAAGTTTAAAACTGAGTTTATCTTCAATGTTGAGGGGCTTTAAACAGAGCTTTGGACAGGAGGTTGCCAGAAGTTCCTTCCAAATGTCTTTGGATTCTACAATTTGGGCAAAAAGCTGTGGAAAATGCAAAGTTGGCTTTTAGCTGTGACATTAATGAGGATTTTTAGTGCTGGCCCTTCTCTCCAATCTCTGGTGTTAAAACCCATTCCCAAAACTCCTTCCCAATGCCATGTGTGATTCCGTTCATCAGCTTCCATTTCCATGCAATCACATCTTATTAATTTTAAATTGCCCGAATAATCATTACCCTCTTAATTGTCTGCTTAATAAAGACCCTGATCCCTGAGGGCTTATTGAGGTTTATCTATTCCTGGGTGACCTGGTGGGTATTGATTATTTGCTCGTTAGTCTTCATTAAGGATGGGTTTTAATCAACCATTGGAAGATAATCCAGAAGCCAGCAGAAGCTTTTCTTGGGAGACATTTCTCACCTCCAGATAGGACATCCCAAAAAAAATTATGTTTGTTTGCAGATCTTCCAGGGAGAAAACTGATCTTGGATTTGATTTCCTGAGATTTTTATGATCCCAACTTCTTTCTGCTTTGTGGTGTACTCCAAAGCGTGCTCAAATCAGGAAAACATCCTTAAAATTTGACCTAAATTGCAGATTTTGCAACCTCTCAGAAAATTCTGCTCACTTTCAGTGGGATCCCTGGGTTTTCCAGGCTGGATGTGACCAGAAATCACTGATTCCCTGTGTCCACAAGCTCTGCTCCAGTGTTGAGGGAATACCAGTGCCCTTTGTCCCAGGAATGTTGTGGATGTAGAAAAATCTCTGCCCTGGAGAAAAAAGGAGCTGCTTTTCTGTGTCCTTCTTGATCCCCAGATGGTGGGACAGGACCAGCATCCCTGAACCCGTGGGACATGGAGGCAGTGAGGATGCTGGATAGGATTTGGGGTGGTGAACACAGCTCCTGCCTCTGTTTTTCCTCCCCAAGGCACGTCTTTCTCCATTTCCCGCCAGGATTCCGCTGTGGGCTCGGTACAGAAATATCAGTGTGATATCTTTGTGGAATCTGGGACACCCTCCTGGGGCTGCCAGGTGTTTTATAGGATCTGGAGGAAATTCTTTCTGGATCAGAAGGAGGAGGTCAGGCTGGGGAATGAGGCTTTGCCTGGGTGAGGCTGCCGGGAAGTGCCTGGGCAGGTGTGGAGGTGTCTGAGGCCTCTCATCAGAACCGTGCCAAGCTTGGTTTCCCACCTGGAAGGGCCAAAGATTTCTGGAATGTGGGTTTTCCACCCTTTCCTTCCCAGTGGGAAGCACTGCCTTGCATTGCTGCACAGGAGAGAGGATGATTTTAAAGGCAGAATGATGAAGGGGTGGGGGAAAAAGAAAGATTTCTCTTTTTCTTGGGGGCCAAATTAATGGAAAATCAATCTGGCCTCAAAAATCCATTAACAGTGATAATGCACCGGTGACGTGGCAGGAAATCCAATAGTGGGAATTAAAGTGGGGCTCTCCCACTTTCCTGCAGCCACGGGAATTTGTGGGGATCGTGCTGGGGGCAGCAGCTTCTGAAGAGTGCAGAAACCACTTCCCCTCTTTCCAAGATGTCCTGGATTCCCACCCTGGCTTCCCGTGGCAGCTTCCTCCTTGCCCAGAGCATCTGCTTGGAGGGTTGAAAATCCCACAGGGTTTTGTTCCATGGGTCACTCAAGGCAGGATGTGATTAATTTTTAGGGAAAATCTCTTTCTGGATGCACCAGGACAGAAACAATCCATCCTGACCTCAGTTTGTGGCTCATTGGAATTTGGATCCAAGATCTCAGTCCCAGAGTATCCCAGACACCCTCAGGAAAACAGGTCCTGGGCTGCCTCTTCTCCTCTGCTTGGCTGCCTCCAAAGGGATTGGATACAACTTTGGAAAGGAAAAAAACCTTGGATCAAGGCTGCCCCTCTGCAAAGAGGTGAAACCACACAGGGAAAAGTCAAAATCTATGCCAGGAATCTCCAGGATAAATACCACATAAAGCCAGGAATTCCCACCCCTCTGCCAGTTTTGGGACCACGTGGATCAGTCTCACCAGGGGTCACCAAGCGGATCCCAGAGTGTCCCAGTACTGTCCCACAAACCCAAGGCCTGGGAAGATGAGGTGGCCTCTGGAATCCACTCTTGGATGAGCATCAGCCCCCACAAACATCACATCCACATCCTCACTCCCTCCGTTGCTGATGGATCTTTCCTATTCCACGTGTAATGGAAGCTGCCTGGCAGGTCCATCCAGCCCCATGGAGGTTCCCCCTTTCCCCCTCCCTCCCCCAGCTCCCTCTGCTCCCCCACAGCGCTCAGATCCTGGGATTTATGAGCCAGCCTTGCATTATGAGGTGAGTGACTTATCGCTCTGTCAGGGCCGGCGTTTTAAGACAGAATTATATGGGAGAGGGAAAAGATTTTTACCAAATTAATGAAAAATCAATCCAGCCTCAAAAATCCATTAATGGTCATAATGCACTGGTTCCAGATAGAGAGATAGCGGAGAATCCAATAGTTCCTGTTAAATACCTCTCCTGGAATGGAGCGCCTGGGATATAACTCATTCATTAGGCTGCCGATGTTTACTTTTTAAAGTGACACCAATCCCTGTCCCTGCAGGATTCCATGAAGAATTTATAAGCCCACATTCCCCCAGTGCCCATCTCCGGGGCCAGCCTGGAGGAATTGATCCTCTGTTCCCTTTTCTCCCCCTCCCTGGGACAATCCCTGCTGAGGCAGGGCTGCGATGGCTCCGTTCCTACAGCTGATGGTTTCCAGCCTTCCCTAAACTCCGGCTTTCACCCCAAAATGCTCTCCTAGGATCTGACCTGAACTTTCTCCCCTCCACTTTCCAGGTCTTAGAGTAGAGCTTGGCTTAATCTCCTCCCTACACATCCTGGGACTGATCCTACTCCCTGCCCAGCCTCATCCAGCTGTGGAGAGTGGGGATGGCTCCAGGGAACTGGGAATCAGTGCTGGTGCTTCCCCATTTCCCAGCTTTCTCAGGCTGAATTGGGATCGTTTGGCCTGGAAAAGAGAAACTTTGGGGTGACCAAGTTGTGGTCTTGCAGTTCCTGAGGGGAATTTACAGGGAAGATGAGGCCAAACTATTTTGAAGAGCAAGGAGTGACAGGAAAAGGGGGGGATGGGTTTAAGTTGAGAGTAGGTTTAGTTTAAATAGTGGGGAAAGGCTTTTTCCTGGGAAAGTGGAGAGGAACTGGAAGAACAGTAAAAACCCGGAAAAAATAGTTCATTCCATTCCTCCTTCATTGCTGATTCTCCATGCAGTGGCCCAGTCTTCTGGAGGGGCCTGAATTGTGGGAATTGCATCCCACTGTGCTGTGTCCTGGTATCTTTAGGATGCTGAGCCCCAGAGATGGAAGGGATCATGTTTTCATTCTGTAAAGTGCCTGATATTCCAAGGAGAAAACTTGTCTAAGGCATTGCTCAGCACGAGGTGGGTCGGATGGGCCATTCCCACTGCCCAGCATGTCCTGGTCGTGCACTGGAGTGGATGGGAATTCTGCTTTTTCCAGGAAACTGAACCAGAGTCCAGGTGTTTGGCAAAGTGAAGTCAAACAACAGAGACTGAAATTACAGCTTTAAAACAAAAATATTTCCCCTGAAGGGGGTCTCAGTTGTTGCTGACTAGGAAGATCCTTGGAGATCATCGGATCAAACTCATCCAGCTCCAGCATCCTGCACTGGATGTTCCTGTTCTTTATCAGGTCTGGAAATCTCCTCCTCGTGGAAAAATGCAGAACGTTCAGTCTTGTCCAGGAGCCAGAGCTGAGCTGCACTTTTGGAGCTGCTCTGATCTCACCTCCCTTTGCTTTACAGCTTTCACAATCCCTGGGATTCCTGCACTGCCACAGATTCCTTCCTGATTTACGTTGGGCTCAGGAAAGGTGGGATCAGGACCTGGCACATTGGGATGCAATGCCTGGATAGAGTCAGGTCCACACTTCGACCCTGCTAAATGTCATAATGCACCAGCCTTTTGTTTCCTTGAAATCTTTTAAAAAGCAATAAAAGGCCCCAGAATCCCGGGAGCACCAAACATCCAACAAAGTGACAGCCTGTCAAAGCTGCCTTCCCGAGAAACCCTGGGCCCAGCAAATTTTAAGCAGGAAAATTTATTCCCGTGTCGCTCATCTCTCCGAGTGAAAAATGGCCAGGGCTCCTCTTTTGCATGAGGGCTGGAAAACTCCACGGTGCTCAAACAAGCGGAGCGGCCTCCAACAGGACCATTCATCATCCGGAAAAGGCAGCGGCGACAACCCCAGCGCCAAAAAAAAGGGGAAAAAAATTAAGTTGTGGGTTTTATCCAAGCTTAAATGATCTTGGCCATTAATATGACACGACAGGCAGAGCACCACGCTCCCCTGGCTTCCCTGGTTTCCTTGGGATCTAACAGAGGTCTCCAGGACAGCGGCTCTATTACCTGGTCACCTTTGCTGCTGGGGTTTCCCAGTTCCAGGGAGTTTTTCCAGGGGATTTTGGGCCTGATGCCCAATGTTTGTGTTGAGCTGGTGTGGATTTCTAGGATTGGCACAGAGCAGGAGGGTGGGATGAGGAGTTGGGAAGGAGACGAGGGAGCAGTTTCTGAGCTTTCCACCCCGTTGGGAATGGATTTTTTTCTGGAAATGGTTTGGAGTAGGAGGATTCCAGATTCATTGAATTATTTTTTTTCCACAAGCCACACTTCCAGCTTGACTTTTGCGGAACTGTCTGAGCTTTGGGATGTTCACCCATCTCTGAAAGTGTCCAAGGCCAGGTTGGACAGGACTTGGAGAAGCCTGGGTTAGTGGAAGTTGTCCCTGCCCATGGCGGGGGTTTGGAATGAGATGATCTTGATGGTTCCTTCCATCCCAAACCATTCCACGATTCTGTGACTGCTCTCCAGCTTGGAGGGCACTGTCCTTGTAAAGCAATCAGCTGCCACAGACCCCTCTGCTTTCTGTGTTTGTATCCCATGGGATTAGTCCAAACAGTCCGAGGTCTTCTCTGCAAATATCCAGGGCTATGATACTTCTGTTTGTCTTGTTCTTTTCCCTCAAGACGCAGAATCCTGGAATTATTTCAGCTGGAAAACACCTCCAAGATCATTGAGTCCAACCTGGGACCAATCCCCACCTTGTCACCAGCCCAGAGCACTGAGTGCCACATCCAGTCATTTCTTGGACACCTCCAGGAATGGGGACTCCACCACCTCCCTGGGCAGCCCCTGACCGCCTTTTCCATGGAGAAATTCCTCCTGATGTCCAACCTGAACCTGCCCTAAGTGATCCCATGATCCTGAGTTTGGGAAGGTGAATACAGACATAGACTTCTCCAGGAGGTGACAACGACACAGCCAGGTGGCCCCGGCTGCAGCCTGAAGGTCTGACCTTCCTCCTGGGGCTCAGGTGGGATTCTCCCTCCTCCCGCCCCACTGGGACTTTTCCAGGTCCTCAGGTCCTCCCACGGGACCCATCACATGGAGCACATCCGTGACCACCTGCGGAACAATTCCACGAGCTGCAGGAGGACGTGGATCAGGATTTTATTTAGAAATGCTGACTGATAAGGAGCTTAGATCCAGATCCTGTGGATCTTAATCCTCTGGGAGTTTTGAACGCAGAAACGGAATCAAAACCAAAAGAGGAAGCTTTCACTTTCTTCCCTCTCCAAGAGGTCCTTGAAAGAGTGGGATTGGTCCCTTTCCATCACGAGGGAGCTGAGTTGATGGGAATTTCTGGTCATTCTGTGTCACCCTCACCCAGCTGGTGTCATCACCAGGTCAAGGAGACTCGAGTGGACCTTCCTGGCCTCAAAATCTCTTCCCAATCTTTCCTCATGTGATTCCCTGGCTAAAATCAGCCCAGAGCTGCGCCTGAGGTTGCCCACCCCCAGGTTCTGCCCTTGTGACCCATCCTGTGCCCGGTGATGGTGACCTGATGGGCTGGCAGGGGATTTGTCACCTGCAAGGCTACGTGCAGTGGATCTGTGGTGACGTTTTGTCCCCAAGCTGGCTGAGCTGTCCCACATATGCAGCTCCACGTGGTGACATCACCCCTTCCACAACCCCACGTGAGTGTAAGACGCTTTCAGGGGCTTGCAGGATGATGAAAATCCCAACAGGAGCCTGAGGATGAGTTTTCCCACCGGAAAAGCTTCCTCTCCCTGGGTGCAGACACTTTCCCACCATTCCAAACATTCAACTTTCCCACTTCCTCAAGCCCAGGGGGATCCTGGAGAGCTACAAATGTTGCAGCCCAAACCTTGACATGCCACTCACAAGGGTGGAAAGAGAATCATGGAATGTTTTGGGTTGGAAAGGACCTTTAAGGTCATGGAATTCTAACCCCTAACCATGAGCAGGGACACCGACTACCATCCTAGATTGCTCCAAGCCTCATCCAACCTGGCCTGGAGCAATTCTGGGGATGGGGCAGCCACAGCTTCTCTGGGAATTCCGTCCCAGCCCCTCACCACCCTCACAGGGAACAATTCCTTCCCAACATCCCATCTAACCCTGCCCTCTGGCAGTGGGAAGCCATTCCCAGTGTCCCGTCCCTCCATCCCTTGTCCCAAGTCCCTCTCCAGCTCTCCTGGAGCCCCTTCAGGCTCTGGAAGGGGCTCTGAGCTCTCCCTGGAGCCTTCTCTTCTCCAGGCTGGACATTCCCAGCCCTCTCAGCCTGGCTCCAGAGCAGAGGGGCTCCAGCCCTTGGAGCATCTCTGTGGCCTCCTCTGGTCCTTCTCCAGCAGCTCCACATCCTTCTGACATTGGAGCTCCCAGAGCTGGATGCTCCAGGTGGGATCATCACAGGCTTCAACACCTTCAGGGCCGATCTCCAGATCTCTTTCCCTTTTCCCACGATTATATAGCTCAAACCCACAAAGGATTCTCTGTAGTTTAAGGTCTTTTCTTTGTCCATCCTGGTCTCTTTGATCCCAAGGATTCCCTGGAATCCCTGATTGTTGGGAGGTGTGGACAGGGAACACTGGGAATGGCATCATGATGAGGTTGATTTTATATTTCTCTTCTGTTGTCTCAGATCACACAACAAAAAAAACCTCAAAACCCACTCCAGCTTTGTAATTTTAAACCAAATCTCTACTTTGGGCTTAGCCAGGCCTGAGAACACCTCATAATTTTTCTTTAAATCAGAAATGGACCATTTGGCAAGACAAGAAAAAAAAGGAGAAAAAAAATCAAAAGTATCTTCCTAAGGTGTTTGGGAAGCTGAGAAGTTCCTCATTACACAGTCGTGGTATCAAACAGCCTTTTCCCCATCCATATAAAATAATTCCCTGGATCTAATTTTAGACAATTTTAGGCCATTTTGTGGGAAATCTTGGGAAAAAAAAATAACTGGTGTCTCATGAAAGTCAAATCGAGTCAGGTCTTCTTCTTTCTTTTTCTTTTTTTTTTTTCCTTCTTCAAGGTGATTTTCCCCTTTGGATTTTATGGATCTTGGTGTTCTTCCTAAGGGAAGCAGGGAACAAAGTTGTTGGGAGCAGATGGAGCTCTTCCTTGGCTGCTTTCACACTGAGCTTAAATCTGAGGAGGAAATTCGTATAGATATACATAAATGTATAGATATGGGTATAAATGTATGTATGTGAGCAAAACAGACTTAAGACAGGGATTTGCCTTGGCTTAAAATATTAATATTTAAGCTGAGCTCCCTCTTCCATCCGCCTCATTCCCAATTTAATCCACTTTAGACATGGGGGAAACTGAGGCACGGCCATTCTGCCCACATTCCCAGCGACCCTGATTGCTCAGCTCTTGACTTGGCACCTTTTGGGGCCAGATCCTGGTCTCCTGGAGGATGAGCATCCTCCAATGACAAGGAGCAAACCTCGGGAATGTCACGAGGCAGAACCGCTCGATGATGCCAAGCCCATGCTGGGAAGTCCCTGTGGCTCCTGAGGTAATTTCTAAGCAATTCCCGACCACTCAAGCATTTAAATCCTTTGCAGACTCAATTAAAAGGTTTTGGGGGAGTTGCTGGGTGTTTTGGGAGGTGTTTTTTTCCCCTAAAAGCCTTTTAAACACCACTAAAAAAGTCTTTCCTCATTTCTGCTGCGGGATTGGCGGAGTGAGGACAAGGAAAGCCGGGGGTCATTCCAGGAGTCATTAATCCTGCTGGACAGGAGCTTTGTTGGCAATATTTCTCTCTCCAGCTGATCCAGAGATCCCACTGTTCCCGAGAGCCTGGAGGAGTCAGACCCAGCTTTGGGCCCAGGCTGGAGCAGCAAAGCTTAAAGTCATCCTACAACACTAAACTGGGCTTATCTTTATCTCGTGCTGTGAGGCACGAGGGGGTAAAGACAGAGATTTTTCCTTGCTGAGGGTTTTCTTCTCTTGTCATCCCTGGTTGGGGCAATCTGGGATAGTGGGAAGTGCCCCTGCCCATGGAAGGAGGTGGAATGAAATGGGTGGGAAGTCCTTTCTAAGCCAAACTATTCCATGATTTTAGGACACGGCTCTTCCCCTTGCTGGTTTAGCTGGCCCCATAAAATGGGATCTTTCAGCTGCTTCAGTTTTCCTTCCCGGCTGTCACATCCACATGGAACATTTCCCACGGGTGGCAGAAGGCAGGACACACACTGGGATGCTCTCGGAACCGGCCAAACACCTCCTGGCTCGGAGAGGAAGACAAAGCCTTCCCAAATCTCTGCCAATCTGTGCTGGTGTACCAGGTTGCTCCTCCCTCCCCCTCCTGAGATTGGTCTTGGAGCACTTTCCTAGTGGTGGGAAGATGCTGTGAGTCCCCCTTTGCTTCCTCTTTCCCACCTGGGATTGCTCCTTGCATTCCTGGCTTGGATCATCTTTAGGAAAAGCAAAGCTTGGCCTTTCTCCTCTTTCGCCCCATCATGTCAGTCCTTCCAGGATGCTGCCCAGAGCAATTCTCATCCTTGTCAGTACTGCCTTGGATGGCTGGGTCAATCCGGCCAGAATTCACCCTGGGATAATTTCCAGGGGTTATTAGGGATAAAATCAATCAGTCCGTGAATGACCCATGCCCAGCTGGCACAGGCCGGGCCTCCTGCATCCCATTGTGGGGTAACTTTTTGGGATAAACGAATTTTGCCTTTTCCTTGCTCAACCTCGGTTCCCCCCCTTTCCCTTCAAACGTTCCTATTTCCCATCCCAAGCCCTGGAAGGTGCCTCTAAGGAGCCAGCTGGGCTCCATAAGCCCTTAAGCAGCTCGGGGCCGTGCCCACGTCACCGAAGCCCCGGCTGGGACGGCCGAGGTGAGCAGGACAGATTTTCGGGAGCTCATCTCCCACCGGGATGCTCCGAGGCTGGGACAGACGTTGGATTAGGGGTTATTATCCCTCTCCAGTTATAGCAAGGCCTAATCCAGGGATGATGCTTTTGACAGGTGGAGATGAGGGATGGATCCATCCCTCCTGACACTAAGGCGCTTCCAGTGACTCCAGGCTTCCTGTTATCCACAGGGATCCCAGCTGTGTTCCAGGTGAGGTCCTTGCTGCTGCTGGACCCTCACCTTCAGCTGAGGAAAAAAAAAACCCTTTCACCCCCAAAAGTGTTTGGAACAAGTTTCCAGCAGGGACAAACAGGAGGGATCATATCCAGGCCCTTTTGCCTGGGGAAGGTGGCTCTGGGACACAGCAGCTCCAAGGATTTTTCCTTCAGTGCAGCACCTGACGTGGCACTTTTGCATCTGTGTCCTAACGAAGCAGTGATTAATTATCACTGGGCTCCTCCTAAAAGAGCCAGCACATCCCAAACCTGGCCCTGGCTCCCCCAGAGCAGGGCTGGGCTCTCTCCTCTCCCCCTTCCTTGTTTTTCCACTCTGCCTTCCCTCTCCCACTAAATTAATCTCCATTGCTCCAAAGGTCTCTCTGGCACACGCCGCTGACCCAAGCTCAAATTGATTTTTTTCCCTCACCCCTCACCCCTCGCTGTTTTCTGCCAGCAAAGCACAGTGAGGATTTTTTTTTTCCCCACCTGGAATTATTCTGATTTTTTTTTAGTTTTGGAGGGACTAAACTTTGACCTTTTAGCAGTGAAAAGGAATTATTTCCATGCAGGGAAGTGGGGAAGGAGCCTGGAAGGTGGGGGCCCTTTTTTATGGCTGTTTAAGGCGTGAAGTTATCGAGGCAGCCCTTGAGGATTCATTTTTCCTGCTTTTTCCCTGCTTGTCCTGGTCCAGCTGTGGGTTAAAGAAACTGATTTCTCCTGTCAAACAAATCAGCAGAAAACAATTCTGTCCTGTGGCTTGGAGATGTTCTGGTGGCCCTGGTTTTCCCATTGTTTTGGAAAACCTTCAAATTAGGAAGAAATTCCTTACTCAGAGGGTGGTGAAACCCTGGACCAGGTTGCCCAGAGAAGCTGTGGTTGCCCCATCCCTGGAAGTGTTGAAGTCCAGGCTGGATGTGGGTTGGAGCAGCCTGGGATAGTGGAAATGTCCCTGCCCAGGGAAAGGGGTGAAATTCCACGATCTTGAAGGTCTCTTCCACCCTGAATCATTCCCTGATTCCATGATTCATCCTTCACCATTTGAATCCTCTCGCTGACCAAAATGAGGCTCCTTTGGCAAATCCCTGCCTTTGGGGAGGTTTTCCAAACCTCTGGAAAGAACTGGAAATGTTTCCTGCATGTTTTCCCCCAAAAGTTCCCATGTCTCTATGAGAAAGGAATTTAATTTTTTCCATAAAAGAAGAAACCTTCCTGCAGATGTGGAGCAGGATGGTGGGATCCATTTCCTGATCCATTTCCACCTCCAATTTTTCCTCTTCAGAGAAGACAATCCACCAGCACAGGCAGGAAATGTCTACATGAAGGAGAAGGAAATACAATTATTATCCCTGTTCCATAAATTAGGGATGAATTAAGGAAAAGGCAGGTTCATGGTGTGCCAGAGAATTCCCAGGATGTCCCTGTATGATTCCTAGGATGGGAGCACCAGCTCCCATTGGGAACACAGTGACTGCCAAGGGAAAAGAGGCGGACACAGAGAGCGGGAGGAACAAGGAAAATGAAGGAATAACTGTGATCCAGTGGTCTCCAAGTTGAGACTGAGATTTTTTCAGCACTTTTCCAGGGAATTTTTCCTCCTGGGAAGCTGGAGAGGGATGGAGAGATGAATCTGGGTGCGTGATCCAGCTTTTCCTGCCTGGGACCGGCACTGGGAGAGGGAGCATGGCTGGATTCCCAGGAATTCCTCCCCTCTTGTGGGGTCTCTCTCTCTCTTTCCACTTCGGAGTCTAGACACGCTGCAGGAACACCTCTCATGGAGGAGCACGTGGGAGCTTTAATCCTGGATAAAACATTCCAACATCCCACTTGGCATGGCAGGGCCTCTTCCCTCCGTGTACAGCATTCCCAGGCTGCTCCTGGATATCAGGCAGGGTGTTTGGGAATGTGCTCCATGGAATGAGAGCAGCGTTCTCAGCCCTGGCATGAAACAGCAGATTCATCTTGCTCAAAATCCAGGAAAATAGAACCCATGGATCTTCTCATTCCAGGGCTTGGACAAGGAGCCAGCGATGCTCTTGGCAGAGGCACTGAGGGCAGTGTTAAACTGCATCAAAATCCAAGGAATTTTGTCCAAGAGGGGTCTTCCTGCTTTTCCTGGGTCCAAGCGGGTTTGAAAAAGGAGTGGGAATGTTTGAAAGCTTGGCCTGATCCCACCACAGGATTTGGGAGCAGCATCCTGGCAGGGACAGGACATACAGCATCATTCCAAGGGTCAGCCTGGTGTTGGATTTCTGCTCCAGGGCTCAGGTGGGGAAGCTGCTCCCGAAATTCCTCCATGAAGCCAAGTCAGCAGCTCTGGAATTGGTTCCTCAGCAGAATCCGGGGGATGTCTCAAGGACAACGCTCCCACAGAGGCCACACAGGGCTGGGGACACCAGGATGTCACACACAGTGTGGTGTGACCAGGGTGGGATGAGTGGAGTGGAGGGAAGAGGGAAAGAGAGAATTGCAAAGAATTTTGGATGGACCCACCCCTGAATTTCTATAGGAGCGAATTTGGGATAGGTGGCACTGGGGCAGTGTCCCCTCTGGAAGTGTCTTGGGGACATTTGTCCATCAGGCTCCTGCTGAGAAGCACCTTGGGATTGAGACGTTCAGGACACCCTTTCCTACATCCCTAAAGCAGGAATTCTGGGCAGAATCCCTGATCCAAGTGGTCTCCCAGATGTGACCTTCAGGAGGGAGACAGAAGGGGAACCTTGGAATCAGCCATTCCCTAAACTGTGCTCCTTGCTTGGGGCTGGAAAATCCAGGTCCTTCTCCTGTGGTTCTTTACCGTTGACACTTCACATTCCAGAGTCTGGTGGTTTCAGTAAGGGGTTAAAACATCCAGAAAGGAATTATTTTGGAATTCATCTCCTGCACAAAACAGATGCAGGTTTTGTGGTGTCCTCAGGAGCTGCTCAGGTTTCCTTGGCTTTGCAGTGCCAAAATCCCTGGAATGGCAGGCAGGAAAAGGGAGAAGGGGTGGCCGGGGAGGAGGATTCCCAGCAAAGATGCTGAGAAATATTGGGATAAAAATTCCTGTGTTATCCTGGCCTGCAAAACAGGGGCTGGAGCAGCTGGGAGAGGATTCAGGGAAGGATTGAGACCAGGGGCTTCCCATGGGATATGGTGGAGTTGGAGGAATTTTGTCACCATCAGGTTTTTTGGGATGTGTCCATGTCACAGCTGAGGGGATCAGTGTGGGAAGTCTCCAGCCATCCTGGAATGATAAAAAATAGACACAGGCCTGCTTCCAAAGCCTTTGGAAAAGCTGGGAAAGGGTGGAAATGCAGCGTGTCCTGCCAGGTTAGAGCCAGGCCAGGCGCTTGGGGATGATGCTGCAGTCCTGGAGGATAAATCTGTGTAGGTGTCCCCTCCTTGGAGCAGGAGCCCCAGGGAATGGTCACTGCTCCGAGGCTTCCAGAGCTCAGGAAAAGTTTGGAAAATGTCCTCATGGTGGAATTATTGGAGTTGTCCTGTACAGGGCCAGGAGTTAGACCCAATGATCCTTATGGACCCCTTCCAAATCTGGATGTTTTGATTGTCCTGATGATCAGCAGGAATCAGGTCAGGAATTGAGGTGATGGAGAGATGGAAACCAGCAGTGAATTCTCCAAATGGAGAATCCCCTGGAAACCTGGTCTTTCCATTCCAGGAGAAGATGCCTATTGCTTCAATCCCAAGGATCCCCACCTTTCCTGAGGTTTTCCATGGCTTGCTTTTCCATCACTCATGAGAATGTTCCTGACATGGATCTCTTGCTTTTTTGGGAACAAGTGGAGGCATCACCCCCCAGTCCACCGCCATCAACTGCAGGGATTTTGTGTCCGTTCTGCTGAGCTGGTTGGAATTCCAGGTGTAAGTTGGCAGCAGGATCACATGAGCAGAGGGAAAACTTTCCTCTGGACATCGCTTCCCTCGGGTTTAGGATGGAAAAACCCAGAGTGGATTCACAAAAAAATTTCTCCTGCCCTGAGGAAACATCACTGTGGATTTTAATCCCACCAAATTCCAGGCTGGATCAGGCCAGCCCCATTTTCACTCATGGATTTGTTAAAAATCCATTAATAAGGGTACAAAAATCTGTGGATTTACCTCAGGTGGGATTTTCTCTCATTCGTCTTTATTTTTCCTGAAATTCTCTGTGTTTTCCATGAGGAAATGAAAAGTTTCCCAACTTTTTCCCAATTCCCAAGTTTCTCCTAAATGAAAACACTTCCTATCAAGTCACCAGAGGAAACCAGGTGGTTTTAAACAAAGACACAGAAACAGTATTATGGAATCATAATATCATTGGAATATCTGTGGAATTTGGGCTTTTAAAGTCCATCCAAGCAAATTTTTCTGGGAATTTTGTTTAAAGAACAAATTACAATTCCCATCTCCTTATTTTTGAAGTTCTGGAGGGTTTTCACTTTTACTTTCATTTGTCTTTTCCTTTTTTCCACACTTAAAAAAAAAAAATCGTCTTTTCATTCGATATTCCCAAAGGAAATCCACCATGAATCCACCCAAATTCTACAACTGAGGGCCACAAGGTGTGTGGGGACAATTCAGCAAGAATTCCACAAATGGATTCCCAAGGGGAGGTGAAAATCCTGGTAAAATATCGGCTGTGGTTCCCTTTTAGTGGAGTTGGAATGTTTAACATCCAGGTAGGATGGTGAGGAAAGCATGGGATCATGAGCTCATTGCCACTCCTTAAGTATGGGACTGGGGAATGATGTTGGGACTTTTCCAGCTGTGGATTTTTGGGATTGTAGGAACAGGGGCGGTGGTGCTCGTATGGAGACGTTGGGGAGCATCATCCAGACTTGTCCGGGCAAAATCCATGAAAATCTGCTCAGGCCACAAAAATCCTTCCTGGTTATCACCAGTAAGACCTTCAGGGATGGGCACAAGGAAAACATTCCATGGGGAGGGGTCAGATGAGAGATGAGATGAGTGGGAATGATTTAGGAAGAGGGCAGGATCGTGGGATTCGTTTCCCAGACTGGAAGGAGACCTCCTCCTGCTGCTGGAGGCTCTGGAAATATGGGATTCATCCCTACCTTGTTCCTGAGCTGTAGAAAGGATTTCAGACTTCTGGGATTTGCTGCAGGACACAGACCACTCCCTCCTCCCAATCTCCAAAATCCTGGATTTTCTCCCTCCAATGCTGCTCGCAAAACAAAGCAGTTCCACGGGCAAACAGGGAATTTTGGGAGGGTACAGATCCCCAGGATTATTCCTGACCATCCCCACCTTTCTGAGCTGCACCTCACTGGTCCTGCCCCTCCTGATCTGAGTCTTGCCCAGGAATTTTATGTTTCCAGGATTCCAAAGGATGAGGAAAGGGTTAAGAGGACCAGGAGCTGCTCAGGGCTCCAGCTGTGGGGCTGGGAGTGGGGGTTGAGGACACTCCCGGGAATTCTGCCTCATCCACTGCCCATTTCCAGAGGCTTTTTCCAAGCTTTATTTACCTGTTCAATATCAGCGAGCAATTCCCACTGCAGCCTTAACATTCCACGCTCCAAAGTGCAAACTCCACAAAATCCCCGTTCCCTCTTAAAGGAGCACATTCCATAACCCCCTCCATCCCTCCGTGGGGCATCCACGCATCCCTAAAAACGCTCCATGAGGCACCAGCCAGCTGCAGGGACCATCTGCACGTGGATTTGCATACACAGCACTTTTCCGGGGAATTTGCACGCTCGGAGTCAGATCCAGCCCCATTCCTGCAGGAAAAGCTCAGGACTGAGCACACGCAGGGAATTGGAGGGGTTTTCCTCAAATGCTGCCTGGGAGGGAATTCCAAAGTGCTCATTCCAAGCCCATCCAGCTCTGAATGTGTCCCTTGGAGGTTATCCAGGGAGATGTGGAATTGGGATCCCACTGCGGTGTCAGGAAGTGAAGAAAAAATCCCAGAGCTCTCTGGGATTCTTCAGTAGGATCTGGTGAGCTCCAGGGAAAAAAGAGGCTGGAAAACTCCTGCCAGGATGAGGAGATGACCCCGGGTGGAGTTTCCATGTCCCCGGAAATATGTCCATGATCCATAGGGACAGACAAGGCTCAAAAGGCCTCACTCAGCCCTGGGTGCTGCATTGGGAACACCATTCCCAAAACCTGCAGGCAATCCAGGATTCCCTGAGCCACCACCAGTGGATCCCAGTGTGTGACATCCCTGTCCCTCCTCATCCCTGGATTGCATCCGTTGGAATCTGGGGTGAAAAATCCCATCTCCTCCCGCTGTCATCCCAATTCCCATCCCAAGGCGGGATCCTTGCTCCAGCGGCAACCCTTTACTGCAGCTCCATTCCCCAAACAGGTGCTTTTTCCTGGAAATCAGGATAATGGCAGGGGTTTTCTTGGACAGGGATGTCCCCCCTGCCCCGGTGCCAGATGCGCTCCACAGCTGGTGGCTCCAGCTGCCGGTGGCTCCTCTCCTCATGCCAGGCTGATGGATGGATTTCCCAGCAGGAAATTGCTGGCAGCAGCTCAGCTGATCCATCAGCTGCTCCTTGCTCCCCGTTTTTCCCTTTCCCAGCTGAGCTTGTCATCCATGGCCTTTTCCCAAGGCTTGAAAAAGCCTGGGAATGGGGATGGCACAAGGAAAGGAGGAGCTGTTCCCAGGAAATTGGGACATCCTGGTGGGATTCAAGCTCCGCAGGGCTTGATGTAGTTTCAGTGCTTCCAAACCTGCCAGGAATCATCTTCACATCCATGTATTTATTCCCAGATTTTGGACGTGAAACTCTCCAGGGCAACACCCCCGTTTGTGGGATGGGTTTTGCTTCCTCGGAAAGCTGGATATGAGGGGGTTCCTGCTTTTTCCTCCCTCCCTGAGACTGGAAAAGGGGTGGTGGAGAGGGACAGTGGGGCTGGAGAAGGGATCCTGCTGGGAAGCTGCTCCCTGCTCCTTGGCAGAGCGGGGCTCCATGGAGCCTCAGGATTAATGCTTGTCCTTGCATTTCTGACGGAATTCTGTCTGCTCCGGAGGAGCCGGCTCGCCTGGGACTTTTCCTGCTGGAGCCGGAATGCTGGGACAGGGAAAATCCTGCAAGGTGAGGGGGAAGGTGCTGGGGCTCCAGCTTGGATTCCTCACGGCACGGGAGAGCAGCTCTGGAGGTCGGTGCAATGTGAATGCTGACCTGAATTTGGAGGGGGAAAAGGGAAAATTCTTTCTTCATTACAAGGGAAAATGTGGAAAGGGCAGGATGAGGAGCAGAACAACCAGATCTAGTGAAGGTATCTCTGATTATTGCAGGGAATTGGGCTGGATGACCTTTAAAGGTCCTCCCCAAAACAATCCTGAACTCATGGAACAGGAATTGCGCAGAATTCCAGCCCAGCTCTGAGCCAAGACCCTCTGGATGAGGTTTAAGAGCCTGACTGGTCTTCCCAGCTCCCAGAAGAATTCTGGTGCCTCAGGAAGGGTCTCCCTGGAGAGGGGCCTCCCAGGATCCTTCACCCACACAAAGATCCCTCTTTTCCACCCTCTCCCAGCGTTGGGATCAATCGATACCTCCGGATCTAACGAGCCACGGGAGCAGAGTCCATGTGGGCTTGGGAAGGGTAATGGATGGAAAAAGCCCATTCAGCGAGAGGGAAAGTGGGAAAAAAAGGAAGGAAAAATCAATGGGAAGGATTGGGATGACATCATAGCACCATTATTATGTCATCAGCCCCACTCCAAGGATTTATCACTCTGGCCATGATTTTCCTTGGAGCTTCCTGCCCTTCTCATTCCAGAGCTTTCCCAAAGCTCCTCTTGGCTTAAAAAAACAGGGAACAGGGACATTCCAGACCTTGTGACATGCCTCTGGCCTCCCCACCCACTGCAGGTGTTCCCAGAGGAATTTGGGGAACAACACTGCTGGTTCTTCCCTATTTTCCTTTTCACCTTTTGTTCTTTGAATGAGCCTAGCAGTGTTCCTGAGCCTGACCTCTTTTCTCCAGTCATGTTTTCATCCTTTTCCTTCCTTTCTGTGGAGAAAAACATGGAAAACAGAGCCCAAACCTCTTGGAACAGGCAAGTTCAAGGATCAAAACGCTTCTTTTCATCATCTGTTCTACCTGTCCTGATACTGGGATAGAAATCCACCTGGATGAGTTTCCCACTTTCACAGTTTCTTTTTTCATTCTTTTCTGCTGAGTTTTTCTGAGAAAAAACATCAAAATGACACAACACCTGCAGCGTTTCCCTGTGGATAGGGAAGGGAAAAGGCTATTTTGGGATACCAAAACCCCAGGAATATTCGTGTTTGCCTCAGCCTGATTTAAAGGAAAGATAAAAAAAAATATATTAAAAAAATCAGGATAAAGTCAACACATCCCAAAATGGGTAATTAAGAAATCTAAGTCTCCGTAGGATCATTATCCGAGCAGCATTCCACGTGGATAGCAATTTTTAATGGCTATTCCAGCAATTTAATATCCACTTTAATATATCCGTGTTTTTCCAGCACACAGAGCCAGGGCAGGGAGGCAGATTTGGGCTCAGCAAGGATTAAATGATGGGATTGTATCCCGTAAAACCTGAGGGAACAACTCCCGTCCCTCAGCCTGGTGATTAGGGAAGATAAAAGATTAGGGGCAGCAGCAAAGCTGCCCCCATGTGCCTCAGTTTCCCATCCCTACGGAGCAAATCCAAGGGATTTAGGGGCTTCAAGCCAACCAGGCACAAGAAAAGCCAAATTTTCTGGCAGGGCTTACCTGAATCCAAGGAAAACCCACCCAAATCCTCGCATGCCACAGAACCCTCCCTGTTTTCTCCAAGTTTGAGTTGCCTCCCACCCCAACCAGTTCCCACTGCAGGAACGAGCAGTGAATTCCCAACTCTCCCAGTCCCATCTGCTGGTAATTTTTGAGCTTTGCCAGGTGGTGACTCCCTGGTTTTCCTCACATCCCACACCGTGGGAATAGCTCCGTTCTGCCAGTTAGGCGTGGATTTGTTATTTGATCCCAAAAATTCAGCACTTCCAGGCTGTGGTGGTGTTGAGGCTGCACCTGATATCCTGCAGGGCTGGGCAGCCTCCAGATGTGCGGGGCTGGGCTGGATTTGGTATCCAGCTGTGCCAGGCGCTGGATTCCCGTGTGGAGATCAGCATCCAGATGTTCTGGATTCACTTTCCAGCTGTGCCAGGCTCCTCAATCCCATGCGACACTCGGCACCAGCCCATGCACAGTTCAGGATCAGCCCCCTCCATCATCCAGATGTGTAGAGCTCAGCATCCAGCTGTGCCAGAGCCATATCCAGCTGTGCCAGAGCCCTACCCAGCTGTGCCAGGCTCCTCATCCCTGTGCAGGAGCCATGCCTAGCTCAGCATCCAGCTGTGCTGTATCCAGCTGGGCAGAGCATCCAGGCCCAGCAGGATTCTGCTTCCAGCTGTGCAGGATTGTCCCAGGGCGTTCTGGCCATATGAGGCAAAAGGTTTGGAATTATTTTGGACATATGTTGGACATTCCCACTGAAAAAGGACTCCTGGGAGAGGCAGAGATGATCCACAGCTGGTGGCTGACAGGGATTCCCTCCAGGGAAAGGGCAGGGAAAGTTTGGGGAGAATGGGAATGTCTCATCCCTAAAATATCATCAGGCTGAGATATTTCCTCAGGGAATTTTCTTTAAACAAAATATTTTCCGAGGAGCTTTTCCTTGTCTGGAAGAAAGGGATGCCTGCGTGTTATGGGGGTTTTCCTTCAAAAAGTTGGGATACTCAGCTGAGCTGGTGGCCGGAGGTGACAATGCCACCACCCTGACCTGTCCCCTGGACTCCGGAGGTGGGAATTTCCCCAGGGATCAGCAGCACAAGGTTATGGACTCAGTGATTTTTAATTAATGCCATTGACTCAGAGCGTGTTTGGAAAGGGGAGGGCCTGGAACGGGAAATTGTCCCTTGGAGGGACAAAGCCTGACAACCTTGTCATCCCCAATTAGCAGCTAATTACCTCCATGACGAACATCTTTATTAATCCAATTAATAGCGCGGGTGCTGTGACCTCGGCAGAGCTGCTGACTCAGGGTGGGGCTCGCCAGGAGCGGGATGGGGAAAGGAAGGAGTGAATTCCTCCTTTCCCAACTCCTCTTCTTCACTAATTAGTGGCTGATTCCCACTGATCTCCCAGCCTGATCCCAAATATTTGCTCTTTCATTCCTCCTGTGCATCCATCTGCTTTTTGTCTGTTTGTCCCTTCATCCATCCATCTTCCAACTGTTTTTTTTGGAAAAATAACCCCATCTCTGGGTGTTAAACCATGGATCATGATGATCCTGGACACTGGGATGTTGTGCTCCCAGGTGGAATGTTGTGCTCATCCCTGGTGACCTGTAGAGGTCTCAGTGTGCCAATCTTCCCTGAATGGGGAAAAGCTCAGGATAGATGGAGCAATGGATCAGTGGAAGGATGGAGGTGGGTTGATCTACGGATAGATGGATTGATGGGAAAAGAGATGGATGGATGGATGGATGGATGGACTGATGGATAGGCTGGTGCACAGGCAGATGAATGGATATATGGACAAATAGGAAGCTGGATTGGTGGATAGATAACTGATAGAGGCAAATTAATGGATTGATGAATGAATGGATATTGATGGAATTGGAGCAAATGGATTGATGATGCTGGTGAGGATAGGACCAGGAATCCAATGGGAATAGCTGGACACTGAAGGGTCACTGGAAGGCCACGTGCAGGTTGGACAGGTGGAATGACAGTCCCTCATTCCTCCTGTGAGGCCAGCGCTTCCCAGGATGGACGGAGGCGCTTCCAGCACTTCCCACTGGGCTTTGTGGATCCTCATTCCCTGCAAAGGGAGCATCCAAACCAGGATGTCCTCTCTCAGGCAAGGCACAATCCCATGGAGGCACCGCTGAATGTTCCACATTCCCAGGGCCACCACCTGGGCTGGGAATTGCTGTAAGGAGTGTTTTCTTTCCCCCCAGCTCTCCTGTGGAGTGACCTCTCCTCCATCTTCCCCCACAGATGGAGCCTCAATTAAATTCAGGAATCCATTTTTTAATAGGACTTTCACCTCAGCTCCCTGCCGGGCCATTAAAGCCATTATGGCAGAGTTAAGTAAGGAATCCTGGGAGCCTCTGGAGCTGTCATCCCATGTTTATGGCCCAGGCAATGTTTGCTTTATTAAAGATTCAGGAGCCATTTCCGAACGCCTCCGTTCTGTGCTTTCCATTATAGGCCAGACCCTGGAGAAAGGGTGAACACAGGGAAAAAGAGGATTGCTCCTGAGATGGGAAAAAATATAGGATGGGGTTGCTGGGAGAGTCTAAGGGCATGGCAGGAGCTGGAGAGAAAAAGAAGAGGAGAAGCGGCAGTTTTGTCCCAAAGCGCTGCTGGGTGTTGCAATGATGCTTTTCCAGCCACTGCAGGGTTTGGTTTTCCCTGGTTTCCAGGAGTTGAGCAAGATCCAAAGGCAAATCCCTGCATGGGCCAGTCACACAGGTTGCCCAGAGAAATTGTGGAATTCCCATCCTTGGAAGTGTTCAAGGCCGGGTTGGATGAAGCTCTGGAATAGGGCCAGGTGTCCCTGTCCATGGAGGGGGTTGGAATGGGCTGGATTCCAACCCAAACCATTCCATGATTCTGTGATCTGGCCATGCAGAGTGATATGACACCACCTGGACTTTCTTCGAGCCATGACAGGGTCCCCACTGACTTCCAGGTCCCTAAAATTCCCTTCTTCCCACCACAATCCCCCATTCCATGGCCGTTCTCCCTCCTCTTTTGGACTACAGAGCACAGACCATTTGAAACCACCAATATCCCACAGAAAATAGGGATCCAAGGAGATTCCCTTCTCCATCCCTGTCTTGCTGCCAGGCCAGCTCCACCTGGGCCAGGCCTAACCTGCTTCCATATCGGACACACTTGTTCCCATCCATGGGAATATGATTAAGCACTCCCCAGGGATCACACTGGGATGGGATGGGACAGGATGGGATGGGGATGGGGATGGGGATGGGGATGGGGTAAGAGATTATTCCCAGGTTATCCCCAAATTCCCATGCATGAGAGGATGGTCAAGCCCACTCCCCATGGATCGCACATGGATAAGGGGTTATCCTCATCCCAGCTTTTGTCCCCCATAGGAAGCAGCT
Organism: Irena cyanogastra; assembly: GCA_013397155.1. NCBI lineage: Eukaryota > Metazoa > Chordata > Aves > Passeriformes > Irenidae > Irena > Irena cyanogastra. The sequence continues at coordinate 200,676 of VWZV01015313.1, read as the reverse complement.
GAGGATGAGGGGCCTTGGGGACAGGCAGGTCCCTGCTGTCCCCCTCTCCTCCCAGCTGGACAATTTCTGGAGCTGAGCACCCTTGGGTGCACCTGAACCCCCACCCATGTGACACCAAGGGTGGCCAGAGGATGTGGAGCTACACCCATGTCCCACAGGTGACAATTTGGGACTGGGGTGGCTCAGGGTGATGAAAGGGTGTGGAGAACAGGATCCAGCGTGTCCCAGCTCTGCCCTCTAGTGCAGCTCCACCAGGTGCCATTGCCACTCCTGAACCTGCTGGTGTCCCCCCTGCCACTGCCACTCCTGAACCTGCTGGTGTCACCCCTGCAGGTCACAGTGTCCCAGCTGTGGTCCCCAGCCCTGGTGACTCTGGTGGCTTCACACCCCCTCTTGGTGGCCTGATGAACTTCTCGGTGTTTGCTGCCACCTGAGGTGACACGGAAGGGATTTTGTACCTCCAAGGTGCTGGGGGGGACAGGGCCGGGAGGGGACCTTGGGCCGAGAAGGGACCTCGGACCAAGAGCTGACCTTGGAAATCTCAGAGAGCACCTTGGCAAAGCTTTTAGGATCAGCCCAGGGGAGAATTCCCTCTCCGCAGCCCCACAGGGGGATGAATGCTCCAGCTTTTAGGAGCAGAGTGGCGCTCCCACTGCTTCCAGGAAAATTCCAGCCCCTCATGGGATGGGGTTTGGTACGAGCTCAGGGTGTAGCTGCACTGAAACATTCAGCTTCACCCCTCGCACGCTTTTCCCAGCAGGATTTTTCAGGATATAGGGAGTAAACCCACTATTTGTGCCCCTCTTTTTGGGATGCGCTGGACTCCAAACCCCCCCCCAGGGACACCCGTGCCCAGCCTCGGGTGCCAGCGTGGGTTGGGGTGCCCGGCTGGGCAGACCTGGGGGGGCTGTGGGCGGTGGGTGCATTACACAGGGTGCTGCTGCCCTCCAGTGGGCTCAGGCTGGAGAGGAGGCTGGAATTCCATACGGATGCTTGGGAAAGCAGGGGTGCGGCTGAGGATGTCCCTTCCCATGGGATGGAGCAGGCGCCGGACAAGGGATCCCACAGAGAAATCCTGGAGCAGGAGAAATCCTGCTCTGCCCCATCCCACTGCCTCTGGACCAGGAGTGGTTGGAGGCAGCTCCAGCCCCAATCCCTCAATAAAATTCTAACTTTATTAGATTTATTAGCAGTGAGAGCACCTGGCCTGGCTCCAGTGTCCCACCACCAGCCCACATCAACCCTCTTTTGCTCTTTTCTCTCTGTTATCCCCAGGGAAAGGCAGGAGCATGGATTTGGAGCCAGCTGTGGGCTGTTGTGGGACACGGTGCCAATGGGATGTGAAGGGACAGGGACACCACAGGGACCTTCTCCTCTTGTGTTGTGCCATTAATGAAGGAGGGAATCAAATCCCCTTCCCACCACGCTGGAAGGGCTGGTCCAGGAGCTGGGAGTTTTGTTATGGAGAGTGAAGCTCCAAGAGGAGGAAAATCAGGAAATTCGGGTGAATCCTTGTGGTTTTTCAGGGTTCTCCAGGACGGGATTTGCAGGCTGTTTTCTGACTCAAAGGCCCTGGAAATCATCAGTGATTTAAAAAATCCTCAAAATCCTCTTTCCATCTCCTCTCTGGTGATAAAAGCTGCATGAACTGATCCCATATCCCAACGTTCCTTGTTTGGTGATTCCCCTGGAGCTCCTCTCTGCACGGACAGAGAGACCTCAATTTCTTGGTAAATGTAAAGTTATTTTTGCCTTATTTTTTTGTGGTTTTGACCATGTTTTACCCTACAGGACCTCTCTGTTTCCTGGTCAAGCTGGAGAAGACAAGCATGGAAAGATCCAGCTCCATGGATTTCAGGAAAGAGGGAAGGAGCAGCAGGCTCTTGCTGATGGAGCACAGATCCCATCTGAGCACACGTCACCAGAGGGGGAGGCGATCCCAGCTCCGGAGTCACGAGTTTCCCACATCCACTGAACGTGGGTGGGAAAAGAATCTTCTGCAGCAGAAAGACTTCACTGTGGGTGGCTTCCAAAACCTGGCACAGGAGGCCTGGTGGAAGGGGAAATTCCTTAAATTCCAAAATTATGTCCCCCCAAAAAAAGCTGGATGCTGTTTTAACCCTGGCTTGGTAGACGGGACAAAAAAAGCTCCCACCACATTCCATAAATAAATCCAATTTTGAAATTCCTGGTCTTGTTTTTTTCCTTTTTAAGGGGGTTTAAACCTATCTTTCTCCTGTGGGATGTGTGTTCCCATAATCCAGCCCCAAATCCATGGGTTTGGTCACCCTCCCAGTATGGTGAGGAGGTGGTGTCCAGGTCCCCTGGGAAAATAGGGGGTCCCATGCCAAGGATTGGTTGCTTTCCAGCCTAAATTCCAACTGATGAGCTCTTCAAAAAAAAAAAAAAGGGATTGGAAACCCTTTGTGGAAGCAAAAAAGCAGTTTAAAACCTGCTGTGTGAAGCAAGAATTACTTTCTTGACCAATTCTTTTTTTTTTTTCAGGGGAAAAGCCCCCAAGGGATCCAACCTGAGTTCCACCCTTCACTTCCCACATGACTTCCACGAATTCATGTGACAAAGCCACCATCTCCCATTGCATCCCCCTGGAGATGGAGACCACGGTTCACCCAATTTAATTTGGATGCTTGGGACCTTGGTTTTCCTTGGAGCAGCCTATCCTGGATCTAAAGCATCTCTCCCAACCTCAACAGCTCCAGATTTGTGTAAAAATGACCCAAAATTGACTTTTTAGGAGGATCAGCCAGGGCTTGTTTCCCGTCACGGGTGGTACACCCGTAATTCCCAACAAAAGTGCTACGAACTGGATTTGAATCAGTGCTTTTTAATCCATAAAAGGTGAGAATCCATGTACAAATTAAAAAAACAAAAAAAACCAAAAAAAACCCAGAAAAACCAAAACAAGCCCGACACAAACCCCTGGAATTAGGGAAATGATCCCAATCCCACAAAACACAACCCCTTCGCCAACGCTGGGGCTGGGTGATGCGGGCGGAATGCGACGGCTTCTCCTAAATAAATCCCTCTCCAGCTCGGAGACTTCTGTGGTGGCATCCCACGTTTTTAGGATGGTGGGAAGATGCTGCCGGGATGTTTTAAGGGCAAGGTGGCCTTTTCTGTGACCCCACCCCCTCCTTTCCTTCCCGCTCCCACGCCAGGCAGCCGGGAAGATGACGTGGGAAGCCGGGCTGCTACAGATGGCTCCGTGCTCGAAGGCGGATCCGGAATCCGGTGTGGTGACGCCTCAGGCTACAGAGAGGCCTCTTGGCCAACAGCAGAGCTAAAAACCCCTCCTTGAGCTCATAAAATCCCAGGATGGGTTGGCTTGGATGGGATCTTAAAGCCCATCCTGTTCCACCCCCTGCCATGGGACAGCTTCCACCATCCCAGGTTGCTCCAACCCTGTCTAAGCTGGCTTTTTTTTCTGGTAGTTTTCCTTAAATAAAATCAGGGTTAGGAGCTTGGAAAATGGACAAGGAGCCACTAGAAGAAGTCACAATGCCAGGGGACACTGTGGCCACAAGGTCCTATTGCTCCTATAAAAATCCTTATGAAGTACAAAAATACAATCCCATCTCTCCCAAGGGAATTTTCTACCTCCCAAGATCATCCAAGCACTGAAGACCAGACAGCTCCTCAGCCTTCAGAAAAAATAACACACCAGGCAGAAACAGGATGGAGGAAATTTTGCCAATCTGTTTTGTGGATTTGGAGTCTCCCAGCATTTCCTGGACAATTACCAAGATGCCTGGATCCATCAGGCCAGCCCAGGAATGCTGACAGCAGTGTTAGGGAATTAGCAACATGTGCAAGATCCAACAGTAGCACAAATTTAGGAGTTTAATAATCTGGAGGAGATATCTTCCTGGAATTTTAATCTCCTCCCAGGAAAAATAAACCCCCCCCCAAGGCTCTTAGCTATTAATCTCCTCACAGAATATTTAGGGCAATCCACGTCTCCTGATTAAAAAAGCCAGACAACAAATGCACGTTAAGTCCTTCCCTTTTCTTCCAAAGAATCCGGCTGGGCAGCTGGGCTGGATTTTCTGAGCCAAGCTGGGGGTTCATTCCCCCCAAAAAAACACCCCAAAAGCACTAAAAGTGGCCAAAACATCCTGTTTTGTTGGGATAGCCCCAGCTGGGAGATCCTGCCTGGGTTGTACCCTGTGATGGGATCACAAGTAATTGATGCCTGTGCTGTCCCCTCTCCCAAAAAGGGGAGTCTGGAAGGATTCAGCTGAAGGATTCAGCTCCTCCAGCAGCTCTTGGAGAGCAGCTCCATCTTGCAGCTTACAGAGAAAGCCCAGGAGATGCTACAGAAGGTGACACTTTTGCTTTAATGGCTGGGGCTGGCTTTGGCCAAGCAGGAGACACAAACCAGGCCCTGCTTTAGCACAGCTACCTATGACCCACCTTGAGAGCAAAAAAAAAAAAATCCCAAAATTAACAATAAACCCAAGTTTCCCCCAGACTGAGGGGATCGTTGGAGGCAGGAGCTGGGAGGTGGAGGTGCCTTGCTCACCTCTCGGCGTGGATCCGACCAGCGGCGCATTCCCGGGTCTGGGAGTCCTCACAGCCCTCACAGGCAGGCTTGGGAAGCTTCCCGGGCAGGCAGTCCTGGAGCTCAGGGGACACCCTGGAGCATGGTCAGTACATGGCCTCGTTGTCCCCCACGGCGGTGAAGGGGACACCGCTGTAAGTGCTCTTCTTGCTCCTCTTGCTCTTCTTGCTCCACACCAGGAGTGTGCTGGCGCTCTTGCTGTTCATCAGGCTCTTCCTGCTGTTCTCCTTGTTGCTCTTCGGCATCCCAGATCCCGAGGACATCACCACTGCCTTCCTGTCCCCCTGCTTGGGAAAGGTGGAGAGGGCAGTGAAGCCGGGGCAAGCACCCAGAGCTCCAAGGAATTCCGTGGTTTCCTGTGGGATGGGACTTACGGCTTTGGGACATTCTGAGCCCTGCAGGGTGATGACTCCGATGTCCACCCCCTCCTTCCCGGTGCTCTTCAGCAGCTGGACAACCTCGGCGTGCTTGGACCACTTGCAGTCCTTGCCGTTCACAGAAATGATGTAGTCCCCCTCCTTCAGCCCAGCTTCCTGCAGGGAACGAGGGAAAACGTGCACGGATCATCAGAGAACCTTGGAATGGTTTGCAAGGGACCTTCAAGATCATCCAGTCCCACCAGGGACACTTTCCACCATCCCAGGTTGCTCCTTGGACACTTGGACACTTCCAGGGATGGAGCAGCCACAGCTTCCCTGGGCAACCTCTGTCAGGGCCTCACCACTCTCACATCCAATAATTATTTCCCAACACCCATCTAACCCTGCCCTCTGGCTTTGGGAAGCCATTTCCCCTTGTCCTGGCATTCCATCCCTGGTCCAAAGTCCCTCTCCAGCTCTTCTGGATCCCTTTAGGCACTGGAAGGGGCTCTGAGGTTTCCCTGGAGCCTTCTCTCCTCCAGGCTGAGGAGAAGACACAACTCTGCTCCAGATCTGGACCATACCTGGTCCACATCTCAATCTTCAGGGAGATTTGAATTTTCCAAAGCAAGATGTGATCCTGCTGCTAAGGAGAGTGTTGTTCCAGAGATGCTAAGACCTGGATGGATGGATTGATACTGACGGACCCTTAGGGCATCCCACCAGGATTCTCCAGCATCTTCTGATGGAAAACAAAGCTGCCCCTGTTTTTTGGACGTGCCATCTTGTTCCGGCCACTGTCACATCCCAACACAAGAGACAAGGGAGCTGGATGGGCTTCCAGCAGTTAAAAACTGAGCAGAATTTCATGTTTTCTCCTTAGCTATCTCCTAAAAATTAATCTTAATCATTTCATGACGCCCACCTGCAAACCCCAGCCTGAGCTCCAGCAGTGATGAGTCTCCTCCTGAACCGTTTTAAGACCTAAAAACACCTGGAATTCCTCCAGGCAGCTCCTTTCCAGCATTCCCATGGGAATAGCAAGAAACTGGGATACTCACAGCAGCGCAGCCCCCTGGAATGACCCCAGCAATGAGGACGGGGGAGTCTCCTCGCAGGGTGAAGCCAAAGCCGTTCTCTCCTCTCATCAGGTGGACTCTCCGAGCTGGATACCACTTGTTCTTGGCTGAGAACACGGACAGGGGGCCCTGGGATGAGGCAGAAACATGGAAAGCACCTTTTCAGCTCCCTGGAATTGTGCAGCCTTGTAAAAAACCATTTCAAGGATGGGGAAAGGGCAGAGGAAGAAATCCTGTCTTTTGCAGGGAAAACAGTCCCATCATCCAAGAAGAAATGATGGGGGTTGAGGCTGTTTGGATCTGGGGGATGTCACCAGGGGTTGGTCCAGGAACAGGGTGGTGGGACAAGTCATCAGTTCAGGGTCACTTTTCCTCAGTTCTTTCCCATTTTCCCCTCTTTTTCCTGCTTTTCCATTCCCACAAGAGCAGGATGTTCCTGCCTGCCCTGGGGCTGAGATGCACAAGCTCTACCTGGGGCACTCAGGAGATGACTCCACCACAGATCCCACCACTGTCCTGAATCCCACAGGGTCCTGAATCCTACTCCCCAGGACCCTAAAAACCCAAAGAGGGCATGGATAAAGCTCCAGTGGGATTTTCCTGGTGCCTCCTGCCACCAAAACCTTTCTTCCCAAGGCTCTCTTGGGAAAAGCCCACCCAAAATTCCTGTGCCCGCTCCCGTCACCAGAGGAGCTTTGTGACCCATTTAGGTGTCACAGAGACAGATCCCAGCCCTCCTCCTGCTGCTTCTCCTTGCAAAACAACTGGAGAGAGGGAGAAGAGGCTGCAGGAGGAAGGAATCCAGGCAAGCTGAGCATGCAGGGGAGGAGGAGGAGGAGATGGCTGCTCCCTCAGGACATTCCCATTCCTGGAGCTGTACATACCAGCCTGTGGAAGAGGTCGGTCACCTTCACCTGGGAGAAGTTGGGGGATTTGATTTCGGGTTTCTGGTGCGTTTTGGCTGATGGGAGGGAGAGAAAAGCAAAGACAGGGGGTGACCTCAGGCAGTTGGGGCAGCTGCTGCCATCCCAAAGAGAGACAGTGTGACCCCATAAGAGCCAGGATATAAAATCCTGGAATAGTTTGGATTGGAACTCAGAGATCATCCAGTCCAACCCCCCTCCACAGCAGAACTCCCTGTGGAGTCTTCCCACTTACAAACCCCCTCCTCACCCACAATCCCAAAAACCCCCACTCACGATGGATGTCCGGAGCCTCTCCCGTCTCAAAGAAATCCTCCTCGTGGTCGATCTCGGAATATTTACTCAGGGAGCGTTTGTGGGCGAAGGACAGGACCTCCTGCAGGATGTCCATCTTCCTAAGGATCTTGCACAATCCATGGATCCTCATGGCCTCCTCGTGCTTCATGATGGCTTTTTTGAGGTGAGCTTTGCCTGTGAGGGAGCAGAGGGAGCTGAGCCCGACGGACCAGCAGCTCCGGCGCCGTTCCCGCTCGGCTGCCCACGGATTTCAGGAGCGGTGCCACCACCCCGCTGTGACTCAGGGACAGCCCAGTCACGTTACCAGCCCTAAATGGGGTCGGTCCCAGCCGATGGAGGGCTGGGAAGGGACCTTGAAGGGTGACCTACTTCGCTCCCCTGATGCCAGAGCTGGCAGATGTTCCTGAAAAACCACCCCCGACGTCCCTCCTCACGCTTAACCTCAATCTCCTGAGCAAATTAACTTCTCTCCATCGCCTCGGATCCCTCGGGAATGGGAACACGGAGAACAAGCCAGCCCTGTCCTCCTTGGGAAGGTGCAACACATCCCTGCTTTCTAGGCTAAGCCTTTTCCTTGTCCTGCAGGTCCTGCTCTCCATCCTCTGCTCTTTGCTCCTCTCCACTTGCCTTCAACGTGTTGTCACCCTCGGGAAATGGAAGTGGTCGGAAAGAGGAGCTGAAATTCCAGTGACCCAGGGATATCAACGCAAAGCGTCGCCTCCGTGGGAAACTGCAACCAAGGCAGCCGTATCCAAGGCTGAACTCCCAGAAAAGCTCTCTCCATGTGTCTCATGGAAACACGTGTGCCTGTGGCATTTCACGCTCAGGACACACGGTGGCAACAGCATCCAGGGAGATGAGGTCTGCTCCAGACTCCCGGAATCCACAGCCAGAGGAATTTAACAACCGAGAGAATGTTTTAGGGTTGGATGGAAAACAGAGAGGAGACTCATCCCCTGAGAATTTTTATCAAATCTATAAATTGTGAAATTATGGGGAATAATAATAATAATAATAATAGAATCACAGAATGGTTTGGGTTGGAAAAGACCTTAAAGCTCATCTCATTCCAACCCCCTTCCATAGGGAGAGACACTTCCCACTATCTGGGGTTGCTCCAAGCCCTGTGTGACCTGATCTTGGACACCTCCAGGGATGGAGATCCACAACCTCTCCGAGTTTCTCCCTTCCTGTAAACCAAATCCAAGCTGAACTTGGTGTCTGCACATCTATTTTTTTACCAGGAATGTTGAACGGAACCTGTTTTCCCCAGGAAAATCAGGCAGAGCTGGAAAAGTTGATGCAAACCATATCTGAGGGTGTTGGGGTGGTGTCCCATAAACCACTTGGATTTTGGGGTTTATCTGGAGGTTTCCAGTGAAATCTGGCTGAGCATCCTGACGGATTTTGCTGAGGCCAAACTCATTCTTGGTGGGATCTGCCTCCTTCCACACGTGTGCAAGGAGGGAAAAGAGCTCCTGGGGGAGGCAACACCCCAAATTCTGAGTGCTGAGTTTGCTCTTGATACAGCCTCCTTGAGGAGGGGCTGCCAAAACACGACTTCAGCTGAATAAGCAGCGTCTGTTCTTCCCCTGGAGCTGAAATTCCGCATGGGAAGAAGTTCTTGTCTCCCAAGAATTCGCTGCAGCTGAAAAAGCCACCCCCTGAGCATCTGCTGTGTCTTGTTTTCCAGCCAAGTCAGCCCAAACCAAGGAGCTTCCAGGATCTCTGTCCCTATGGATTTTTCCGTAGCATTGGGTGATGTTACCTGGCTGGGAACACCTGGAATTTTTCCTGTCAGAGCTGGACAGGTTGGGACAAGCACCACGAGTTCATCCTCACACCCTCAAGGGGAGTGTGATGCTCTTCTGTGTCCCAGGAGAAGAAATTTCCTGGGAAATTCCTCTTTGCATGGAGAGATCCCCCTAAAATCTCACAATTTGTGGGGATCATGATGGGATCCAGAAATCTGTGCTCACCCAGCTTCCTCCTCTCCTCGGGATCCTGCAGCAGGACACGAAGTGATGGTCCCTCTGGCATGGTGACATGGAATTGCAGGAAAGCCTTCTCCTGCTCCAGCAGCTCGGCATCCGAGGGAGCTGTGGGAAGGAAATGGATGGGGATGGGATTAGGGAGAGGTCAAGGCCACCCAGTCCCCCATGGCAGTGGGGACAAGGAAGCCACATCCACATTCAGGTGGCCCTGGCAGCACCTTCCTGTCATCTAACCACAGCCTGCAAGGAATCATGGATGGGCCCAGGGACGATCCCAGTCAGGGATGCAGTGGGATCTGAAGTTAAGGACAGGAATGTCCTGAACACAGCTTTTTTTTCCCCTCTTTCCTGCCTTCCTTTGCTCCAGTGTGGAAGCAGGATTGGGAATAGAGAGCCCTGGGATTTCCCCACCTGGAGGTCACTGACAGGGAGACAAATGAGACAATGAAATCAGGGAATCATGGAATGGGTTGGGTTGGATGGGACTTTCAAGACCATCCAATTCCAACCCCTTTCCATGGGGAGGGACACTTCCACTTGGTTCCAAGCCCCATCCATCCTGACCCAGGACACTTCCAGGGATGGGGCAGCTACAGCTTCTCTGGGAATTCCATTCCAGGGCCTCACCACCCTCTCAGGGAAAAATTCCTTCCCAATATCCCATCTATCCCTGCTCTCTGGCAGTGGGAAGCCATTCCCTGTGTCCTGGCACTCCATCCCTTGTCCCAAATCCCTCTCCAACTCTCCTGGAGCCCCTTTACGCACTGGAAGGTGCTCCAAGGTCTCCCTGGAGCCTTTTCTCTAGCCTACAGTGCAACCAAGGGGGTCATTTCATGGAAAAAGGGATAGATGCAGCTCTCCCAGGCTCTCCAAACCCCACACTAAGATCTTTAAACCCTTTTTTTTTAGCCCAAATTGTTCCTAACCCTCTTTGGCTCACTCAGAGCTGCAGAGCAGCCTATTTCCCTGGACACAGAGTGGGATAAGAAACAACCCAGAATATTCCAGGGAGTTTTGTTGCTCCAAACAGAGGATCTCAAAGCCTGGTGAGCACAGGGATCCAGAGAGTTGGGAACTGGCAGGTCCAGGGCTGGCTCCTGCCATGTCAGCATCCCTGAGGGATTAAACTGCAGCGTAAGGAATTTATTCCCAGCTGGTTATGGAAGCAAAAGATTTGTTATTCCGACAAGGGCGAGGTGGGAGCAGGAACATGAGATCGCAACAGCAGGCAAAAAATTCCCAAATTAGGCATCTCCTACAGATTTCTGCTTCTCACAGTGCCTAAGGACACCAAAAACTTTGGGGGGAAGGTTTGCCCTGCCCCTCGGTACCCCATGGAATCCCATCTCCATCATCATCCTCTCCTGGTTGGATCTTTAAGCCCTTCCAGCTCCACATTATCCCCCTCTCTCCCATCTCCTTGCTAAATGCAGCTCCGGCAATGCCCACATGGCACAAGGAAGATTTTGGGCAGGCTCTGGAGCGGGGGAGGGTGTGAGGACAGTCTGGCAGCCACTGGTGTCACTGTCACAGCACTGGTTTTGGCAGCCAGCCCTCAAGAAGCTTCTCAGCCACCCACCAGGTGACACCAAAGGTCACCAGGTGGCACCAAAAGTCACCAGGAGCATTTGCTGCCCACCCCCGGATCTTCTGCTCCATCCCAAAATTGCTCCCAGGATGTCGGTGGTGGCACAGATGGAGATCAAGGGTCACATGACAAGTGACTCCATGGAACCATTTGTACCTTGCTGCCACCACCCTGAGATTCCCAGGACATCCATCCATGAGATTGGAAGTTAAATCCAGGCTATTTTTGGATTTATTTTTGATTTTTGAAGCCCTCAGCTGGCCCAGCACAAAGTGACCCAAAGCATGCTGGGCTGAGGTCGGCAGGCAGGTGACCCTTATTTCACCACCCAGCTCCAAAGGTGACATCCAGCAGGTGACACCCCTCCAGCAGCTTTTTCCTCTCCTTCTTAGGATTTTTCCCTGTGGAAACCAGAACTACAGGAAAATCTGCCTTGGGGATGAATTGCTGAGTCCATAAAGAAGATCCACAGCTCGGAACATTCCAAAAACTTTGGGTGCTGTATCCATAACCTCTTTTTTTTGGGAATCCCTCCCCAAAAGCCAGGAATAATGTGGAATTAGCACTTGGAGGAGCAGGAAGCTCCCTCCAGGCCCAACACTCACCGGGGCAGTCGCAGAGGGCGATGGCAGCGAAATAATGGGAGAGGGCTTTGAAATGCTCCGACTTGACGTGGACCATGGTGGTCCAGGAGAAGGGAACATAATCCTTGACATGGGGCTGGCTCATGGTCTGGTGCACCAGGGAATAAACTTCTTCCACCTGGGAAGAGGGAAGGGAGAAGAGATGGGATGCAGGATGTCCCTCAGGAGATGATGACAGCAGGTTGTGCTCTCCTGGAAGGTTCTGGTGACCACAAAATCCCACCGAATCCTCTCCTCCCCAAAATCCTCACCCTTGCTGCCTCCTGAGCCAGCTGCAGGCGGGCCAGGAAGTCGTTCTGGGCACACAACAGGGTCATCTTCTCAAAGACACACTCCTGGACCTGGGCCACCATCAGCCTCACCAGCATGGTCAGGGAGGCGGCGCTCATGTCCAGGCTGGGAGCGTTGGAGAAGTTTTCCTTCAAGTAGTTAAAGGCACCTGAAGGAGAGAAAAGCTCCTGAAGTTAGCAGGCTTGTCAGGAAGACAAACAAATTTTGGGATCAGGCAGGTTTCCCTCCAAGAACGTCAAACATCTCACCATCAGTGGTGGGGAAGAAGATCTGAGGTCCAACCCTTGCCATCTAAACCATCCTTGTGCCCAATTTCTTCTCCAAAGCCCTGGTTGACCCCAGTTCCAGGTTCTATTTTTCCATGGGGGGGATGGATCAGCATCTCTCCTCTCCACAGCTGGGACATTCTTTTGGGTGGCTCTTGGATCACTCCAACTCCTCTTCCCAACCCACACAACCAACGTGGAGCACCTCGCGCTCCATTTGTGATCCCTTGGAGACGCCTCTTCCTACAACTGCTCCCACCCCCCCCGTGCTTCTGTGGATCCTGCCCACCTTTGGGAAAAGCTCCCTGGGAAGAGGAGGAAGAGGGGAAGCCACTTACCAGCTGCCTTCTGGAAGGCATCGATGGCCTGGTTGAGGCCGGGCAGGGAGGCGCGGTCCTGCCGCGCTCCGATCTGTGTGTGCAGCGCTCCGAGGTTGAAGAGGACACTTCCCTTCTCGAAGGCCAGAGCCCTCTGGTGGGATGGGACTCCTGTCAGGGAGTCGTACCTGGAGAAGGGAAGAGCCAACAGCTGTCCATCCCCTGGTCATGGTCCCCAAAGTGTCCCTGTCATGGCCCACACCAAGTGTCCTCACTCGTGGAAAGGGGGTTGGAACTGGATGACCTTGAAGGTCCTTTCCAACCTCAACCACTCCACGATCTCCATGGATGCAGGAGGAGCCTAAAGGGTTTTCAGTGCTCAAGTAGGCTTGCAGGCACCATTCCCATCATGGTACATCCCATGGGATTTGTGTTTCCATCTCCCTCCCCAAATTAACCCACCCAAGACAACAGCAAATCCAGATCCTGGTGTCCACCAGCCCTGGCAGAGATTCCATCATGAAAATTTGGATCCTGACTCCCTCCCCACCCAGGTGGGATAGGGAAAGCTGCACCCACCAGTGGAAGAAGACGCCCAAGGTTTTGGTGGGTGGGAAGAATCGGCTGTCAAGGAAGTAGAGCTGGTTGTAATATTCCATCAGGAGCTCCAATCCAGCCTCGTTGCGGCTCGGGGTGCGCATGGCCTGCCGGAATGGGAGAGGAGACACGGATGGGAAAAGAGGAGGAAGCTCCCTGGGACAGGTGGAGAGCCCCTGAGGAACGACTGAGAGCTGGGGGCGTTCACCTGGAGAAGAGAAGGCTCCAGGGAGACCTCAGAGCCCCTTCCAGTGCTTCAAGGAGCTCCAGGAGAGCTGGAGAGGGACTTGGGATAAGGGATGGAGGAACAGGACACAGGGAATGGCTTCCCACTGCCAGAGGGCAGGGTTAGATGGGATATTGGGAAGAGATTCTTGGCTGTGAGGGTGGTGAAGCCCTGGAATGGAATTCCCAGAGCAGCTGTGGCTGCCCCTGGATTCCTGGAAGTGTCCAAGGCCAGGTTGGACAAGGCTTGGAGCAGCCTGGGACAGTAGAAGGCGTCCCTGCCCGTGGAAGGGGATGGAATTGGATGATCTTTAAGAGCCTTTCCAACCCAAACCATTCCATGATTCTGAGTTTCAATCATGGGGAAAGTTTGGGTGCTGGGACACCCAAATGTGGAAGCAGCAGCCTGGGAGTTGTGTTGGAAAAACTCATGGAAATTCTGATTTTATAAATCCTAGGGAATAAACAGGATTTTTTACCCTCCTTTCCCAGACTGCTTTAAATTTCCTCTTCTCCAAGGCCTACCTGGAGAGTGAGAAGTTGTTCAGCCTTGCCAGGGGTGAATTAATATTCATAAATAATGATTGTATTACGAATTTTTTTGCTGCTCATTTGTAGGTCAGCAGGGCATTGAGGATAGGGAAAATGAACAATTCCTGAATAATCTGTAATATTTTGGAACCTATAAACCAAGTTCAAGATGTTCCAGCATGGGAATGCTGCACCCTGAAATACAAGGATAAATATGGAATTTGGAGAAAGGATGAGGGACCCTCCCAAAGGAAATGTGGCATCTCCAAGGAGTGATCCTGGACAAGCCAAGCTTTGGAAGCCAAAGGACACCAACCTGTCGCAGCTCCATAAATTCCTTGATTTCCTTTTCAAACAGGACACCCTCCTCTCCATAGTGTTCAGTGATGAAATCCTGGGTTGAGAAACAGAAGAAAATCCTGATCTTTATGATTTAAAGGGAGATTTCTGGAAATTTTGCATAAGAATTTTCCACTTCTGCCCACAAGGAAACCGCCACTAAGTAATAATCTCCTCCCTTTCCTGCTCTTCAGCATCTCCAGACCTTCATCTCCCACTTTCCCATGTTTTAAGTCCAGTTCCTCTCCATGAATTTCTTTTTTGGCAGCTTTTCCAAACTGGAAAATGAATTTCAGCAGCTTCATCATGGACCAATGAAACCCCAAAGCTCACCTTGAGTGGTACCAGCAAATCCAGCTCCTTGGTCTCCTTGAGTCCCAGAGGGATCATGGGAACGCTGATGGATTCACTGGAAGAAGACAAGAACCTATTTGGTGGTTGGATTAAAAATCTTGGAAGGATCCTGTGGCTTGGAGAATAAAAGGAAGCAGCTCCTTACTCTGGGCTTGTGCTGCTCCTATTAAGAGATTCCACATGGAAAAATGCTCTTCCCAAAAAGATTTGGGAATGGCAGCATAAGAGGAGAGGTGCAAAAAACCTCCAAAATGATCTTATTTTTCCAGCTCCTGCTTTTCAGAGGGATCCTGGATGTTGGGTGGGCAAGGCAGGATCGAGCCCTCACCAACACATCAGCCCCCTCTCATTATCCCCCCCAAATTGCTGATAACTCATTGATCAATCATTAATTGGGGAGGAAAAGAGGAAAAAGGAAGTTATAAAAACCAGGAGAGCAAGGCAGGGAACTTGCACCCACATTTTCCTTGGAACAAACAGCTCTAGGAGCTACAATTAGTGCAGAAAGCCATTACTGCTCATTCCCTAATGAGAATTCCACTGCAATCCAATGTCTGGAATAAACAAAGGGGTTTTTGTTTGGCCTGGACAGGGTTTGGGGTTGTTGTTGCTCCTCCTGATTTCTTTTCAAACCAGGGCAAGCAAGTGGCAAATTGGGAAAACTGAGCATCCCTGATAGGGAATGTGCCTGGAAAAGCACATGGATGGACACAGAAATGTGGAATCCTGGAATGCTTTGGGTTGGAAGGGGCTTTAAAGACCATCCATTCTCACCCCCTGCCATGGGTAGGGACACCTTCTACTGTCCCAGCCTGCTCCAAACCCCATCCAACCTGGCCTTGGACACTTCCAGGAATCCAGGGGCAGCCACAGCTGCTCTGGGAATTCCATTTCAGGGACTCACCACCTTCACAGCCAAGATTTTCCTGCCAATATCCCATCTAACCCTTCCTTCTGGCAGTGGGAAGCCATTCCCTGTGTCCTGTCCCTCCATCCCTTGTCCCAAGTCCCTCTCCAGCTCTCCTGGAGCTCCTTTAGGCACTGGAAGGGGCTCTGAGGTCTCCCTGGAGCCTTCCCTTCTCCAGGCTGGACATTCCCAGCTCTCCTAGCCTGGGGCTAGAGCAGAGGGGCTGCAGCCCTTGGAGCATCTCCGTGGCCTCCTCTGGACTTGCTCCAGCAGCTCCACATCCTTCTGCTGTTGGAGCCCAGAGCTGGATGCAGAATTCCAGGTGGGGTCTCTCATGAGCAGGGCAGAGAGGCAGAATCCCCATTTTCCTGCTGCCCACACTGTGGGATGAGCCTGGGACAGGGGGGATTTCTGGGATGTGAGCACATGTGGATGAGGCATTTCCAGCTTTTCATCCGCCAGCACTCCCAAATCCTCAAATCCTTCTCCTCAGGGCTGCTCTCCATCCCTTCACCCCATGCCTGGATTTGTTCTTGGAATTGCCCCGTCCCAGGTGCAGGATGTTGCACTTGGCTTGGTTGAACCTAATGAGGTTCATCTGGAGCTTATCCAGGTCCCTCCAGATCCCATCCCATCCCTCAGCCATGTCACCCACACACCACCTCATGTTACCATCCAATATCGTCCACTTCAGGAATGGAAAAGGAGGGAAAAAAATCCCAGCATCCCAGAATTGTTTAGGCTGGAAAAGACCTCCAAGAACATTGAGTCCAACTTGTGACCGATCTCACCCAGCCCAGAGCACTGAGTGCCACATCCAGTCATGGTGATTCCCATCACCAAAATATCCTGTTGGGAAGAGCTCTGGATTGTCAGGAAAGGAGGTCAGTACAAGGGAAGATGGTTCTTTCTGCCCTATTCCTCCTGCTTTGGGACATCAGTGTCCAAAGGATGCTCTATCTATCCCAAAACATCCCAGTATCCCCTAGGGAAAGCTGATTTTTCTTTCCTTGCAGCTCTAGAAGGGAATCACTGACACACCCATGATGAAAATTTTCCAGGAATTCTGGCCCATGCCCAAATCCTCCCCCATGTTCCAACCACCACCTCGTGGTCCCTGACCATGGAAAGGTTTGGGTTGTAAGGGAACCTCTGAAGGTCATCCCAACCCTCGTCCATGGGACAGAGCAGGGCGGACAAGGCGAGAGCAGCCTTGCTCCCAGAAAAACTCCTTAACAGCGGGAAAAATGACACCCCAAGGGAACAGGCTGCTCTTCCCAGACCCACCTGTCATTCTGATACACGTCCATGCTGCTGTTGAGCTCTTCCAGCTCTTCCTTCAGGAGCTGAAGGTTGGAGTTGACGTAGCTCAGCTCCAGAGCCACTGTTTCCTTCACCTTGTGGTTGCTGGTGGCCCTGCAAGAAACCAATGGATCAAATTTCCCTCTTTTTATCCATGAATTTATTATTTCCCCTCTAGACTCAGTTACCCAGCGTGCATCAAGCCCAACCTTCCCACAGGATTGTACCTCTGGTTCTCCAGGTGGTGCTGGAAAGGTTTGGGTGGGACAGGACCTCTGAGGGTCATCCCATTCCAACTCCTGCCACGGGACACCTTCCATGGTTGGAATCCCAGGTTGGTCCAAGCCTCATCCAACCTGGCCCTGGACACTTCCAGGGATGGGGCAGCCACAGCTTCTCTGGGAATTCTATTCCAGGGCATCACCATATTCACAGGGAAGGATTTCTTCCCAAATCCCATCTATCCCTGCCCTCTGTCAGTGGGAAGCCATTCCCTGTGTCCTGCCCCTCCATCCCTTGTCCCAAGTCCCTCTCCAGCTCTCCTGGAGCCCCTTTAGGCACTGAAGGAGCTTTGAGGTGTCTGTGGAGTTTTCTCTTCTCCAGGCTGGACACTCCCAGCTCTCCCAGCATTCCGGGATTAGGGAAGTCCGAACATCCAGGTAGAGGCTGAGCCCAGGCAAAACTCATTGCAGTGCTGCATTCAGGAATTCCCACTCCAGAGCCACTTTCCCCTTGCCCATTCCCACTTCATATCCAGTGCAGCTTCAGCTTGGGCTGTGACCAGTCCATGTGCTCCCCCATCTCAAATAAATTGGATTTGAGGAGGAAAAACTCATTTTCGGGTGCAAAGAATCCTTGTGGAAAAGAAGGGATTTGTGAGCTCCTGCCCTCCCTTCCCTGCTGCCGGCAGGAGCTGTAAACACCAGGGATTGATTCCAGCTGGTCCCAGCAGGACAAGCTCCCAGGCTGATTATTCCCTGCTTATCTCCTCCAAAGGAAAGCAGAGAGAGATAACCCAGAGCTGAAAGGGGCTCTGGCTGCTGAACCACGCTGGGATCCAGGGAAAACAACACACGGACAAGCTCTGCTCCACTGGGAAACTGCTTCCCTCCAGCTTTTCCAGAGTATTGCCTTTGACATAGATTTTTTTATGGATTGAATCCTTCTGGGTCCTGCCCTGTCCTGATTCATGGCAGCAGAAGGAGCTCCAGGGTTTTCCTTTGAAAATCTGGTGGTTCAGAGCCTCCTCCTGCCTCCCCTTTGCCAGGATTTTCCAAGAGCAAGGAATTTTTTGATGCTAAACAAACCAAGCCAAACCACAGCACATCCAAAGATCCCCTTGGTTGCTTCCATTGAAAAATCCTACAGCATTCCTGCAATTCCCCAGGCACCATCAACCTATGTTTCCATATAAACCAGTATTTAATCCATATAAACCCAGATTTAATTCCTATTTATCCCCCTCCACATCCCAACACCTCCAGGACACCATCAGTCCGATTCTCATCCCATATGGATTAAATAGAGTTTTCCCTCCTTGTTCCCAGCTGCCAAAAATTTCTTTGTCTCTCAGCAGACCCCAGATTATTTTCCAGGTGTCTCAGCACAGTTTCCAGGAGGATCTGCTCTGTGATTTTGCCAGGAATCTGTTACCAGGAAAAAGCTTTTCCTGGGGTACTTGCAAGTGCCACACGCAGCAAATAATCCTGGAATGGGTTGGGTTGGAAGAGACCTTCAAAATAAAATCATGGAATTCCACCCCTCTGCCATAGGCAAGGACACCTTTCATTATTCCATGTTGCTCCAAGCCACAACCTGGCCTTGGACAATTCCAGGGATCAGGCAGACACAGCTACTCTGGAAATTCCATTCCATCTCCTCATCACCTTCACAAGGAAGAATTCCTTCCCAATATCCCATCTAATCTTACCCTATGCCAGTTTAAAACCATTCCCTGTGTCCTGTACCTGCATCCCTTATCCCAAATCCCTCTCCAGCTCTCCTGGAGCCCCTTTAGGCACTAGAAGGGGCTCTGAGGTTTCCCTGGATCCTTCTCTTCTCCAGGCTGGGCATTCCCAGCTCTCCCAGCCTGGCTCCAGCCCTTGGAGCATCTCAGTGGCCCCTGCCAGATCTGCTCCAGCAGCTCCACATCCTTCTGCAGTTGGAGCCCAGAGCTGGATGCAGAACTCCAGGTGGGGGTCTCACCTGAGCAGAGCAGAGGGGCACAATTCTCCTTTTCCTGCTGCCCATGCTGTGGGATGAGCCCAGAACACGTGGAATTTCTGGGATTTATTTTTCTTTCCTTCCAAAAACCTGGCCAGTTTTGTCTCTCCCATTCCTCCACTCCATCCCAATGTTTGAACAAGGAAGGAAAAGGTTTCCTCTGGCTCTTCCCATTTATTTACCCAGCAAACACCATATGGATTTTTTTTCCCAACACCCCATTCCTGCCAACTTTTCCAGGAAAAGACATGGAAAGGCTGAACAGGATTATTTTTCCCAAGAATTGAGGTAGTTTGTTTTTAAATTCAAAGGCAAAATCCCAGCAAATTCAGCTCCAGACTGCTCCAGGCTGGACAATCCACAGCTTTTTTCCATCAGCACCAGGCTAAAGATCCAAAGGAATTTTATCCATGCACCACAAATCTTTAATTTTGAAGCAATAACCTTTAGACTTGCAACATAATCCCCCCCTCCTCCTCATCCTTTAATTTCATACTTGATCATTCCTTTTTCTCCCCCCCCCACCCCAGATTTCCAAAGTTTCATAAGCTTGGAGCACTGGAACGCCGAGAAATCACATTTATTGCTCAGCTGCATTTGTGGGAGGGAGGGAGGGAGGGAGGGAAAGTGGCTGCTCCAAAAGACACCCAGAGTGCTGAGCCAGCACAAAAAGAGCCCCCTCAGTGCATTTCCCTGATAATTAAGAAGTGTTTTGCATCCCGTTTTTTNCTGTGTCCTGTACCTGCATCCCTTATCCCAAATCCCTCTCCAGCTCTCCTGGAGCCCCTTTAGGCACTAGAAGGGGCTCTGAGGTTTCCCTGGATCCTTCTCTTCTCCAGGCTGGGCATTCCCAGCTCTCCCAGCCTGGCTCCAGCCCTTGGAGCATCTCAGTGGCCCCTGCCAGATCTGCTCCAGCAGCTCCACATCCTTCTGCAGTTGGAGCCCAGAGCTGGATGCAGAACTCCAGGTGGGGGTCTCACCTGAGCAGAGCAGAGGGGCACAATTCTCCTTTTCCTGCTGCCCATGCTGTGGGATGAGCCCAGAACACGTGGAATTTCTGGGATTTATTTTTCTTTCCTTCCAAAAACCTGGCCAGTTTTGTCTCTCCCATTCCTCCACTCCATCCCAATGTTTGAACAAGGAAGGAAAAGGTTTCCTCTGGCTCTTCCCATTTATTTACCCAGCAAACACCATATGGATTTTTTTTCCCAACACCCCATTCCTGCCAACTTTTCCAGGAAAAGACATGGAAAGGCTGAACAGGATTATTTTTCCCAAGAATTGAGGTAGTTTGTTTTTAAATTCAAAGGCAAAATCCCAGCAAATTCAGCTCCAGACTGCTCCAGGCTGGACAATCCACAGCTTTTTTCCATCAGCACCAGGCTAAAGATCCAAAGGAATTTTATCCATGCACCACAAATCTTTAATTTTGAAGCAATAACCTTTAGACTTGCAACATAATCCCCCCCTCCTCCTCATCCTTTAATTTCATACTTGATCATTCCTTTTTCTCCCCCCCCCACCCCAGATTTCCAAAGTTTCATAAGCTTGGAGCACTGGAACGCCGAGAAATCACATTTATTGCTCAGCTGCATTTGTGGGAGGGAGGGAGGGAGGGAGGGAAAGTGGCTGCTCCAAAAGACACCCAGAGTGCTGAGCCAGCACAAAAAGAGCCCCCTCAGTGCATTTCCCTGATAATTAAGAAGTGTTTTGCATCCCGTTTTTTCCTCACTCCCCCTTCCCACAGCTCCAATTCCAACCAAAACCAGGCTGATTTCTGCTGAGCCAGCACATTTCCCTCTGTTGTTTTGTTTTTTCTTTTATTTTTAATGTAACACAGGAGAGGCAGAAGTTTGGATTCCGTGGCTTTTTTTTTTCCTTAATTAAATGAGGCACAACAGTGTGGACAGAGCAGTGGGATCTCATCCCCCTGGAAAACACCATTTTTTTATGGATCAACCATTATTCTCTTCTTCTAGGTGCAACAGGAACACTCCATTGATGTTAAATCATTCCAGTTCCAAAGTGGAAAGTTAGTTTTATTATATTTTATTTGGGATAAAAACAATAACCAAGTTAGTAAAATATTCCCAAGAAATTGCATTTTAAGGCAGATTTATGGAGTTTTTTACAATAAAGACCTGCCCAGTCTGGAATGTGCTCCAAAATATTAAGGAAAAATGAAAAAAAACACGAAAGATGCTAAAAAAAGTTGTTCCTGGGATAAAATCCCTGTGGGTGTGGCACCTGGTGACAAGTGGTGGCCTTGGCAGTGCTGAGGAATGGCTGGACTCAATCCTGAAGGGATTTTCTGACCTATTTATGATTCTAAAGCTGGATTTCATGGAATGGTTTGGGTTGGATCTTCAGAAACCTCCAGTTCCACCCCCTGCCTTGAGCAGTGACTTTTCCCTATCCCAGGTTGTTCCAAACCCCATCCAGCCTGGCCTGGACAATTCCAGGGATAGAGCAGCCACAGTTTCTCTGTGAATTCCACTCCAGGGACACACCACCCTCACAGGGAAGAATTCTTCCCCAAATCCCATCCATCCCTGCCCTCTGGCAGTTTAAAGCCATTCCCTGTGTCCTGTCTCTCCATCCCTTGTCCCAAGTCCCTCTCCAGTCTCTCCTGGAGCCGCTTTAGGCACTGGAAAGGGCTCCAAGGTCTCCCTGGAGCCTTCTCCTCTCCAGGCTGAACATTCCCAGTTCCCATCCTGGTCCCAGAGCAGAAGGGCTCCAGCCCCTGGAACATCTGGACTCACTCCAGAATCCCTTGGATCCACCTGCTGGGTTTTCAGGCCAGAGCTCTGCATTCCAAGCCCAACCTCAGCCACAAATTCATTCCCATTATCCCATCTGCTCCTGTCCTTCCACCAGCTGAACCTTGGATATCAAGACTCTATTCCTGTCTCAAGCCAAATTCCAGAGCCAGGGGGATGCTCAGGGGATCAGGACTCACCGGAAGAGGTTTTCTGCTCCCGCTCTCATCCTCATTTCCTTGTTGATCTGTTGGTTGATCCGGGCCCGGCGGTGCTGGAGTTTGCTGCGCTGGGTCTGGGCAAAGGGGTCACAGCCCTGCTGAGAGACAAGGGCAGGGTCTCATCCCAAATCCACGTTTTGTGATTCAAAAAATCCATCAATTCCATAAACTGTGCACTTTCAGAGCCCAGAGCCACAGAATGCTTTAGGTTGGAAGGGAGTTTAAAGATCATGGAATTCCATCGCTTGCCATGGGCAGGGACACCTTCCACTATCGCAGGTTTCTCCAACCTGGCCTTGGACACTTCCAGGGATGGGGCAGTCACAGCTTCTCTGGGAATTCCATTCCAGCTCCTCAATATCCTCACAAGGAAGAATTCCTCCCCAATAGCCCATCTAATCTTACCCTATTCCAGTTTAAAGCCATTCCCTGTGTCCTGTCACTCTAGGCTCTTATCCAAAATCCCTCTCCCGTTCTCCTGGAGCCCCTTCAGGCACTGGAAGGGGCTCTGAGGTTTCCCTGGAGCCTTCTCTTCTCCAGGCTGGACATTCCCAGCTCTTCCAGCCTGGCTCCAGCCCTTGGAGCATCTCTGTGGCCCCCACTGGAACTGCTCCAGCAGCTCCACATCCTTCTGCTGTTGGAGCCCAGAGCTGGATGCAGAATTCCAGGTGGGTTTTCACCTGAGCAGAGCAGAGGGGCACAATTCCCCTTTTCCTGCTGCCCACACTGGGATGAGCCCAGGACCCTGGGAATTTCTGGGATGTGAGCACACGTGGCCGGGTCACGCTGAGTTTCTCACCCCTCAGACCTTCCCCCGCCCCTGGAATAAACCTTTTATTCCCTAATCCCTCGTGCTGCCAACAGGGATTTCTTTCGCTGAGCTCTTTCCCAACTCAGCCCTGAACAGGAATTCCACATTCCCTTCCCAGGCTCTGGACATGAGCCAAGATCCAGGGGGGCTGGAGATGAGCTCAATATGACCCCAAAGCTCAGGAAGAAATGTGATCCCAAGGCCATCTCTGGGACGTGGAGCACAGGGAGTCAAGAGTTCATGGGGATGCAGGAATGAGGGGGGCACAGCCCTAAATTGATTCCATCCTTTCTGCGGCTCCGGCTCGGAATTTCTGCAGACAGGGAAAACACGCTGAATTCCTGACTTCAGGAAATGGCAGCCACCTGATTTCCCTCTGGCTGACAGGGTTATTATGGGATGCCTCAGGGAATAGGGATGCCACAAGGAGTGTCCCCAAATCCAGGGCCATAAAAGCTCTGCCCAAGTGGGGATATGATTCCCATTGTGCAATGGAAGACTCAGAGGTGTGGAATGAGCCTCTGGAAGATCCCTGGATAAAAAATCCCTGGCTGGGAAGGCACAAAGATGGGAAGTTTAAGAACACAGAAAGTTCTGAGCCTGCAAATCATGGGAAGATCCCAAAATCATGGAATGGGTCAGGTTGGAAGAGACCTTGAGGATCATCTCATTCCAACCCCTGCCCTGGCACAGGTTTCCCAGAGAAGTTGTGGATGCCCCTGGAAGTGTTCCAAGCCAGGCCAGGCTGGATGGGGCTTGGAGCAACCTGGGATAGTGAGAGGTGTCCCCTGCCCATGGAATGAGATGATCTTTGATGCCCCTCCCAACACAAACCCTTCCATAATTCCATGGAATGCTTGATCACCTCTCAGGTGGGACCTGGCAAGGAAGAAATGGAAAATTTTGCATTTCCATGGACTTCAGCTTCCTTAAAATTAATTCCTCATATTTGAAGTTCACTGAGCGCTGCTTCCTTTGGAAAAGGGTCCAGGATTAACACCAGGATTTTCATTTAAGGGAAAGATTGGAGCACCTAATTGGTCCCTTGGAGACTGAGGAATCAGAGTGACTCCAGCTGGTCCACGAATCTGTGGGATTAATGCTTTACAGTGATCCACGAATTTGATGAAGGAACAAGCTGGAAGCATAAGATCCCAATTATTCTGGAAAAGCAGTGGGATTTGAGGGAAACACCCCAATAGCTGCATAAATACTGGGTCTGAAACACTCAGGAGCAAATAGAGGAAAGTTTGATCCAGAATTGTCACTTCTGGATTTGTCCTGGGGGGAATCCACCCATCCTGTTGGCTCCCTAAGGGAAAAAAAAATTATCTAGGAATCAGAGGAAAAAGGGGAAAGGATCAGGAAATCGAGCCGGGATGTAAAGAGAAGGTGCTCATTAAAATTTCAAGGTTTAATTTTGAATTTCAAGATGAGGTCTCTGAGAGCTTGACAGATCCAGAAACAAATATATGCAAATATATCCAAATATATGCAAATGAGACCGTTCCAGGCTCCCTCCCTGTGCTTCCAGAGCCACAGAAATCCAGGTAAAGCTCAGCAGGTGGGAAGTTTCTCTTCTCCAACTCCATCCATTCCTGCAAATTTCAGCACCCTGGAGTCCTTTCCACCTCTGGCAAAGGTTTGTTTGGAAGCAGCCAGAAGATTTAAAGGGAATTTTTGTGGGGAAAGGAGCAAAAACCACCTGGAGACACAGGGAAGAGGCCCAAGAAGTGCAGGTGGGATGATGGAAAAGGCACAAGTAGAAGGATTATCCAAACCCAAAATAAAGATCATTGTCTGGAGGGAAAGCAGGAAGGTAAGGAAAGAAAGGAGTGGGATGCAGAAGACACTGGGATGACTCCTCAAGATATTCCAAGAGGGTTAAAACCTCTTCCCTGCAGGAGCCATGAATGGATTTAGCAAATTGATTAGACTTCTCCTGCTGGGAAGCACTAAAGCTGTTCGTGGAGCTGTGAGGGGTTTTTCCCTGGCTTCTCCATCAGATTTAATGGGATAAGTTCTCAATCCCTATCCAGGCTCCTAAGCCAACAGCAAAAAAAGTGCTGGAAAACCAGGAGCCCCTGATAAAAACCCAAAGCCTTGTGAGGTTAAGTAAGGAATTCAAGCTCAAGGATTTCCTGTGATCTCCACACATTTTGTTTTCCTCAGCATTTATGAGGCTGGCAAAGTGCAGGAATATGAGATTGCTGCACATCTTCCATCAAGAGGCTCTGCCTTGATCCCAAAAAATCATCCCTGGCTTGCATGGATCAATAGAAACATCATTCCAAGAGGAACAACCAAGCCCCACCTGCAGGAGCTCCTGGAGCATCACAGAAATGTTGTAATTCCACAAATCTTGGAGCAAGGAGGAAATTTGGCTCCAGGAAAGCATAAAAGGCCATCTTTAAATCCAAATGTAAACGAGGAAAACAAGGAGTCAAGTGAAGAGCATTCCACCTTCCAACAGTTCAAAGGATCCCAAAGCTTTTCGTGTCAGAGTTCCAGCTGAAAACTAAAAACCACAGAATGAGTTTCCAGGGATTTAAACATGACTTATATAAAGGGGAAAAAAAAAATCCCACCAAAATCCCACTGTTGGGTTCCAGCAGGGATTTTCCTCACTGAATTCTTTGCTCAAGCCCTTGAGGTCACCCCTGTCAGGTCAGAAGAAAGAGAGGCTCTTTCATCCAGGCTTTGGGGTGCACCTGGGGACACCTGGAAAAGGGAATTTGGGGGTTTAAGAAGTGGCTCTGGAGATAATCAGACTTTTCCTTCCTGGTTTAAAGGTTTTAAAGGAAGAAGGAACACAGAAACTCTTCCACAAACTGTGGAGGAGCCATGGAATAGCAGCTTTTGTTTGCACACAGGGAATGATGGATCAGAAGACCATAAAAACGAGTGAGGTGTGGCCAGCCTTGACGTTTATTTATCACCTGTGACGAACAGGATTAGGGTCAGGAATTGGACTCTGTCATCCCAGGGAGTCCATTCCAACCTATATCCTATGATTTTATTGGAAAAAGGCTCTTTAGGCCTAGAAAAATCAGGGAAATCCCCCTGTGTCCCACCCTCACACAGAGGAGGATGTGACAATGGAAAAAAAAACTGGAAGCCTCATTGGAAGTGACAATAGAACCAAGAATCCTCATCCAGGCTTTCCACATGAGGGAAAAAAGATCCCATAAAACCCTTTCCAGAGGGAATCAAGGCCAACAGCTCCTCTTTGAGGGACATCAAGGATTCTCCAGCCTTATCTTTGCAGGGAATGTTTGGAATGACTTGAGGGCATTTTCCACTTCTCCTTCCTCTCCCAGTCCCAGAGGGCCCATCCAGAGTGGCAATTGCAAGTCTTCAGGGAATGTTTACTCAGGGTGGACTTTGAACTTCCCACCCCCAGGAGATGAAGCCTTGGGTGACTCGCAGGTGACAGCCACACCCTGAGAGCCATTTGTGACCTCAGTGACAAAGACAAGGGCAAAGCCTCCCCGTTTTCCAGCACCAAACTGAATCACCTGGAGGAAGAGGTGGAAGCCAGTAATTCCAAAGGGTAATTCCATGACAAAGCTCATTTGTTGCTGGAAGCAACAGAAGAGAAGCAAAACTGAAGGATATTAAGTGAAATATGGGAGGGAAAATGGGATCCTTGGAAGTGAAACGTGAAATTGTGGGAAGGGATACAGGATCCTGCTGTTAAAGTTTCAAGGAAGAGAGAAATGGAGATATAGATCCAGTTCCTGAAGAACTGGCACGGATCAGGGATGTACGGTAAAATCCAGGCATGGATCTCTCCAGAGAAATGAGGAAAGGGGTTGGTGACTGGGAGTTATCACCCCAGCAGGAATTGCAGGAAAAGCTCCTGGAGGTACTGGGAGAACCTGGCTGGATCCCGGAAGCTGCTCCACAGCTCAGGTGCCCAAGGCTGGACCACGCTGGGCCATGTCCAAGACCAGTTTTGGCCACAAAGGAGTCACCACCAGGATTCCTCCCAATTAGGGAAGCTGGGGAATGCCCAGAGAGAAACTGAGGAAGTTTAATTTGAATGGAGACTCCAGACATCCATAATGTGGGAAGAGGAGTCACCAGCTGGTGCTGAGCTCAGCTCCACAGCCAGCCCCACCTCCAGAGAGACACCTTCCCCTTCCCAAGGACAGGGAATGAAGGAAAGCAGGACTCTAGCCAGTCTGGAGCGCTGCCGTGGGTGTGGACAAACACACAGAGACCCTTCCAAGCCAGGAAAAGGGATATTGAAGGGGTGGCAGAGACATGGAATGGGTTGGAAGAAACCTTCAAAATCACAGAATTCCACCCCCTGCCATGGGCAGGGACACCTTCCACTGTCCCAGCCTGCTCCAAGCCCCATCCAACCTGGCCTTGAACACCTCCAGGCATAGGGCAGCCACAGCTGCTCTGGGAATTCCATTCCAGGGCCTCACCACCCTCACAGACAAGAATTTCTTCCCAACATCCCAACTAATCTCACCCTATTCCAGTTTAAAACCATTCCCTGTGTCCTGCCCCTCCATCCCTTGTCCCAAGCCCCTCTCCAGTTCTCCTGGAGCCCCTTCAGGCACTGGAAGGGGCTCTGAGCGCTCCCTGGGGCCTTCTCCAGGCTGGATATTCCCAGCTCTCCCAGCCTGGCTCCAGCCCTTGGAACATTTCCGTGACCTCCTCTGGATCTGTTCCAGCAGCTCCACGTCCTCCTGATGTTGGAGCCCAGAGCTGGACCATGATCTATGATCCCAACCCCATCCATCGTGCCCATGGTCTGTGGCTCCAACCTCAACCCCACACATTTCTCCCACTAAACACCTACATCCTCTTCCACTCAAAAAAAAAAAAGAAAAATTAAAAATCAGGGATTAATTCCATTCCCTCTCAGCAGCACCAGCACTTCCTAGCACAGAGTTTTTCCTCCAAACAGGAAGTTTCCAAGTGCAAGGATGATCCAGCAGCTGGAAAGCCTGGAACAGGATAACTCTGAGCACCTGTTTTAATTCCAGAACCACACTAGTCTTTAAAGGATTTTCACAGAGCCAGAGCCATCAGCTGGAAGTTTTATTCCTCTTTGGAATCCACAAGTTTTTGAGTCAGGCCAGCACAGTAGAAGTGGCCAAGTGACTCTGCTGTAGCCACATTATCCCATGGGACAGAGAGGAAAACAAAAGCCAGGGAAGCACTCCACATACAAAAACAGGCTTGGAAATTCTCCCTTTTTTCCCAGGGTTATCCAGAATTTCCTTCCTTTTTTCCAGCCAGAAGCATTTAAGAAATTAATATGAGCTGCTATAAGA
This sequence comes from Irena cyanogastra, assembly GCA_013397155.1. Classification (NCBI taxonomy): domain Eukaryota; kingdom Metazoa; phylum Chordata; class Aves; order Passeriformes; family Irenidae; genus Irena; species Irena cyanogastra. The sequence goes on along the minus strand of VWZV01015313.1, from coordinate 172,770 downwards.
CAAGCAGGAAGTGACAAGTGGGTTTTTACTCCCTGAAAATCTATTTAGATAGGAAATTCCCTGTCATGGGATTAATCTCATGGAGCACCCTGGCTCCAGGCTGGGTTTCTGTGGGAGACAGGAGCAGCTAAAACCCCTAAAACCTTTTATTGAGAATATGGTTACATCACAGGGCCTTTGAACAAATGAGGGGAGGATTAAGGTTTTAAATTTCCCAAGTGGCCTCACTGGTGGTTTATGCAGTCAGCAAGAGGAAGGAAAAAATAAACCCAGGGGTGGAAATAAAAATTTGGGGGATTGGGGTTTTTAAACAGCATAAACTGCAGCTAAAAGTTGGAATTTTAGGAGGGTGAAAGTGCTCTGAGGAGGAGGGGGAGGCACAGAGTCAGGGCAAAGTGCCAGCAGGAAACAGGTGGATTAAGTCTTCACTCCTAGGACAGAAAACTTGGCCAAAAAAAAGGATTAAAAATCACTTTTTCAGCAGTATTCAGGATCCCCTGCAAAGCAGAAAATATGGATCCACGCTCCTGATGTTGTCAGGCTGATAAAAACAGCAGGAAAAGGTTGTATTGATAATCTCTTTTAAATAACAATAACAAAAATAAAGCAATAGAGCTGATCAGGTGTTCTGCTGCTTTAACTGAAACATAATCATATTATGACAGAGGCTGCTGATGCCCTGCCCAGTTCTCCCTCCAAAGCTTGGCAATATTTTCCATGTTTTATTTTGTGCTCCAGACCCAAAGAGAATAAATTGGGAAAAAAGTCCCAAATCCCTCCTGTTAATCTCCCCTCACCAGCAGCACCTGCTCTTTGGACAAGGCCCCGAGTTAAACCCCGACCTGGTTTAAGGTTGCAACCTCTTGAGCTGCAGCCCAGGCTCAAGTGATTCCAGATCAGATTGATCCAAGAGGAAAAAAAAAAAAAAATCCCTTCCAGACTTGGCTGAGTTTGGCTTTCTTGGTTATTTGGGATTTTTATTTTTAGGGGTGTTCTAGGTTTTGGGACTTTCTGCAAGAAGAGCTCAGACTATGGAGCGAACTCGCTGCTGGTTGATCCCATTGGATCTCAGGGGGCAAAACTAATGGGAAAAACGCTTAGACAGACCCAAAAATGAATGTTTTCCATGTTTTCTTGCTCCCTAAAACCTCTGTGACCCCAAGAAATGAGGGCATGAATACAATTCCCAATGATTCCATCCCAATTGTTGCTAATTAAACAACGATGCCGGCAGAGCAATCAGCCCTGTCTCTCCACACATCCCGACTTTCCTGGCTGGATCAGCCTCCCGCGGGCAACAAGGAGGAAAAAATAGCCAAAATCTCGGGGAACGAGGCGAAAAGCAGGCGCTGGGAAGCTTGGGGATGGAGCCAGCAGAGAAGACGGGATTCAGGAGTGGAGTTTTAGGGACGAGGAGCTGGGAAGGAGTTCTTCAGGGAGTTGTTTATGGGGCAGCCACAACATTTCCACCCCTAGCAGGACTGGATGTCCCTGTGCTCCCAGCCATGGGGACGGCCATCCCTATGGATGGGACAGGGATTTGGGGCCAGCCCACGCCGTCCTCACCTTCCGTGTGCTGCCGCTCTTCGGGCCACGCAGGAGGACAAGGCCACCGTCCCTGTCCCCATCCGGGCTCTCCTCCTCGGGGGGCATCATCTCCAGGGATGCAACATCCACAGGCTGGGAATGGGGAGCTGGAGCTGGGGGGCTCCTGCTTGAGCTCACAGGGGGGTCTGGGGGCTCGGCGACCCCTCCTTTAGTCCCACTGGGGTCCAGATCCCAGGCCTGGCCTAAGTGGGGGCTTAAACCCCAGCTAAACCCTGCTCTGTTCTGTCGCAAAGCCCCCTGCACTCAACATCTGGCCAGATGTGAGCCCACAGCTTCCCTCCTAGCAGAAATAATTTAGGTAAAAGAGGGGAACACAAACCCCACAGATCCCCTTTGCACAGCTACCCCAGGCAGGGGGATGTTAAATACCACCAGACCCTAAATGGGGGGTGTTTAAACCCCCCAAAACGCGCTTGGAAGAGCTACTCTGGATAAGGGAAATAAGGAGTTTAACCCCTTCAAACTCCCCCGGCAGAGCTACCCTAAATAGGGGGGTGTTTATTCCCCTACAAACTCCCCTGACAAGAGTTACTCTAAATGGGACGGAGGAGTTTGAACAGAGACCCAGGGTGGGGAGGGAGTCAAACCCTCTAAAACCCCTTTACAGGGCTACCCCAAATGGGGGGAACCCCCCCAAACTCCCTTTGCAGAGCTATCTTAAACGGGGAGGGGGAAGTTTAAACCCTCCCAAAGCTCCTTTTCAGAACTACCCTAAACACACGGAGATCAAGCCCACCTTGCACAGCGACCCCAGATGGGGCGAGGGCTTAAGCCCCCCTGCCCTCGCAGCATCAGCGCCCCCAAAATCCCCCTCCTAACGATGCTCCTGGCAAGGGGACCTCCCCCCCCCAAATCGCCTTCCGGAGCCAAACCCCGCCGAGCTACAACTCCACAGCCCTTCCCCACCCAGACCCCAGCCCGAGGTGCCCCGGGACCTTCCGGCCGTGCCCCCGCTCACCCCCGGTGCCCCCTCAGGCCCCGCCAGCCCCGCAGCGATTGCGGCGGCGGCTCCGCCGAGCGCGGGGCATAAGCAGGGCGGAGGGGCGGGGCTTAACTGCCAAACAACCAATGAGAGAGCGTCACAGCGTTGATGGACAGCTGCGCTGCCCAATAGAAACGCGGAATTGGGAGAGGCGGTGAGGGGGAGGAGCGGAGGGGCCGTTGCCCGTGGCAACGGTGGGAATTAGAACGCGGGTGACGTCACCGGAGGCGAGGCCCTAAGCCCCGCCCACAGGCCCGGCTGGCCTCGGGCCCTCCCTCCCGGCTCCGCACCTGGGTGGGTTCCGGTCCCAATCCAGACACATCTGGATGATCCTGGCTAAAACAAGGGGCCTCTTCCCCATCCCGGCCACATCTGGACGACCCCCGGCTCCAGCCAGGCGACCTCCCCCGTTCCGGCCACATCGGGGCCTGTCCCCACGCACTGCCTCACCTCTGGGTGCTTGTCCGTTCCCACCGCGGCCACATCTGGATGACCCCACTTAGCACAAGGAGCCCCCCGCCCCCATCCCAGCCACATCTGGGCTACTCAAATTCTAACCAGGTGTCCTCCCTCACCCCCTTGGCCACATCTGGGGTCTCTCCCTCATTCCACCCTTGCACCCTCCTCCCCCTGGCTCCCCCCCTCAACATCTGGGCTGCTGTGCCCTTATCCTGTTGTAGCCATGGTAGCTGGTCCTGTATAAGCCATAGTTTAGTATTAAATATAAGAAAAAATAATGAAGAAATAAAATCAAATCTATTTTATTCCTTTTTGTAGGCAAATCCTGCCCCATATTCCTGCTCCGAACCTTTGTCACCGACCACGAGAAGGTCCCTGAGTCTTTACGTGAGCTGCGATGAAATTAGTGAGTGAATAAATCCCATTCATAGCAATGGGACACAGGGAATTCCGTGTGGATCCAGCTGCTCATTGGGTGGAAAATGTTAGCCCAGCATACAGTAAATATTTTATAGGGTGTGGATTTATTTTATAACTGCATTTGTTAAACTCGTTCCACCTTTCCCAGTTATTTTTTCTCATCAGGGCTTCAAGGGTTGTGTGATCCCAGGGAAAGGCTTCACTCCCTCCAGGATTTTCCAATCCAAAAGGAACAGCTGTAGTAGAAAAGTGGAATTACTGATTAATCAGGAATATTTCATGGATACATTGCCCCAACAGCTGCTGTGGTGTCACCAAACAGTGCAGGTATCTCATTCCAGTCTGGTTTTCCCTAAGGATGACCTAAACCCAGTTTGTGCTCCAATTTTCCCAAGCAGAGCTCTGGATGGAGCCATCCCATTCCAATTCCCCCCATTGCAAAGACCATCCACAAGAGGAAAATCCATAAAAAGACACAAAAACTCAGCTTAATTTTTAAAGGATTTATCCCAGCTTGTGCTTGGGTGGCATTGAGGAACAAACTGGAGCTGCTTCAGGCTGGGACAGTTTTTTCCCAACTCACATCCCTGCAAAACCCATCTTTTCCCATCATGGACACGGAAAACTTAGGAGAAACCTCCCCCAAGCTGGATAAATCTTACGGAATGCGGGGAAAACGGGAGAAATTAAAATCCGAGCTGTCCTTGGAAGGAGGCGGACAAGGGCGAACAAGCCCTGGCTTGAAGTTGTCCCTTGCCTGGGGCTGCCTCCCATCCCTGGACAACCTCTACTCATCCAGCCAGAAAAGTGGCTTGGATGTGTTTTTCCCAGGATGGCGCAACGGGGATCAAAGAGGCTTTCCCAGATCCAGCCCTTCCTCCGGGGGCTTCCGCTCCCGGCCGCGAACCGGGCGGGACCTTCCCAGGGGAACGTGGAGTCCCCTGGCTGGGGATCCTGCATGGAGCAGTGCCCTTTACTGACCCAAACCCCTGAGTTTTCCTGGAATTATGGCATGGTTCGGGTTGGAATGGGCTTGAAAGGTCGCCCAGTACAGAGAGCAGGGAGACCTTCCACTAGAACAGGTTGATCCAAGGCCTTGGACATTTCCAGGGATGGGGCAGCCACAGCTGCTCTGGGAATTCCATTCCAACCCCTCACCAACCTCACAGCCAAGAATTCCTTTCCAATATCCCATCTAACCTAACCGTATTCCAGTTTAAAGCCATTCCCTGTGTCCTGTCCCTCTATCCCTTATCCAAAGTCTCTCTCCAGCTCTCCTGGAGCCCCTTTAGGCACTGGAAGGGGCTCTGAGATCTCCCTGGATCCTTCTTTTCTCCCCTAATCTGGGGAAAGCTGTTGCTCATTATCCCTATTCCCCACCCCCTTCCCAGGTGTGTTGCTTACACCTGGTTTGGGATGAATGAGGACATGGAGAGGCTCAGCTGGGATGAGGTTCTTGATGACATCAGGGGCAGGTTGGAAGCAATGGACTCATCCCGTGAAAAGGGCTGGAGAGGAGTCGGATGGGTTTCAGGATGAGGACTATAGGCAGTAAGACCCAGTGGGATCTGGGCTTTGTGCCCAGACCCCTCTACATCCAACCATGGGGCTCTGATGGATGAGAGGCAGCTGAGAAAAGATGGATTTGGGGATTGATTTGATGATGTAATTGAAGAGGAAGCATCTCCTGCCAATTAGGTTTTTCCAGATAATTTTTATATCCATATTTTTGGCCCCCATTCTCCACCTGAGTGGTCCGAAGTATTTCCCTACTTCCCAGGTCTCCTTGCTGAGGAGCTGCTGGTTGAGGGGCATTCCCAAAATTCAGCTTTTGGGCTAAAACTTCATTTCCCAGGATGCATCCTGGGCCAGGAGCCTCCAATCAGGCTGAGGGAGACTTTAAAGGATTTTCCTGGGAGAGGGGGGACTTCCCTTAGGGAAGCAGCTGGGTGAGGAGTGAGGTCTTCTCCAGGCTGGCTGGGATTGGGAATGTTCTCCTGTACCAACTGAGCTTTATCGCAACTGCAGCTCAAGTGCTCTTGGCACAGCAAAGCCTGGTAAAATATGGAGTTTTTCCAAGTGTTTCCTACTCCCAGAAAAATTTTCAGGATGTTTCATACTGGTTTTCACTTACCTCCTTGAGAAATCCTTTTTGTTTTTTTTCCTCAATGTGGAGGTTTCTCATGGATGGGGACCAGGAATATGACCTGTATTCCTTGCACCCTCTTGAATTTCTAGGGGAAATAGGGATTTAGGAGAGTCTGGCTGCTCCATGAGGAGAGGGGGGTGGTGGTGGTGGAGATTCAATATCTCAATTTATCCCATTTCTCTGCTGTGCTTAATTATTATTAATTGGGGTGGTGGAAGCTGTGAATTCCTGAACTATTTTAGGGAATTTCCTCTTTTTTCCTTTTATTGCCTTATATTTTGCCACCTCCAACAGAAGTTCAAGCACTGAGCTAAAGGATTTTCCTTCTTTTTTTTTCGACGTGGGTCCTCATTAAAGCTGAGCTTGACCCTGTGGGCTCCAAACTTTGGGATTGAGTTGTTGGGGTTTCCTTGGAGAGCAAAACTGGGGTGGCACCAACCCTGTGCTGTTTCCATCTCATTCCAGTGACCATCCTTGGATTCTCTGCCTTAGCACTCCCAAGAAATTGTGGATGACGGAGCCATGGGGGTGTCAAAAGCCAGTGAGGTGAAGAGCAGCAGCAGGTGGGTACCATAGAGCATGGCAGGGAATTTTGGGGGGGCTCCAGCTTTGTTATCCCGCGGGTTTTTCTGGGAATTTCAGTATCTAAGCAGAGGAATTCCTCCAGAATTCCTTTCGGGAAGCAGTTTTTGGTGCTGCTGGGTATAAGGATTAGGAATTGTGGCTTCATGCTATGGTTAACTGTCACCACTAAGGGGTTGGTTTCAGTGGGATCAATTCTTCGTTATCCCAGGAAGAGAAAGAATGAGTTGGAAAAGGGGCAGGACAAGCCAGAGGTGCTCCCGGTGGAGAAGGAGCTGGAATGCACAGTGAAGGTACCACACCCCCCTCTGAGCTTTGGGGTGATTATCCCAAAAATTCTGTGGGAATCAAACCCTTTTCCTTTATCCTGCTCTGTCCTGGTGCACAGCCTTCCACGGGAAAAGGGAAGAAGAAGAAACCATCAAAAGTCAGGGAAAAGCCACTGCAGGAGAACATCATCAGCAGGTCAGTCCTTGGGTTGGGATGGAGATGGGATCTGCAGGGCTGGGCTTTTCCATCTGGGTTATCCCAGAGTTGTGCGTGGCAATGCTGCATCCAGCTCTGCTTTCCTTGTGCTGCTTTGACTATCAAAAGAGTTTTTAATTGGGGACAAATAAAGGGCATGGAGTGATGGGAAAAGAGGAATCACCTTAAGCTGAAGGATGGAAGGTTTAGGTTGGATATTGGGAAGGAATTCTTACCTGAGAGGGTGGTGAAACCCTGGCAGAGGTTTCCCAAAGAAGCTGTGCTTGCTCCATCCCTGGAAGTGTCCAAGGCCAGGTTGGATGGAGCGTGGAAAAACCTGGAATAGTGGACGGTGTCCCTGCCCATGGAAGCAGCTTGGCACAACATGATCCCTTCTAACCCAAACCATTCCATGATTCTAAAATATGTGTGTGTCCCTTCTCTGTCCCCTTTCTGACCAAGAAGCTCCCTGAAGCAGGAGGCTGCAGATGGGAAAGGCCTTGGCTCCAGCCTCTGGAATGGGATCCAAGCCGAGGAGGGAGCTGCACCCGGGTCGGTACGTGGTGGTTGCTGAGCTGAAGGACTGTGGAGCATTCCTGTGGTTTGTTCCCAAGGAAGCTGGGAGGGTCCTGTCTCCTGGTTTGGTGCAAGCCCCTGAAAGGAGCTTTTGAGCATCTGGAATTAAATTAAGGAATACGTTTCCTGGTTTTGGGGTTGAATACATCACATTATGGTGGCACCAGTGGGGAGCACCAGGATATGGGTGACTCTCACTTCCTAAGCAGGAGGTTGGGGTTAGGAATCCCTTCCTCAGGAATTTGGTTTTCACTGCTTTCCTTGTTCATGCCCTCCTGGAAGTGTCCAAGGCCGGGTTGGATGGGGCTTGGAGCAACCTGGGATAGTGGAAGGTGTGGGGGTGAAATGAGATGATCATTAAGATCCTTTCCAACCAAAACCCATTCCATGATCCTTGGCTGGTGCTGGAGAGCACAAATCCCAGCAAATCCCCACCATATTTTGCTTTTCCTGCATTAATTTGTCCTCTTGGTGTGTAAATCCAGCAGAGATGCTTTTCCTTTTCCCCGTCTTTCCCTCCCACTCACAAACAGGATCCCAAACGTCCCCAAACTCTCTTGGATGGATCAAATTCTAGGAGCAGCCTTGAAAACCTCCCAAGGGTGCCTGTGGTCCTGGTGTTCCTGGTATTCCTGGCACAACCATCAGGCATTTGCAGGCAGAAATGACTTTGGAAGGTCGTGGCTCTTCCTGCATTTCCCAACAGGGTTTCTGAAGGATTGTGAATCCAAGAGCAGGCGTGTTCCCAGGGAATGAAAGTTTATGTGGACATAACCAACCTTTAATTAACTCAGGGTTTTATTTTCCCCTTAATGAGTTCACCCAGCAGCTTTCAGGAGAAATCCCTGCGTGGTTTTGGCTTCCCTTGAAAGCCTTGGGAAGAGAAACTTGGGGAAGTCGGGGTTTAGAGTGAGAACCTCTGTGCTTGGCAAGCCCTGGGTGAGTTTTGGGATGAGTTTTGGGATGCCTTGTGCGGTCAGGAGCAGGAGAAGATGGTTCCAGCTTGGAAAACAAGTGTAAAACCAGTGGGATGGGATTTTTGGTGGCCTCCAAGAGACAGAATTTAAGGCTCTGTGTCCTCTCTGAGCTTGGTTTCTTTTAGGCCCCCATTTCCCCTGTATTTTGATGGGGTTTTTTCCATTCTCCAGGATTTCATGTGGCCTCCATGGGTCACATTTTTGGGATCTATGTCCCCTCTGAGCTCATTTTTCTTAGGTCCCCATTTTCCCTATATTTTCATGATTTTTTGCCTTTCTCCAGGATTTCTGGTGGCATCCATGGGCCTGTTTTTAGGGATCTCATTGTGTCTCCTCTGAGCTCATTTTCTTTTAGCTCCTATCCGCATTTTCCATATATTTTGATTTTTTTTCCCTTTCTTCAGGATTTTTAGTGGCCTCCAAGAGTCAGATTTTAAGGATCTGTTTGTGTCCCCTCTGAACTCATTTTCTTTTAGCTCCTATCCCCATTTTCTGTATTTTTTTTTCTTTTTCCTTGCTTTCTGTCCATCCTTATTGTATTTTCCACCCCGTGGCTTTGCTCCCCACCTCTCTTTCCCTCTTGCCATCTGCTGCAAGGATGATTTAATCTTCCAAGCACCTGGAATTTGATCCATCTTTATTTTGGAGCCCTCCCATCCCTTCTGTTCCCTGGATTGCTCTTCCAATGAGCAGGTGGTTGAGGAGGGCTGGGAGTTTTCCTATAATTATCCATAAAATTCCTTTATTGTTCTGTTGGAAGGAAACCAGGGATTTTCCTAACCCCATAAAACCTGAAAACCTGGGAAAACCTGGTATTTTGGGTTCCTGAGTTCCAGCCAAGGGAGCTGAGGGAGGGGAAAGTGTTGGTTTGGGGGTGATGCTGCTTTAGGGTACCTGTGCCAGGGAACCTTTCCCAAATCCTTGATATTTTCCAGGAGGAGAGCAAAGCAACCTCCCGTCAAGGGCCACCAGTGAGGCTGGAAGGCTCTCCCAGGTGAGTTAGGTCATTTTTTGGATTATCTTTTTTCCAGGGAACTGGAATTTTGTCCTTTTTCTTCTCGCTGTGGAGCTGCACAATCCAGGTTTTCCCTCCTGGATTGCTGGAGCCTTCCCAGAGCAGCTTCTCCACATCGTGGTGTTTTCAATGACTTTAAAGCTTTCCAAAAAGCCCAAGTGGAATTTGAGGCTCAGTCCTGGGATTTGAGGGTGAAGAGGGAAGTTCCAGCCCCATCCACCCTTCCCAGTCAGCAGGGTGTGATTGCTCAGGCGCACATTCCTGCATAAATTTGGGGAAGTCCTGGTGGGAACAACCACCCTCCCAAATGCTGGGAAGAGGCTGGTCTTTCCCTCTAGATCCTGGCAGAAATAGGAAGCAGAATTCCCAAAGCTGGTTAATCCTCCCTGCCTCTTAAAAATTCCCAGTGAGGGGCCTCCAACAAAACCTTGGGAGGAAGGAGCCGATCCCAAAAGGTGCTGGGATTTTGCCCTCTGAGTCATGGGTCTGCTCCCTGCCAATGGGATTGCAGGGTGTTTTGCAGGATGCTTTTCCCTAAGGAGTTCAGTGGGATTGTGTAACGTGTGTTCCAGTGTGGAAAAAGCATCCAGCTCCTGGTTTGTTTTTTTTTTTTGGCAACTTGTTTCCATCCCAAGCCAGCTCGAAGGCTTTCCTTGCTTTGATGTCCCACAGCCTGGTGATTAATTATCTGCCTAGATTAATTTATAGAAAGGGGCCAAAATTGACGCTTTCTGTTGCAGAAATTTTGGTGTATTTTAGCTAAAAGCAGGAACTGTGGCTTTTCTCTATTTGGAAGTCCAGGAAGAGTGATCATTATCCTGCTTGGGAGGAGGAAACTAGATTTCCAGCTCTTTTTTGGGAAGGATCAGGGCAGGTGGCTGTGCTTCCAAAGGGACCCTGCTGCTTGATCCAGGAGCTGGGAAAAGCAGGGGATGGATCTGATCTGTGGCTTGAGCTTAGCTCCAGGCTTAGCTAGGATGGCCCAGAGGATTTGGTTGGGAGGTGACAGTGACCCAGAAGGACAAGCCCCAGGTTTCCCTGTGGGAAAGGGACACCATCACCTCAGCATTAAACTCATGGAATTCTTAAGGTTGGAAAAAATATATCCAAAGTCACCACTAAACCATGTCCCAAAGCACCACATCCACAGGTTTTTGGAACACTTCCAGGGATGGTGATCCCATCTGGACAGCCTCTTCCAGTGCTTGATCACCCTTTCAGTGGGGAACTTTTTCTTAATAACCCACCTAAACCCACTCTTTGGAGTTGTAGGCTCAGCCTAGGAGACATAAGCTTGGTTTAGGCTGTGCTGCTGTTTCCTCATTCTTATTTTTCTTGATTTTTCTGGAATATTTTCTGGAACCTTGAAGTCTCACAACTCCCTGCCTGGCTCGAAGAAGCCTTGGTAGAAATTGTAGGGGCAGGTTGGTGCTTTATAATGATTGCCAATCCCACAGAATTCCCAAAGAGTCACCTGAGCTCTCTGCTGAGCAGGGAAACACTCCTGGATTCCTCACTCTTATGGATGGTGGAGATCAGGGATCTGGATACTCCTTGTACTTTTGTATTGATGAGGGTCCATTCCCCGTCCATTCCCCGTCCATTCCCCGTCCATTCCCCGTCCATTCCCCGTCCATTCCCCGTCCATTCCCCGTCCATTCCCCGTCCATTCCCCACTGGAATCATCCCCACAGTCCCAGGAGCTGTGTCCTATCTGTCTCCTTTTCCAGTGTCTCCATGATTGGCCTGATCCCTTCCTTGGTGCTGCCAATCCTTTTCTCCTGAGGTTTCTCTGGGAATATTTCCTTAAGACCTCACTTCTTCTGTCTGGAGACCTTGTGGTTCTGCTCCTTTGAGCTTCCTCATCCCATAAAATCCAGCTTGGGGTCATTCCCTGTTGCCTTGGGATATCTCCAGCTGTGGTGCTGCCATGATTGGAGGGAAATGAGGGATTCCTTAATTTGGGATGGAAGAGGGGCATGCTGGTGCTGAGAATTGGCTGTGATGTTGTTGTAGGTCCCAGGACAAATCCCAGAGAACAGGACCTGCAGTGGGAGAGCAGCTCTTGGAGACCAAGAATGGAATTGGGGTAGGAAAACTGGGGGGAATGTCACCCCCTGGACCTAATCCTGCACCTCCACCGTTCACTTGGGATTTGGGATAACCTCTCTCCTTTCCCAACATCTCTTCCCTTATTCCTGCTTCCCACAGGTCCCAGGTGAAGGTGTTGCTGGTGGGGTTGCATCCCCCTCTGGAGATCCTTTGGAGAGGGATGTGGGGCTCACAGCTGTGAGGGAGAGTCAGGAGAAGGTGCTGGATCCCCCTATCCCGCAGCAGGAAGAGGATTCCCAAGCCCCGAAAAGAAAAAGAGGGAAGAAACAAGAGGAAAATAAGCAGGAAAAAGGATTGAAGAGAAAAGAAGGGAAGAAACAGAAGAAAAATAAGCAGGAAAAGGGATTGAAGAGAATAAGAGGGAAGAAACAGGAGGAAAATAAGCAGGAAAAAGGATTGAAGAGAAAAGGAGGGAAGAAACAGGAGGAAAATAAGCAGGAAAAGGGACTGAAGAGGAAAAGAGAGAGGAAGGATAAATTTGAGGATTTGTTGGATGGGATTGAGGAAGAAGAGGGGGACGAGGGCAGGAATTGGGAAGGGGGACAGGGAAGAGCCAAAAGACGGAGAAGCAGCAGCAGCCAGGGATGGGATGATGGGAAAAAAAAGCGGGAAAAGGGAAAAGCAAAGAAGCACAGGACGGGGAAAGTGAAGGAGGTGGAAAAGGTGGGAAAGAGGAAAATAAAGAAGGAAAAATTACTGGAGGAGAAGCAAGAGACGAAGAAAGATGAGGAGGGAGAGAAAGGAGTGGGAGGTGAGGAGGAGGAGAAGGTGGGAAAGGGACGTGGAGATGGAAAAGGAATGAAGGAGGAGGAAGAGGTAGGTGAGAAGGGGGAGGAAGGATTGGGAGAGACTGGGAGTGCAGGGATGGGACAGGAGGTGAAGGAGAAAGAGGATGAAGGGAAGGGAGATGTTCCAGGGAAAGAGAAAAAGAGGAAAAACAAGAAAAAAAAGTTAGAGGAGGAAACAAAAGAAATTGAGAAAAAGAGTGAAGAGGAGGAAATTCCAGGGAAAACTGTGAAAAGGAAATCTAAGGAAGGAGAAGAAAAGAAAGAGGAAGAAAAGAACAATAAAAAGACTAAAAAACAGAAGGAAGAAAAAAAAGAGGCACAAAACAAATGGAAATGGTAAATTTCAATGTGTGCCTTTGGCAGGTCTAACCCTGGGACTGGATTTTAAATTTTATTTTGTGGGGCAAAACAGTGAAAAATCCTATTTTTTGGCTATTTCCCTGTATTCCCTTGAGCCCTGAACTCGCCACTCTTGGAAATGGGTGAGAGATCAGAGAAGGTCCTGAATGCACAGCAGGATTTGTATCATAATTATTTTTATTTTTAAATTTATTTATAATCTTTATTTCTTCTCCAATGATTTTCCTGGTGCCTGTCCTGGGAAGGGAGACAGTCATAATTATTGGAAGGGAATAATAATAGTAATAATAACAATAATAAGTCCAAGACAGCAGCACCTCTATCAGGGAGCTGTAGAGGGGCTGAATTCCTTCCCCACTTCCTTCTCCAGCAGATTTGGGATGATCCAGGCAGGTATTTTATAGGAAAGGATGTGGAATGTGGCTGCTGGATTATTTTTTGGAAGTGGCGACTTCAGCCGCTTGGTGTCACTCTCTCCCAGAGCTCCCCGGGATCTGGGACAGAGCCCTGAGGATTTTTGGGATGCTTTTTGGGAGCCTGTGGCAAGCCCTGCTCTGGGAGGAGTCGTTATCCCAGACAGGGATATCTATGGAGCTTTGAGGTGGCCCTTGAAGGATCCAGGGTGATGTGAAAAGTGGGATTTTATACAGTTTTTTCCAAATTGTTGCCTTGTTTGGAATGGCTGGATCCTGGCATTGAGGAGCAAGGTCGGTAGGTAGGAATTCAATCCCAAAAAACCCCGTCCACAACTGCATTTCCCAGAGGAAATTCCCATGTGTCACCCTCCTTGGGCTCAGGGGGCTGTGGAAGGTGAGTGCAGGGATTTGGGATCCCAGAATTTTGGGAAGGGAGATGATCACAAAATATTCCTGACACTGCCTTTCTCTGATGCTTTCAGCCCAAATTCCTGGAGTTTGTTGGTTTTCCTTGACTATTTAATTTCCTCTGTTTTTATGGCAAAATGCACCTTTGGATACTGTGGATTTATTCCACTCTGCTTCCCATGGGGAGGGAAAGAAATCACAAATAACTTCTGGGGCACTGCTGAGCAAGAAACAGGAATTTTGCTTTCTCCATGTGGAATCTTGCTGTGTTTTCTCAGAAATCCTTGGGTTTTTTTTTTCCTGGAGATGCTGGGATTAAGGGCCCAGTGCCAGCCTGGCTGTAGGACATAGATCCCTGCCTGTCTCCTGCTGTCACCAGCGCTCTTCCTCTGACCCTAACCTGTGGTTTTGTCCCTCTTTTTAGAGACCTGCTCCTGCTTTTCTGGTTGGATTTTTTTGACATTATTTTTTTAATTTTTAAATTCGATTTTATTGGCATTTTTGTTGCTGTTTTTTAAGTCCTCACAGTTGAAACTTGTAGTGGCTTTAAAATCCTATTTGCTCTGGCCCGTGGAAAGATTCCTTAAGATCTTATTTGCATCAAAATCAAAGTTATAAATATTTATGAGGCATAGGTTTCCCAGAGAAGCCCTGGCTGCCCCATCCCTGGAAGTATTCATTGGATTGGATGGGGTTTGGAGCAGCCTGGATTAGTGGAAGGTGTCCCTGCCCATGGAAAGGGGTTGGAATGAGGTGGCTTTTAGGATCTCTTCACTCTCTCTCTGAGTTCCTCCATGTCACCATGCCTCAATTTCATGGATTCCATTCCAGTTTTCATTGTTTTAAAGAGCAGGGAAACTGAGGCAGCAGCAGAGAAGATGGGATTTCACCTGGAATTTGTGCCAGCTGTCACTGCTCCGAGCATTTTCCCAGTGTGACCTTGGGAGGAGGTGCCAGGTGCCAGATTTGGGATATTCTCATGGCCTCCTGTGTGTCTGTTCCAGGTGGGAAGAGGAGAAGAAGGAAGATGGAGTCAAATGGATGCAGCTGGAGCACCGGGGGCCCTACTTTGTGCCCCCCTATGAGCCCCTGCCCAAGGATGTGCAGTTTTATTACGATGGTACAGCTGTGATGGGACTCGGGGCTCGGGGTGGTGTCCTCTCCTCAGGGAAGATGAATATCCCATTGGAAGAACCATGGGTTCAAGCTGGAGGGTCTTACACCTGGTTGGAATGACAGGGTTTTTGGGGAGCTGATCCTAATTGCTGTTTTTTCTCATTAAGCTGCATTTTGGGTTTGAGCTTTGTCAGCTCATCCGTGTTTTCCCAGGAGCTGGAAAAATGGGATTTTACTGATCCATGGCCTCAGTGACTGACATATCCAAGGATTTGGCTGGGCTGCTCCAAGCTCCTGATGTCCCCAGGGTCACCTCACATCACCTTAGAGCAACTCAGGGTGTCACTGGCAGGACAGATCCAGGCCTTTGCTGCCTCTCTGCTTTCCTGCCATTCCCCGTTCTCAGTTCATCCCTGAACACATTTCTGATGGATCAAAGGGAGGGGGAGATAAGGACATTGGGGATCAGCCAAGGGATGCTGGAGATGGAAAGGGATCACATTCTCTTGGTGTTCCTCAGTTCCCTGGGGCTTCCCATATTTTTTTGCAGTAGGAAAAAGGGCACATTGGGAAAAGGAGGTGCTTTGGAGCACCAGAGGGGCACTGCTAGGCCATCCATGGGGCTGTCAGGGATTTTGGCTCCATGAGGAGGAGCCTTGACAGGGTTTGGACCTTCTCTGTGATCTTTGAGGTGTTGTGGAGCTGGTGGCTCTGGACTTTGGGATGTTTGATGTTGACTTTTTTCCTAAAAAATGTCACCGTTCTTGGATGGAAAAGTGTTTGTGGACAGGCAACTAGCCCAAGTAGGAAGGGCCCATGGATGAGCTGGTGTTTGGGAGTTGTCATGGGGCTGCTTCAAAGGTTCCATTCCCTTCAGTCCAAAAATCCCAAAAACCAGTGGTTCAAGCAGGAATCAACAATTCCCTGGACATCTCCAGAGGACTTTTTCTTAAAACAAGTTATTTCCAAGTAATCCCTAGGATGAGCCAAGATATTCCTTGGTTTTGTTGTATTTCTCCAGCCGAAGAGTTCAGGAGGGGGATGGTGGCTTTGCCTCCAAGAAATGATTCAAGATCCTTAGAAAATCTAAGAAATAATCCAAGATTCTGCCCAGAGAAGCTGTGGATGCCCCTAGATCCCTGGAAGTGTTCCAGGTTGGACAAGGCTTGGAGCAACCTGGTCTAGTGGAAGTGTCCCTGCCTCTCTTTTCCCAGGAAAACCCTTGAAGCTGAGCCTGGCCACAGAGGAAATTGCCACATTTTATGCCAAAATGTTGGATCACGAGTACACCACCAAGGAGATCTTCCAGAACAACTTCTTCCATGACTGGAGAAAGGTATATCCTTGATACCCATCAAACCCATCAGCCCCAGGCCATGGGGTGAGATGGAGGGAATGGGGGGATTTGTTCCTTATTTATAATTATGAGGTTCTAAATCCTGATTTATTTCCATGTGTTTTGTGGGTTTGGGCTGGGATTTGCTTTCTGTGCTCCCTCTGAGCTTTAGTGATGGGTACAGGTGGTGGATCTTCCAACAGCTCCAAAACCAGTTTGAGACACCAAAGGAATGAGGGAATGACCTCTGATCCCAAAACAACCCAAAACTGTTTCTAGGGAGTGTTTACACCTCCCAAATATATTTGGTGCTGTCCCTGTAGTTTTGTTTGGGGACTTTTTCCATGTCAGGTTTTTCCACCCAGAACTGGCTGTCTTTTTTCAAGGGATGGGTCTCTATTCCCTTTTCCAAGGACAGGCACAAGCAGCAGCTCCATGTGAAGTTAGTTTTGCCTCCTGGCTTTTCCCAGCCCCTCTCATCTCTTCCCTAGGAAATGACCTCAGAGGAGCAAGAGGTAATCAAGGACCTGGACAAATGTGACTTCAGGGAGATCCACAAATACTTTGTGGACAAAAATGAGGCCCGGAAAGCGCTTCCCAAGGAGGAGAAGCAGGTGAGGACTGGTTGCTATGAAATGTTTTGGGAATTTTGGCTCTTCGTTGTTGTCTTTCCTGGTGTTGTGCCCTGAGCTTGGACTTTTTAAATCCAGCTCTGTCTCCATGGCCTTTGCCCCCCTCTTCCTGAATATTATCAGCAGATCTGCACATTCCATGGCTTTGCAGGGTGCCAGTCATCCTTGGATCATGTTTTGGAGTCCTTCCCTGTCCAGAGGATTGTGGACTTTGCCAAGGGACTGATGGGACTTTGACTTCTTGATTGGAATGTTAAATCTCTCCAATCCAGACTATTCTGATTTTTTTTTTTTTGTGGTGTCCTTCTGTGGTTCAGAAGCTGAAGGAGGAGGCGGATAAGATCCAGGAGGAATATGGATACTGCATCCTGGATGGGCACCGGGAGAAGATTGGCAACTTCAAAACTGAACCTCCAGGGCTCTTCCGTGGCCGTGGGGAGCACCCCAAAATGGGGATGCTGAAGAGGAGGATCATGCCAGAAGATGTCATCATCAACTGCAGCAGGTGGGTTGTCCTTGGAAGTGCTGAGCTCCTGGGGCTTCCCTTGGGACTGGGAGGAGCTGGGCACTTCCTCTGCCCAGAGCTGGAGTTTTTCCATCTTCTAAAATCCCTGTTTTCCATATCCTGGGAGTGTTTGTCCCTCTGAGTTATGTGAGCTGGAGTAGTCTTAAGCCACCCATTTGAAGACCTTGATTCAAAACATTCCCCACCAGCCTGGCAAGTTTTATGTTGTTCCCAGCATCCAAATGATAAACACCTGATTGTGGGAAGGGTCTGGAGCACCAGGAGCAGCTGAGGGAGCTGGAGGGGCTCAGCTTAGAGAAAAGGAGGCTTGGGAGGGAACTCTCTGACGGAGAGTGGAGCCACATAGGACTTGGTTCCTTCTCCCAGAAAAAAAAAATAGGAGAAGAAGAAATGGCCTCAAGTTGTGCCACAGGAGGTTTAGGTTGGATATTTGGATATTAGGGAAAACTTCTCCACAGAAAGGGTTGTCAAGCACTGGAAGAGGCTGCCCAGGGCAGTGGTGGAGTCACCAGCCCTGCAGGGATGTGAAAGCTGTGTAGATGTGGCACTTGGGGACATGGTTTGGTGCTCCTGGCAGTGCCGGTTCGTGATTGCACTCGATCTTGGAGGAATTTTCCAACTTTAATGGTTCCACGTTATGGAGTAACTCCAGGTGGATTCTGTGTTTTCTCAATGTGGTGACCATCTCTGGCTCACTGGGAACTTCATTTTTCATGGTTTTCCCACAGAGATTCCAAGATTCCTGAGCCCCCAGGAGGTCACAAGTGGAAGGAGGTGCGCTTTGACAACACGGTCACCTGGCTGGCCTCGTGGACAGAGAACATCCAGAACACCTTGAAGTACATCATGCTGAATCCCAGCTCCAAGCTGAAGGTTGGAATAGTGCCCTTGGTCAGGTGAAAAAAATCTGGGAAAGCCAGGATGTGGAATATCAACAAAAATATTTTTTTTTCCTGGCCCTTCTCTTAAAAGTGTATAAACAAAATGAGGGAAAGGACAGATGATTGTGAAGCATCAAACTTACTCCAAGGAATGGGTTGCTCCTGGCAGAATGATCCGGGTGCCACGTTGCTACTGTGTGTCCAGGGAAGGCTGTTGGAAGCCATATGGGCGCTGAAAGGTATCCACAGGGGCTAAGAAGATCCACAGGGATCAGAGCTGGGTTAATGTATACCAGGAAGTGGAGAGTAGGAAGAGATGGAATTGAACTCTGTGGGAAGAGAAAGGGGATTTAAGGCTATTTCCAAGGGCTCAAGGAAAGTGGAAATGCTGCCCAGGTGGACAGAAATGAGCAAGTGCTGTGTAAGTCCACATTGGTGTCCAAGGAGCCACCTTTGGCCACGCTTGGTCCTTGCCGTGTTCTGGCTGGTGGAGAACACCCTGATGTGGCCAGGATCCAGAACCAGCATGGCCAGCAGAGGGCACAGAAACCCTGGATGAGCTGTTTCTTTTCCAGTTTATTCCCTTCATGGGTTTTTCCCAAGAAAACAATGGGGTTTGAGGAGGATTTAGATGCAGGAGGTGTTTCTAGAGCAGGACTTGACTGGTAGGGGTGGAATAAAGATGGGGCACGGAATGGAAAACATCCTGGTTTCCCATTCCAGGGGGAGAAGGACTGGCAGAAATATGAGGTAGCTCGGCGCCTAAAGGATGTTGTCCACACAATCCGGGCTCAGTACAGGAAAGACTGGAAGTCCAAGGAGATAAAGAAGAGGCAAAGAGCAGTGGCCCTCTACTTCATTGATAAGGTATCCACAGCCTCACCCCAGGTCCCCCCATCCATGTGGAAGTTGGGAATTCACTTCCCTGATCTACCCCACTGTGTAGGTTTTGGTGTTTGCTGGTTCTGCCACCCTGGGTGGCTCCACATGAGGAATCTGGGGATGATTATGGAATCCTGGAATGGTTTGGGTTGGATGGGACCTTCAAGATAATCTCATTGCAACCCCACTTGGAGCCAACTTCCACTTGACCAGGTGGCTCCAAGCCCCATCCAGCCTGGATTTGAGTATTTCCAGAGGTGTGGAAAATGAAAACTGTCCCTAGTGGAAGGTGTCTCTGCCCATGGCAGGGTGGTGGAACCAAGTGATCTTGAAGATCCCTTCCAAATCATTCTGTGAACCTGTAGATGGAGATGATCCGATCTCCTCTAGTCCCGATCCACTTCAACAACCTGGGAAAGGGCAACTGAGGTGGAATGGCATGGGATGGATGGCTCCTTACTTCCTTCCAGCTGGCCCTGCGAGCTGGGAATGAGAAGGAGGAAGGGGAGACAGCGGACACGGTCGGCTGCTGCTCCCTGCGCGTGGAGCACATCCAGCTGCACCCCCAGCTGGATGGGCAGAAGCACGTGGTGGAGTTTGACTTCCTTGGGAAAGACTCCATCCGTTACTACAACAAAGTGTCCGTGGAGCAGCCGGTGAGTGGGGCAGGAATAGAGGAAGTGCTTGGTTACCTGGGTTCCCTCAGTGTTTGTCAGTCCCAAATTTCCATCCAAAACCTGTTGCCAAGATGTGCTTTAACCCTAGAGAACGAGCGAAGTTTTGGGATAGAACTTCCAAGGTTGTTCTACCCCATGAACCATGAGGGAGAAGTCCCACCTCTTTCTGGAGCACCCTCGGTTGGCTCGTGGGCATCAGGACTTGAAATGTCTCCATTTATATTAAATAATTTTCCTCTGCCCATGGGAAAGAAGATTTTAATGGTTTGTGGAGAAACTGGAATGTCGGAGATGGGAAAGATGGGGGGAACACCCAGTGGCACCTTGAGGTTGAGCAGGTTGGTGGGATGTGCCAACACGAGGGTGAATCAGAGTCTGTCTGGAGGAGGAGAGAGATGAGGGAGATGTCTGGGAGCAGTTCATTCCTTGGCCCTGACCAGGGCTATCCTTTCTCCCTCTTCAGGTGTTCAAGAACCTGCAGCTGTTCATGAAGAACAAGGACCCCACCGATGACCTCTTTGACCACCTCACTGTGAGTTGTCACCTCAAAGTTTTTCAAAGAGTGCTGGTGGCCCTGAAGGAAGAGAAGCCAAACCATGACACCCTTGGCCACCTTTGGTCATCCCTTTGCCTTATTTTACCTCTCTGCTCTCTAGGGACACCAGAGTGTCACTGTTTGAACACGCTGTGAGGTTTTCCAGCCTCTTTCTGCACTGGGGCATCTCCACTTCCCCGTGTCCCTGCTGAGGAGCTGGGTTCCTGCTCCTTCCCTCCTCCAGCTCACCCACTTGGGCTTTTTTCAGCCTGGGAAGGTCTGCCCACATTTTGGGGAATTACTGGAGGTACCAGAGCTCAGCTTTTTGATGCTTTTGGACCTCATTAGGGCTCCACAGAAATGGGAGAGGTTGCTGGAGGGATGTGCTGCCTTCCCTCCTGGAAAAACCTCCCTCATCTTCCTCGGGATGGGATATGGGATTGGTGAGCAGCTCTGTGTTCTCTGTAGAAAAGGGATGTGATGTTGGGTGTGAGGTCAGGAATGATTGTTTGGAAAAGACCTCTAAGATCATCAAATCCAAGCATTAACCCAGCACTGCCAGATCCACCCCTAAACCACGTCCCCAAGTGCCAATGTGTGTCCTCTTGGACATAGGTGGGCAGAAATTGTTGACTTCCAGAGAGATTTTTTTTGTGGATTTAGGTTGGAATTTTAGGCCAGTTTTGGGTTAGATGATGACCTGACCCCACAAATAACTCTACAAGCTGCAGGACTTAATTTTTTGTTAATGCCTAATTTTGGTTGCTTAGGCAGAAGATGGTCTAAAAAGAGATTTGTCCGGGCTTCTGCTTGTTCTATTCCTTTGTGGAATCATGGAATGGTTTGGGTAGGAAGGGACCCTAAAGACTGTCAAGTTCCAAATCCCTGCCATGGGCAGGGATACCTTCCACTGTCCCAGATTACTCCAAGCTCCATCCAGCCTGGCCTTGAACAATTCCAGATATGGGACAGCCACAGCTTCTCTGGGAATTCCATTCCAGGCCTTCACCAGCCTCCCAGGGAAAAATTCCTTCCTAATATCCCACCTAACCCTTTGCCAGTTTGAAGCCATTCCTCTTTGTCTTACCACTGGAATTCCTAATGTCAGTTTCCCCACACTTCTCCCTGTTTTCCCTCCTCCAGACAACCTTCCTGAACAAACACCTCCAGCACCTCATGGATGGTTTGACGGCCAAAGTCTTCAGGACCTACAACGCTTCCATCACCCTGCAGGAGCAGCTCAAGGCCCTCACCAACCGTGAGTTCCAGTGGTTGTGGTGTCACCAGAGCATGGTGGGACCAAAGGGCTCAGGGATGTCCATCCATTGCCTTGAGATCCCTAAAACTGCCCGTGTCCCACCTGGGCAGGTGATGCTCCACATAGTGGGGTGGGAGTAACATGTAGGGGGTGAGCAGCAAGCTGAGGATGTTGGTAAGTGAGCAATGGTGAACTCAGGGATACTCTAACTGGTGGCCAGGATGGGAATATTTTTCCCTCTTTTCCTTGTGTTGCTGGTTGGTTGCATGATTTCTGCCTCCTTGGGTACGTGAGGGATGAGTCACAGCATCAGATTGTGATGCTCGATTGTCCTTCCCCAATTCCCACAACCATTATTGCTCTCCCTGGATAGAGAATGTGACAGCAACTTGCTTGCATTTCCTTCTGCTGTGTTCTCTGCTTTTCCCAACTCCTGGAAGGGAGTCAGAGTGATGTTTTCATTGCTTTCCAGCTGAGGACAACATGGCAGGAAAGCTCCTGTCCTACAACCGAGCCAACCGAGCTGTGGCCATCCTGTGCAACCATCAGAGGTCTATACCAAAAACCTTTGCCAGATCCATGGAAGTCCTCCAGGAAAAGGTGAGACAGACCCACCTGAGAGATCCCAGACCTAATCTGGCCTCTGAGTTTTATTTTTGGGCTGGGGTGATGTCTGAAGGAATCACCTTGGTCAAGAACATCAGGGAATGTCCTGGGAGTAGTGGATTGCAGCCCAGGGGTGGAGAGGGATGTGGTGACCTCAGATGCTGGGGGAAGCAACTTGGCACAGAATTTGGGTGAGTTTTTATGAGTTTGGGGCATTTTTCATAGCTTCAAACCAAGCTGGAGGTCTTCTGTGATGGCAGCTCTGGCCCAGTTGGATCAAGATCAGGGAAATTGGTTTTGCAGGAGGAGCAGCTTTAAAATACCTTAAATTACCACTTTTAGTTGTCCTCAGTTTTTGGTCACACCCCACTGAAGGACTGGGACTTTTCTGAGGTCTCTGGTGCTGTCACAAGTCCCTCAGTCTCAGGCAGGTGCAGAAGATAAACAGATTTAGGAGCTCCAAGTGTTTGTGGCATCTGGGCTGGGATGATGTTTTAGAAGATGCTAAAAAATGCTTGAGCTCAGAAAATGCTCAAAATGCAGGGACAAACTGGGAAGTAGGGCTGGTAAGAAATTGAGGAACAGCATATGAAGGAAAAGAGGGAGGAAGCTGAAACCTTCAGGGAGGTTGGAAGTGTTGTCTGACTTTTTCACCTTCACAGATCGACACCAAGAAGAAACAAGTGGAGGAAGCCCAGGAAGAAGTGAAAAAAGCTGAAGATGAGTTTAAAGACACAAAAGATGCCAAAGCAGAAGTGTGAGTGGCTTTTCCTTGGAATCCTCTCTTGCAGAGGGATCCAGAGGGCCCATGGATGAGGCTGATGTGTCCCAATACCCCATCAGAACAGAAATGCCCATGTTTGGGATTGGGTCCTTCTTGTCCCATGAAAGTTTGGAATATGGTTAAGATCTTGTGGATGGTTCCCTTCAGGGACACCTCCCACTCTCCCAGGTTGCTCCAAGCCCTGTCCAACCTGGCCTTGGACATTTCCAAGGATGGGGCAGCCACAGCTTCCTTTGGCAACCCATTCCAGGATGCTGGATTTTGTTTGCCCACCTTTGGTGGTGGAAATTACATTTTTATTGTTCATTTTTAATATTAAAAAAGCATCTCACTGGATGCAAACCGTTGAGAAACAGGTTAGTGCTGAATGGCACCTTTGACTCTGCCATTCCAGAGAATTTCTGGGCTTTGGGACATTCTGGTTGTTCCTTCTCTGCCCTCAGCAATGTGGAGAAGAAGAAGAAGCTGTTGAAGCGGCTGCAGGAGCAATTGGCCAAGATGAAGATCCAGGCCACGGACAAGGAGGAGAACAAGCAAATAGCTCTGGGCACATCCAAGCTGAATTACCTGGATCCCAGGATTACCGTGGCTTGGTAAGTCTTGGGTGTGAAACCATGGAATGGTTTGGGTTGGGAAGGACCTTAAAATTTGTGGTGTTCAATGGGCAGAGACCTTCCACTGTTCCAGGTTGCTCCAAGCCCTATCCAGCCTGGCCTTGGAGATTTCCAGAGGTGCAGTGGAGAGGACACTGCTGGGTAACTGGTCCCCACTGGTGTCTTGTGGTCTGCACAGGTGCAAGAAATTCGGGATTCCCATCGAGAGGATCTACAACAAGACCCAGAGGGAGAAGTTTGCCTGGGCCATCGACATGACTGGCGAGGACTTTGAATTCTGAGCCGGTGCCTTCCATGTTAAATCCCAAATCCTGCTCATGTGGTGCTGTTGGGAAGCTTTTTTTTTTTAAATTTGCTGCTGCTGGTGGCTGAGGGTTGTCTGAGTTTGGTGCCTTTTTTTTGTATGGAAAAGCAAACACTTGGATTTCCGGTTGAAGCAGGTATTGGTGATTGGGATTTTGGACTTTGGGAACTCTTAATTCCTCTTCAGAGTTGCCATGTACTTGGGATTTTTTCTTTCTTCCTCTGGAATCTTGGAAGGGGATTAAATGAGAGCCTTAACTGTGCTGATAAACAAGATCAGGTGTGATGCTGTCTCCTTGGTGTAGTGGAGGAAAAAGGAAAGGCTGTGCTGCCCCCTTCCAGACTGAATGGGATGGATGGGGAAACAGGAGGGGATGAGAGAAGGAAAACAGGAACTGCAATATAAAACCCAGGACTGGGTTAGGGATGCACTTGTTGCCAAGGAAAAATCTCAGGGTTTTACATTTCCGAGGACTTTGTGCTCTTTCACCTCCGGGAGGGGAGAAAGTTGTGCAGTTGCAGGGATATTAAATGGAAAAAACATGGGAGGGAATTTGTGTCATGTCAGGAGAAGGTAGAAGGGAAGATGTTGGATTTAAAAGCAGTTTCATGTTGCAGAGGGTTAAAATTCACCTTGGCCATGAACAAAGTGTGTTTTAAGCACCCCCATGTGGTTAAATTTTTCTCTGGGAAAGGACATCTCACTTGAGGCCATGTTTATTTCCATATTTTCTTCACTTGGCTCTGGCTCAGCTCCTATATCCAGAGCAGGAACTGAACTGTCCAGACAGAGGCTTAGGAAATGGGGGATTTCCTAGGAAATAGGAAATTTCCTGGCTGGGCCAGGCTCTGTGGGATGTGTGGTGGGAAGTGGGACCAATATTCCTGGAGCTGCTCCTGTGTTGGGGTGACACCTTTTGCATCATCCTTCCCACTCCAGCTGGGAATGGAGCAGGCAGGGATCAACAGCACAAACTGGTTGTGTTTGCTGCTTAATTGGCTGCTTTTCACATCCCCCAAAAAGGCAGTATCAGCACATTCCTGGCAGAATTCCCACATCCCAGGGAACCCCAGGTGTGAACAAACTGTTGCACTGGCAGCAAAACCTTCTGGCACCTCAGGGCTGATGTCCAGGGCTCTGTACTCCAAACCTCCTGGTGCTTCCCATGTGTTTATTTCCACTCATTCCCATGTTGAAATTGTTGCTGTTTTGGTTGGAAATGGAGGTCTTGGAATGCATTTCTTTAAAACTGGGAGTGATTTTTTTTCAGAGTATCCATGACTGGAGGCTTTTTGCAGCTCATTCCATGTGTGGTTCTGGGTGTTCCATCCCTGAAAGTGTCCAAAGCCAGCTTGGATGAGGCTTGGCATGACCTGGGATTGTGGAAGGTGTCCCTGCCCATGGATGAGCTTTAAGGTCCCTTTCAATCTGAACCATTTTGGAATTCTATAAAATAAAGGAGTAATTCCAGAAAGGCTGGGTTGTTGCTGGCCCAAATGGTCCTGTCCACCCTCACCCTGTTTTTCCTGGAGTCCTCCAAGTGTATCTGGCAATGTTCCATAGAGCTTTCCCATGGCCTAATGCCCAGGAGCTTTTCCTACTGCTCAGAACCCTGCGGAGCAGGACCATGCTCCTATCTCAGAGGGGATCCCTCTCCCACCCCAATAATTTGAGGTTATTTGGTGGCTCCAAGCAATGCTGGTGTGCTCAGGTGACCCCTCCTCACTTTGGCCCTTCCAGGCATGGTTTCAGCTCTGGTTTTCCAATGCTTTTCTCAAGTCTCCATCCCTGGAAGCACTCAAAAAAACCCCCTGGAAATGGCACTTGAGGATATGGTTTAATGCTGATCATGGTGGTTGGAGTCGATGATCCTAAAGGTGTTTTCCAACTTTCTATGATGTTGTAGGCAGAGGGAAACCTGTGTTTGATGACTTTTGGTAACCCAAGATCATGACAGCATTTGGTGAAATTCAAAGTCAAAATTTTATCATTTTTCCGTTGTGATGACTTCCCATTTTTACTTAGAAAACGGAAGCTGTGGTTTGTGACAAACCCAGAAATGGCAACTTCCCCCGTGACTTCTTGGTTGCCTAATTTGCTTTTCATAAAAGCTTTTTTTTTTCACTGTGGGTGGGAGGAGACCTCACCCAAAATCTACCAGGGATGAAGTTGACTGCTCAGGCTGGTACTGGAGCTTAGGGCTGTTCTAGGGACATAATGGAGCTTTAATAAACAAAACAAACAAAAACCACAAAAAAATCCCAAACAAATGAAAAAAAAAAAACCCAAAAAAACCCCCACAGAAATTAAAAAATCCCCCAAAAAACTTGTTCTGAGGATTGGGAAGTTTGTACCTTTCCTGCAGCCTGGGGATGTCCTACATTCATGGTTCTGGGCAGTGTTGATAGAGGAGCTGTAGGAGAAGATAAATTTAGGGGTGGGAGGAAGTGGTGAGAAGTTCCCCTTGTTTTGTTTTGGTGTCTGCTGCCCCTGCCCAGACTCTTCCCAGAAATCCAGCATTGGGAGGATCTCTGCATGGCTGGAGTTCAACCTTCTCAAAGGATAGTCAATTTTGGCTGGGTTGTTCAGGGTTTTCTCAAACTTAATTTCAATGTTTCTGTGGAGGGAGATTCCTCCACTGTATTTCATGGTCATGGTTTTGGAAATGAACCTGGCAAAGCTTTTCCTTCCCTATATCTGGTTGGAGTTTCCCTTGATGCACCTTGGAAGTGGCTGCTTATCCTTTGTGGAGAGCCAAAGCCAAATTATCCTTGGGACATCAGCTCCATAATTGTCCCTGTTAAAGGCAGCAACTCGATCCCCCCTCAGCCTGTCCTGTTCCATGGGATAACTTAGCCCCAAATTCTGGGACAGAACTTGAAGCCAAAGAATCATGGACTGGTTTGGGTTGGAAGAGACCTTAAAGATGATGGAAACCAACCCCCTGACATGGGCAGGGACACCTTCCCTATGCCAGGTTGCTCCAAGCCCTGTCCAAGCTGGCCTTGGACACTTCCAGGGATGGAGCAGCCACAGCTTCTCTAGGAATTTCATTCTAGGGACTCACCACCTTCACAGGGAAGAATTCTTTCCCAATATCCCATCTATCCCTGCCCTCAAATGGAGTTTGAAGCCATTCCCCTTTGTCCTGTGACTCCATCCCTTGTCCCAAGTCCCTCTCCAGCTCTCCCGGAGCCCCTTCAGGCACTGGAAGGGGCTCTGAGGTCTCCCTGGATCCTTCCCTTCTCCAGGCTGGACATTCCCAGCTCTCTCAGCCTGGCTCCAGAGCAGAGGGGCTGCAGCCCTTGGAGCATCTCCGTGGTCTCCTCGGGACCTTCTCCAGCAGCTCCCTGTACTTGTGCTGATGATCCCAAAACTGGATTCAGTGCTTCAGCTCTGGTGCCCCCAGTCTGAGAATGGCTCTACAAGCAATTCCTCTTCCCACAGAAGCTGTTTGAGCAGCTAGAAGCTGCCGTGGGATCCATCACTGCTCGTTGCTTCTGCATCAGCATCCTGGAGATTCGGGAACATCAGTCCATTGGCCAGAGCTGTGCACATCACGAACCTTCCCACGTCTCTCTCAGAGGGATGAGTCAGAATCCTGCTCCGTGTCCAACAGATTATTGGTCCTCATGGATGAAAAAAACCTCATCAGCCTCCTGTTTTCCAGACCCACATTCCATAGTTTCAGGTTGGCAGGGGTCCCCCCCTCCCCTGGCCCATCAGATGATCTAAATCACGGAGTCGTTTAGGTTGGAAAAGCCCTTTAAGTTCATCAAGTGCAGCTGTTAATTGCTGCGTTCACCACAAAACAATGTCCCCAAGTGCCACATTTCCATGT
Organism: Irena cyanogastra; assembly: GCA_013397155.1. NCBI lineage: Eukaryota > Metazoa > Chordata > Aves > Passeriformes > Irenidae > Irena > Irena cyanogastra. The sequence goes on along the minus strand of VWZV01015313.1, from coordinate 145,461 downwards.
CTTTTACATCCCTCCAGGAACGGTGACTCAGCCGCTCTGGGGAAGGGAGCTCATCAGCTCTGCTTGGCTGCTCTCTCATCTGCTTAATGATGGGGCCTTCAAACTTAAAGGAGAGGTGGAATTTTGGCTGATTTATCTTAATTGGAGCCCAGAGGGAAGGGGAGGTGACGGAGCATTTGCTGCTCTGCTGCTGCTTCTCCCTTGCATCCAGTCCCTGGAGTGATGGGATGAAGGGAAAACCACCCACCTGCAGCCTGGCAGACTCGTAAAAAGTGGGAAACCCCCGGTGGGGTTTTGAGGAAGAAAAAGGTGAAGGATTTCCAGGGGGTTTTTCTTCCCTGCCCTTTCCCCCGTGAGATCTGATGTTGCATAAATCAGGAGGGGGAAAAAAAAAAAAGGAAATACAGAACAGAAACTTTAAAGAGAGTGTTTTATCAGCTTGAGAGGAAAGGGGAAGGACATTTGAGGCTGTGGCTGCTGTGATTCAGACGCTGCTGCCTCTGAACTCAGTGATTGGAGGCATTTCCTTTTCCAGCCTTTTTTAGTGGGAGACAAGAGCGTGGCTGTGGTTTGGCATAAATAAAACATGTGCTGAAAGAGCTCCCTGGCTTTCTGTCCCTTCACACTCAGCCAGGCTGAGATGGATGGAAAATCAGCCTGAATTGCAGAGCCATTATCACAGGCCACGTGTTTGGAAGCGCTGATGGCAAGGACAGTGGCTGCAAGGAAAGCAAGCTGGGAGAAATGGGATCCCTGGGATAAATGAAAGGAATGGTTAATGAGGGGCTGAGGACAGGCTTCCAAGGAAGGATGAAACTCCGGGATCTCAGGTTTGTACCTGTTGAAGGAGCTGACCCTGGCTGTGGGGTGGAGATGGCTGCACATCCTGGGTCTCCCACTAGGAATGAGTGGATAACATCCGTCCTAGCTCTTCCTATTTTTGGCCAGTGGACACCTCTGTTACTCAAAACAAAATAAAGAATCAGGAAAAGGTCAGCTGAGTTGTCTCCAGCCCTGAGATTGGCTTCTCCAGACTTTATTCCTGAGCCATTGCAGGTTGGGGCAGGAGAAATCCCAATAAATTACTTTGTTAATATTCTTAATCCAAGTCGGGATTAAACTGCAATTATTATTTGATTGGCTTGGCTCAGGAATAAGCCTGGGATAAAGGCTCTCCCAGCTGCAGGGATGCTCCTCAGTTCCTTCTGCTGCTGTGAGCCTGGAAGGAGGAGGGATCATGGAATCATGGATTGGTTTGTGTTGGAAAGGACCTTCAAGATCATGGAATTCCTTCCCACTGCCATGAAGGGGCTTGCTCCAAGCCCCATCCAACCTGGACTTCAACACTTCCAGGGATGGGGCAGCCACAGCTTCTCTGGGAATTCCATTCCAGGGCCTCACCACCTTCACAGGGAAGAATTCTTTCCCAATATCCCATCTAACCCTGCCCTGTGGGAGTGGGAAGCCATTCCCCTTGTCCTAGCCTAAAAAGTGCCTCTTCCAAGTGACGTGATGTCTCTCCAGCCTGAAGGAACTGCCAGAGGTTCCCTGGGATTGCCCTGTGCTACAGGAGGCAGACAGCTGATTAGTTCCCAAAAAATGTTTCCAGGTGGTTGGGTGGCATCCAGGCTGCCCCTCCTCTTGGAAACAGGGCAGAAGATTTTCCTGGCAGGATGGGATAACAAGGAAGTCTCCAATCCCTCCCCAGGGTCACTTGGAGTTGAACGAGCTCATTCTGCGGAATCTCTTCCATCTCTTTCTCAAGGTTTTGTTGGGCTTCTCAAGGCTGGATTTGCCAAAGTGGAGGAGAATGGGGTGGCAATTAACTCAACCAGCTTTAATTGGGGCTCCTGTTCTGATTTGGGCTGTCCCCCAGGCAGAAACAGATTCTGACTTTCCCACAGTTCATTCCTGGTGCAGGAAGCAGCACTTCAACTGGAGGGAACACCTGGAGGGCTTAAATCTCCACTTCCACCCCTCTCCTGTGCATCCCTGGATCCAACACTGGATGTCTGACAAAAAACAGGCATGGAATGAACTCGAATGTCCTCAAAAATTCTGCTGCTGCTGGGGCTGGGAGTTGAAGGTGGTGAGGGGAGATAAACCGGACCCAGAAGGTCTGGCTGCTCTTCCAAGCCCAGGAACTCAGCACAATCCCATTTTTTAAAAAAAATTTGGCTTCTCTTCCTTTGTCTGTGGGACCCTCTACTGGTTTTCATTCCATTTTTTCTTCAGTCAGCTGGGCAGGCTTTGGAGTGTGGCCCTTTCAGCAAAAACCTGGCTGAACTGAGGCTGCACAACCCCTGACTCCTTTTTGTGATTAAAAAAAAAGTTATATGTATTTTTTATTTATTTTATTTGTTTGCTTTTCCTCTATATTCTCACATTTGACAGAACTTCTCCAAGGGGCTGTGCTGGGTCATCCTCACAGGCCCCTCCTGTGTGCTGGGAAAAATAAAAAATTACAAATAAGAAAATGACAAAAGCAGGAGATAAAATTCCAGAAATAGAACAGAGAATTGTTCAATCCAGGTCTTCCTCTTTGAGTCCAAGACAAGTTTGTTTATTATCCTTTTAATTTGGTATTTTCTATGGATACTCCTCTCCCCCACTCAGGTGAGACCCACCTGGAGCACTGTGTCCAGATCTGGGATCAGAAGGATGTGGAGCTGCTGGAGCAAGTCCAGGGGAGGCCATGGAGATGCTCCAAGGGCTGGAGCCTCTCTGCTCTGGAGCCAGGCTGGGAGAGCTGGGAATGTTCAGCCTGGAGAAGAGAAGGCTCCAGGGAGACCTCAGAGCCCCTTCCAGTGCCTGAAGGGGCTCCAGGAGAGCTGGAGAGGGACTTGGGACATGGACATGGAGGGACAGGACAAAGGGGAATGGCTTCCCACTGCCAGAGGGCAGGGATAGATGGGATATTGGGAAGGAATTCTTGGCTGTAGGGGTGGTGAAGCCCTGGAATGGAATTCCCAGAGAAGCTGTGGCTGCCCCATCCCTGGAAGTGTTGAAGGCCAGGCTGGACAAGGCTTGGAGCAGCGTGGGATAGTGGAAGGCATGGCAGGGGTGAAACTGGATGATCTTTAAAGCCCCTTTCAACACAAACCATGCCATGATTTTAGTACCGGCCACCAGCTTTGAGTTTGTAAAACCTCTGGGTTGAGGCTTCTTAGATTTGCTCGGACTGAATTTGTCTTGACCTGCCTGTGGCTTTTTTTTTTTTTTTAATCTTGGCTGAGTGGGAAGAGCAATTTTCCTAATTGACCAAGTGGTTCTGGCTAATTAGCTCTGCTTTTATTTAGCTTTGTGTGGAGCAGCTGTAGATTTGTATAAGTAGCAGTACCAAGTCATAATTCAGGACGAAGGATTTGTGCCTCTGATCCAAGGACACAGAATACGGAAATTCTGGCTTGGAGGTCTGGAGGTGGGGAAATGTGGGATGGGAGACAAGGGCAGGTATGGAGTGATCGGATGGGGTGAGGCCCTGGCACAGGTTGCCCAGAGGTGCTGTGACTGCTCCATCCCTGGAAGTGTTCAAGGCCAGGCTGGATGAGGATCTGAGTAATCTGGGATAGTGGAAAATGTCCTTGTCCATGGCAGGGGGCTGGATTGAGATGATCTTCAACAACATAAACCATTCCATGATTCTATGAGTTGCCTTCAAAACAGGGGTTAACATTCATGGAAAAGCCTCCATCTAGATTTTCCCCTATTGTTCTGCATAGGATTAGTCTTTATTTTCCTGGAGTAGGCAGGACTTGGATGATCCCTGAGATGCAATTCCACCTTTAGGATATTCCATGGAGTCACAGGAGAGAAATCCACATGGGCACAGTGGGAACAAGCCCTTCCCAAGGCTCCAGGATTGACCCCAACTGGACAATCAAAACTGGGGTCCTGGTCCTCACAGAGTGGTTTCTCCTGGATGGATGCAGCACCATGGAAATCCAGGAATCCCCATCCTGGGGTATCTAGGAAGCCAATAGAAAGGGATATATTAAGAGCTGGGCTGGAGGTTGATTTTCCTTTTCCTTCTTGCTGTCACAGCTCCCAAAAAAACTTGGCCTACAGACTTGGAGTCCCCTTGGAAGCTTCTTGTCCCATCCTGATTCCTTAGAATCATGGAATGGTTTGGATTGGGAAAGACCTTAAAGCTCATCTTGTTCCATCCTCTGTGGGCGGGGACACTTTCCACTATCCAGAGTTGCTCCAAGCCCCATCCAACCTGGCCTTGGACACTTTCAGGGATTCCAGTTTATGTGGACAACCTGTGCCAGGGCCTCACCATCCTGACAGAAAAGAATTTTTTTCCCAATATCTCATATAAACATTCTCTCTACATCTACTATTACAAAAAAAAAAACCAATTCCAAAATGTTTATTGTTTATTCTCTTTTTATGGAGAGCTGACTCATAGCAGGGCTGGTGGTTGGGAACAGGTTGTTCATGGAATTACACAGGGAATAAAACAAATGGAAGTGAGTAGGAGGAAGATCCAATCCAGATCAGCAGAGCCCCAGCTCTCTGCGTGTCTCAGCCAGATGGAAATTTCAGGAGGTTTATGGGAAAGAAGTCTTGAAAAATAATGGATTTACAGCTCCAGTGGTATTGTTCCTGTGTCCTTTCTGGAGAAGGTCTGGGATTTTGGATATGAGATTTTCAGGGATGGTCCTACTTGGTCAGGTCAAAGCCACGCTGAGGAACACATCAACAATTAAAAAGTGTGGACAGTTGTTTGATACCCCGTGGAATTGTGCATGGATTTTCCATGTTTTGTTGGTATGGATTCCATGACAGCTCTTCTGCAATGATTCCAACCTCAGGGAAGCTTGAAGGGCTGTTGGATCCCCCCATTAATGTCCCCAGTTACAGGTGTAATCCTTTTTGTGACTAATCCATCTCTAGGTGGGATTTGGGCAATACAAGAGCCCCAGAGAAACCATAAAGTCAGGTAATATCCATAGCCAGGGATTTGGGATGGCCTTGGAGCACCATTTCCCTGCCCTGCTTGGAAGAGAGGAAGCCAAAAGGCAAATTCCCAGGATTTCAACACCTTGGTGTACCCCAGCCCTGGGCTGCCCACGCTCGGTTCCTGATCCCGAGTGTCTCTTCCCCGTGGAAATAGACATGGAGAGAATCCAGGAATGGGGAAAAGTGTGGGAGATTGGCAGGAGCAGCCACAAGGATCAAGTCCTTCCATGATTTGACGTGCAAAGGACTTAAGCCTGTGTGGGATGAACTCCAAGCTCCTCCTGGTTTCCCTGGAATCTGAGCACCTGTGAGGGTCTGAGGTGAGGTCAGGTCTGTGTTGGGGGCATGGTGGTGACAGCTCATCTTGGTGTCCTGACTTTGATGAGGTCACAACCAGGGCAGGATGCAAAGACTGAGCCTTACAGGATCAGCACAGAGAAATCCCTGTGGAGAAGGGATGGAAAAAAAAGAAGGGAAAATCACTTTTCACTGTCATTGGGATGAGGAAGGGAAGAGCTGGAGCTCTCACTCATCCAGGAGGTGCTCAACACATGCAGTTCCTCTTCTCCCAGGGCCATGTGTCCTTCAAAGTGCTGTCATTCCTGGCAAAAAGTGGTGCCATACTTGGCCTCTTCCTCCCTCAAAAACTCCACAAAAAATGAAGGATGGGGAGCAAGACTCTGCAGTTGCTTCAGTGGGTTTTATTTAGGACTGGAATATCCCTGGGGCTGAGAATCAATTCCATCCTGTGACCTCTGATGCATTAGGACTGGGTGGGGAATGGCAAAACAGAGGGATAGATGGAATTATCTGGGAATCTTCTGAGATGCCACCTGAGAAGGGATGAGGCAGGTGTGTCACCCTCTGGCCACAGGGGAGCTGAGTGGGTAAAAACTTCAGGACATATAACAGGAAAAGGTCCCATGATGTTTCTGTCCTTCCTCATGATTTGATTTCCTATGTGGATACTTTTCCGAGGCCATTTTTGAGAAGAACCCAGTAAGGCTCCCAAAAAATGAGCAGATCCCTGTTCCTTGACTTCCAACCTCTGTTCTACATCCAGGAAGATTCAACAGCCAGAACATTGCAGAGGTCAGGCAAACAAAGCCACGTTTCCATGGCTCCAACACAGGCATGTAGTGTAGTGTTTCAGAGCCAGGAGTAAAATCCAGGATCAAGTTCTTATCCTGAAGGATGTGATTCAAACGCCTGCATGGGCCTGATCTCCAAGGATGAACCTAAGCTAGGGAAATAAACAGTTGCTAGGATCATCCCTGTTCTGGAACATCATCCAAAACATTCAATTAATCGGTTTAATTGTTGGCACATTCCCTGGCAAGGTTCTAGGATGGATCAACCGTCATTACTCCATGGAATATCTGGAATAAAACAGAGGAGATGTCACAAAGGAAGGATCATTCCCAAGAGACTGATATCCTCCTCTTGGCCTCTGTGCTGGAGATGCTCCTGGAAAAGTTGAATTTACTGCCACAGCTGTAACCTGTGCATACTGGGACACTTTTTTTCCTGAATCTTTGCCCTGACCCAGCCAAACCTTCCATGCTCCAGTCATGCTGCTTCCGTGTGTTGGCCATCCAGGGTGACACCACCATCCTGAGGCTCCTGAGGAAATGCCAGCCGTGGCAGTGCCACACCTCACACCTGCACCACACATCCCCAAGGCTGGGATGGTAACTTCCCAAAAATCTGGTTCAGTGGGCCACCGGCAACCCCCAAAATGGTTGGGGGAGTTGACCCATCGTGCACTTTTGTCCGTCATCCCGCTTGTCCTTCAAGCCACTCCTGCCAGTGGAGCTGTGGTGGACCACTTCCCATGGCCTTGGAGATCCTCTTCTGGCTGTCAGTGATGGGCAGATTTGAATCCCTGGGCCTAGTGATTTCTCTCTGTATCTGTGTCAGGCAGGAGACACTTGTGCCATCAGTCCTTGGAACTGAGGGAAATCATGGAATGATTTAATTAATTAATGTTGTTAATCATGGAATGGTTTGGGTTAAAAGGGACCCTCAAAGACCCTCTTGTTTTCACCCCCTGCCGTGGGCAGGGACAATTTCCACTATCCCAGGTTGCTCCAAGCCCCATCCAACCTGGCTTTGAACACTTCTAGGGGTGGAGAGTCCACAATTCCAATCATACTGAAGAGTTAACACAATTATTTTCCTTTTTTTTTTTCCCTCAAAAAACCAATCAGAACTGGTGAAAACAAAAGGACAGAGCTTCTCCAGGGTGCTCCCACTGCTGCAGGACGCTGAGCCTTGGCTTCCCAGGCTGACTTCCAGACTCCTCCAAAGAGTCACCCCTGATGCCATGGTGAATCAGGCTGGCCAATCCTTATTCCCTGGAACAGGTCCTGCTCTTTGGTCACTGCCTTGTGACACCTGGCAGCACGGACACACCTCCTCCGGCATTCCTGGGGCACGCAGTCCCCGAGCCTGGCATGGCTTCATCTCTTGGGCAAGAGATGCGGTTTATCCTCTCCACACCCAGGTGTAGATCCATGGGAGAGGAATGGCTGGTGCTCCTGGGATTATCAGGGCTGACTTCCCCATCCTGTTGATCCAGTTTTACATCAGCAGAGTCAGGTGGTGTCAGAAACTTCCAAGATATCTGTGAATCGAGAAAAAAAAAAAAAAGCTCTCTGCAAGATTTCCCCTAGCTTTTGTTTCCTTGAAAAGGAAGATATGGTGGGTTTTGGTGTCTCTTCGAGACCTCTGGCTGTGCCTTCACAGTGATTGATCCTACCGGATGCTCTGAATGTCTTGGATGAGCATCTCCTCTGGTTCAGGGAATTTTGCTCATCTCACTTGGCTCATGTTGACCCCCAATCATTTTAACCCTTGCCTCATCCATCTTTCTTCCACATGTTTTTGGACCCTCTGCCTCTTCTGCTTTTCCATCTCCTAAACCCCAGGCTGTCTCAGTCTCTGCTCTCTTTTCCTGCAGGGCGGAGGAGGGAGGGATAAGCAGACACCTGATGGCCCAAGTGGCTTCACTCCAAGGGGCTCCTCCTGCTTCACCCTCTCTGCTCCTCGGTGGCTTGGTGATTCATGGAGGTGTCTGCTGATGTCCAGCACTAAACATCCTGATAACCCTTTCCTTGGAAGCACACGTGGGACAGGCAGTCAGATGGAAGGCCCAGAAGGGATGAAGTTATCAGCTCCGGCTCCACCCCTGTCACGCAGAGAAATTGTAAAGGCTGAGAACATTTTTGTCTGACTGGCATTGAGCGGGGCTTTGAATTGGATGCTCCATGGAAAAGGGGACAAAGACATTTTTAACCCTTGCTGGAAGTGTTCAAAGCCAGGTTGGATGGAGCTTGGAGGCACCTGCAAGGTGTCCCTGTCCCTGGCAGGGGGTTGGAATGTGATGGTCTTTAAGGTCCATTCCAACCCAAACCATTCGATGATTTAAGACTTTGTAGTTAACCAAGTTATGCATTTCCTGTCCCTATGAATATCCAGCTTGGTTTAGGGTTACCCTGACTATAGATGTAGGGAGCTCTCCAGGTCTAACCCTGAACATGGACTTGGTGTAATCCACCCAGACAATTCCACTAATTTATGCCACTTGTTCCCCTTCTTCTTGGAGAAAAGGAAATAACCTGGCCACAGATGTGATGATGATCAGAACAAAACCCCCACACAGACATCACCAGCACTGCTGGCCTGACCAGAGATGAATTAAAGGATTAATCCCAATAAATGGTATGAATTCCCAGAGTGCTTTCACTGCTCCCTGGAGTCACCAGCCCAGCCTGAAGGCAATGCTGAGGTGAGAAAACAACCCACGAGCATTCCTGGCCTCTCATCTAATCCATGATCCCTGCCCACTCTTTCCAAATCGTTGGCTTCCTCATCACCCCATCCAAAGGCAGGGAAGGTTTATATCCTGTCCCCAGGTGAGGGTGTTTTTCCTGGGCTGCGGAGACGATCGGGAGAAGATGAAGTTCTCCCTCCTTGTGGTGCTGGCTTTGGTCCTGTTTGCAGCTCAAGGTGAGGTTTGCTCCTAGATAAAGTATAGCTGAGTGTTTTAAAGATAGGAATGCCTCATATCCAGGGAGAGAAATCACGGGAGAGAGCTCCTCAGCTCTTGGAATGGTGCAGGTGAAGGACACAGTACTCGTTTTGGGGGGTTTTATCTGGAATATCAGCCTGAGAGTGTGAAAAGTTTGGTTTTTGACTGGAAATTTCCCTGTCCTGCTGTATTTTTATGGAAACAAGACAGAAAAAAGGAGGCAGCTCCCACTGGTCTGCCTTTGAGAGACTTTCCAGGGTGTTTTCCTGTCGGGGTGGTGCAAGGCTGTGGTTATTCCTAAATTTTGATGAAGACAGCACAATGCTCTGTGTTCCTGGTCCACAAGTGCCACACCTCCAACATCTGGCCCTGTGCAGCTGTTTCTACCCATCTCCAAGAGCCCACAGCATGCTGACTTCAGAGATTTTGGGACAAAGTCAGGGAATTAGGGAGAAGTTGGGATGTGGGCTGAATGGGTTAATGGTGCTGGGTGTTTGCATAGTAATTGTGTTATAGATGGTGCATTTTATTTCACAGAGAGATGGTAAATTAAATCAGAGCCTTCTTTAAGGAATATGATCCTAAATTCTCTATAGACCAGAGAGAATAAACCTTACCCTTGTTTTGGAAAGCAGGACAGGCTTTGCCAGCGCTTGGAATTGTGCCACACGTCTGGTGCAGAAAAAGAATTCCTTGGAATAGTTATTTCTGGCTCATTGTGGCCTAAGAATACCGTTCTGCTATTTAGCTTTGTTCACTCACCAGACCAGTGATCCTGACAGATTTCCAAGTGTTAACAAGGCCCGGGAGACAGGGAGGTTGTCCTCAGTGCCAAAATGAAGCCTGGCCTAATCCGCGTTGGATTATCCAGGCAGTAAAAATTAATCATTCACTACATGTGTCTTAGGGCTGAATTCTCACAGCAAAGAGTAAAAAAAATTCTTCTCCTCATCTTCTTTGTCCTTTAAACCAGGTTCTGGATTTCTTTTTGGGGGCATTGATGTCCCATCCAAAGACAAAGGCGTGGGAGTCTGACTTTTCTAAGCCATGGAGGTCCCAATTAACCCTCTTCATCTGCCAGTGCTTTCTGCCTAATTAGGCTGCAGTTTAATAGTCCCCAGCAAGTAGAAAAAGTGACCCTAGGCCTTGGGACATGCTTGGAAACTCCTCCAGGAGTCCCTGCCCTTCCCTGCTCCAAGCATCACATCAAACTCGGTGCCCTCGGCCTATCAAATTGAACGAGGGGAAATTTAGTTTGGATATATGGAAAAAAAAATTCTTCCCTGTGAGGGTGGTGAGGCCCTGGCACAGGATTCCCAGAGAAGCTGTGGCTGCCCCTTGATCCCTGGAAGTGTCCAGGGCCAGGCTGGATGTGGCATTGGAAGCATGCATTGGGTCTTTCAGCTCCATGGCTTTTATCAGACCTGCACCTTGCGTATTTGAGATTCTTTGAAAAGTAGGGGTTAATCTTTGCTGCTGGCATTTCACAGAATCCCAGAATCATTTAGGTTGGAAAAGATCTCCGAGATCCTCAAGTCCAACGTTTGATCACCACCAGAGCTCTGAGGGCCATGTCCAGGCATTCCTTGGACACCTCCGGGGACAGGAACTCCACCACCTCCCTGGGCAGCCCCTTCCAATGCCTGACCACTCTTTCCATGAAGAAATTCCTCCTGATGTCCAACCTGAGCTTCCCCTAATCTGGTTTGAGGCCTTTTCCTCTTGTCCTGTCCCTTGTTCCCTGCGAGCAGACCCTGACCCACCCCTGGCTGTCAGGGAGCTGTGCAAAGCCAGAAGGCCCCTCCTGAGCCTCCTTTTCTCTGGGCTGAACCCCTTTCCCAGCTCCTTCAGCTGCTCCAGACCCTTCCCCAGCTCCATTCCCTTCCCTGAACATGCTCCAGCCCCTCAAAGTCTTTCTTGTCATGAGGGGACAAAATTGGAGACAGGATCTGAGGCGTGGCCTCACCAGTGCCCAGCACAGAGGGACAACCCCTGCCCTGGTCCTCCTGGCCTCACGATGGCTGGCAAAAGCCAGGATGATTCCATGTCCCTCTTGCCTGTTTTGTGTCTCTTCCTGCAGCAAATGCCCTGCACTGCTACACCTGCACCTGGGAACAAAGCAACTGGAGATGCCTGAAGGGCAAGAAGTGCTCGGACGAGGACAAGTACTGTGTCACCAACGTGGCCTCCGTGGGGATCGGTAAGTGCTGGCTCTGGATCCCCTCGTGGGGACTCAGGAATGGGATGTGAGGTCTGGGCTGGGTTTGTGATGGGCTGAGGAGTGGCTGGGAAGCACAAGTTGGAGGTGGAGCCTTTCCTAACCCAGCCTGGCAGCGCTGAAGGTTTGGAATTCTCCTCCCCATCACACACTGAGATTTTCCTCTTCAGCTGTTGTTTTATTCCTGTGTTGAAGATCAGAGGACATTGAGAGAAGAAGAAGGATCCTTCAGAGGAAAAATAAATAAATTCGAACCTTGATCCCTTGTTCCGTGGGAGCAGAGCCCAAACCCAACCTGGCTGCACCCTCAGGGAGTTGGGGAGAGTGAAAAGGTCCCCCCTCAGCCTCCTCTTCTCCATGCTGAGCCCCCCAGCTCCCTCAGCTACTCCTGGTACTCCAGACCTTTCCCCAGTTCCATTCCCTTCTCTGGACATGCTCCAGCTCCTCAATTTCTTTGTTGCTGTGAGGGCCCAAAAACTGAAACCAAGATTTGAGATGTGGCCTCACCCGTGACAAGAAAAGGGAAAAATCACTTCCCTGGTCCTGCTGGTCACACTATTTGTGATCCAAGCCAGATACAGAGAGAAACAGAATTATTTCCCTCAAACGGAGAAGCCTGGAAATGTGATTTACATCCAGGAATAAACGTTGTCATTGTACACCTAAATAAGACTTGATATGAGGTTCCATGCCGGGAAATGCTGGATGCCCAGCATGGATATGGAATTCCTTGTGCAGGAGGTCACCAACAATTCCTGGGCTGTGGTGGGACCAGGATGGGTCTCATGCTGATCTCTGGGGCTGTGGGGGGACAATGGGACTCATCAACCCAACTCCATCCTGCACAAGGATCACTCAACAAACGCTGCTGCTAATCCCGCTCTCTCCCTTCTCTGGGCCAGGCTCTTTTTCCCTTTGGAAGAGGATCACCAAGAAGTGCTCCAGCACCTGCCCACACCACAACTTCCTCATGGGCCTGGTCACCTACACCTCCTACTGCTGCCAAAGCTTCCTATGCAACCTGAATGCGTGCCCAGGGCCCCGGCTGGCTCGCCCATGAGGTGCCAGGAAGTCCCATCCCGTGTCCTCCCCCAGCTGCCCAGTGCTGCTGGGAGAAAATGGACCCTGAAGGACTGAAGAGCTTGGCCAGATTCCCCCAGGAGGGTGTGGACATCAAACATGAGGAATAGATAAAGTATTGTTGTCATTGTTTTGTCCTGTGGTGTCTCTGAACCTTCTTCTGATTTTCTTCTCAACCCTGAGCTCTGCAGCTCCAGCATCCCCACCAGAGCTCTGAGTTGCCACATCCAGGAGTTCCCTGGATGCCTCCAGAGATGGGGACTCCACTACATCCTGGGCAGCCCCTTCTAATGCCTGACCACCCTTTCTGGGATGAAATTCTTCCTGATGTCCAACCTGAACCTCCCTAGTACAACTTGGGGCCATTTCCGCTCACCCTGTCCTTTGTTCCCTGGGAGCAGAGCCTGACTCACCCCTGGGTGTCCCCTCCTGTCTGGGAATTTTGGAGAGTCAGGTCCCCCCCAAACCTCCTTTTCTCCAGGCTGAGCCCCTTTCCCAGCCCTCTCAGCTGCTCCTGGTGCTCCAGACCCTTCCCCAGCTCGGTTCCTGTCTCTGGACACGCTCCAGCCCCTCAGTGTCTGTCTTGTCATGCTCTGTCCTGCAGCTTTGGGAGGGAGATGCTCCTTCTGCACTCCCTGCATCTCCAGAGGGGTTTCTCCTGGAATTTTATCCTATTTTGGGTGCAGTTGGAGCCACAGATTGGAAACTTCTGGGCAAAAATAACAACCTCTCTTATCTGCACATCTGTCCCCACTTCCACTTCCAGCATTTTTGGGAATCCCTTCCTTCACGTTGCTTTGCTGCTGTTGGAGCCACACAACCTCACCCAGGGCCAGCAGCTCCCTGGGTTCACAATTCCCACCGCTTGGAATTGTGTCTTCCAGCAATCTAGTAACTCACCTTTTCCTCAGACATCCCCCAAATCAAGAGTAGGGAAATCATGGAATATCCTGAGCTGGAAGGGATCCACAGAGATCACCAAAGCCCAGCTCCTGCTCCTGCACAGGACAACTCCAACAATCCCACCCTGTGCCTGAGAGCTTTTCCCAAGCACTTCTGGAACTCTGTCAGGCTTGGTGCTGGGATCACTTCCCTGGGGACCTGCAGTACTCAAAGACCCTCTGGATGAAGAGCCTTTCCCTAAAATCCAGGTTTCCCTGACATCTCCAGTTGTTCCCTCAGGTCCCAGGCACCAGAGAGAAGAAATCGGTGCCTCCTCCTTCACTTCCTCTCATGAAAAGCACTTGCAGCATTTGCTGAGGAAACTTGGAGAGGTTTACAGGGAAAACAGAGATTCTGGAGAGGCAAAATATTTGATGGAGATGTTTCCAGAGGCTGCAGACAAACGAGGGTAAAAAGGGGCTGGAAAAATAAACAACGACAAGACAACAGAGGTTTTTCATTGCCAGATGCGCTCTGAGTGCCTCTCCTTTCTCCTAAACAGCACTTTTTGGAGGAATTTTGCCCTGGAAAAATCATGGGAATGGTTTAAGTCGAGTCAAAGCTCCCAGATCTGCAAAACATTCCTCAGCCAAGGGATGACGCTCTGTGTTGTGCTTGCAACCCAAGCCTGGTAAACAACGGGGACAAAAGGGGCTTTGAGCTGTGCTGAGCGGGGCTGCCTCAGGCTGGAGCCTGAGGCTGCTCAGGTTCAGGATTTCTCTCCAAGTTCTGCAGAACAGGGAATTTTCAGGGGCGTGTCTCTCTTTTATTAATCAGCTTCAGCTTTCCTTCACCCCCTCCTGCCGTGTGAAGGAACCTTTTCCTCTTGTTTACAGCACGATCTCTTCCTAACCCTCTCCGGGAATTTTTATTTCCCACCCTAAAGCAATTCTAGCCCCCTCCCTTCCTTCAACCCAAAGCTCTTAATTTACTCATCACATGATATTTCCTGATAAAAACAACAAAAAACAACAACAAAAAAAGGGATTTGTGTGGTTTTTCTTCTGCGTGCCAGAATTTTTCCGCTCTCTGAAAGCACTGAGGAATCTCAGTTGGACAGACTCTAATAATTAATATTTCATTGGGTTGGATTTATTCTTCTTGCAGTCGTGGAGACAGAGGCTCCCCCAGCCTGCAGGAAAACAGAGTTGGGATTTTTTTTTTTTTTTTTTTTTTTTTTTTTTTTTTTTTTAGAAAAAATTGGGTGGGTTTTTTTTTTTTTTTCTGCTTTAGAGCAAAACTGGCTGGGTTTTTTTGCTTGATTTGCTGTGGCTTTGCTGCAGAAAAACGTCCTTTTATCCATGGATAATAGAAAGGGAAAATAAATCATCCTGGGCATGGTTAAAGAATAAAGGGTTATTTTTTTACATAAAAAATAATGTAAAAGAAAGGAGGTTTAGATGAGATATTGGAAAGCGAATCATTATTGGGAAGGGAGTGAGGCCCTGGAATGGATTTCCCAGGGAAGCTGTGGCTGCCCCATCCCTAGAAGTGTCCTAGGCCAGGTTGGATGGGGCCTGGAGCAGCCTGGGACAGTGGAAGGTGTCCCTGCCCATGGCAGGGGGTGGCACTGGATGATCTTGAAGGTCCCTTCCAACCCAAACCATTCCGTGATCCTGTAATTCCCACTGCAGCTCAAGGATATGGAATTCCCTCCTCCCGTAATGCCAATCAAGCCTGGTGGCAATTACTCCTCTCCAAGACATCTGAGCTGTGCAGGAAGGAGAGCAGGGCGTGATTCCCAGCCACTAATCTTGACCAGGAATTAGGGCCGATCGGGACCACGGAGAGACGGGAGTCATTAACACACGGATGAGGCTGCCCAGAAAATTACCCCGAGCTGTGTCGTGCAGGGAAACATCCAGCCCGTGGATTGGGAAGGTGTTTGGAGGATCCTAAACAAAAAAAAGGGTTGTAAAAAACTTTTCCTCCTCACTCTAGACTGCTCTGAGCTTCTCTGACCCCATCCAAAGGCTTGGACAGAGGTGAAGATGCTCCAGAGGCTCATCCTGGCGTTATTGCAGGAATTTGGGGAGGGAATACCCAACCTGAGGAACATGGGGACAGAGGGGAGGGGCAGATATTCTCCTCCAAAGCATGGAAAAAGCTCTTTGGAGGAAGAATTCCCTGAGCATGGCACTGAAAGAGGCAGCACAAAGCAAACACAGAGCTCTTTCAGCGGCTGGAGCCGGCAGGATCACGTGGAATTGAGATGGAGCAACAATTCCAAATGGAATGATAAATGCCTGGCTGTGGATAATAATCAGTTTAAACACCTCAGGGACGTGTTGGATGGAGTGGTGACGTGGCTCCTTCAGGTCCAGGACAGTTGTCACCCTTCATCTCTGCTTTCAGAGCCAAATCCTGTGGAGAAATTTATCCCTGTGCCAATCCATGTGTGTGGGCGAGGCTGAGGAGTGCTGGGAGGGAGGGGAGGAATGGGATAGAGCCATCAAACTTTGGAAAAGAGGGAGAGGAATTCCCAAGGCAGGGATCCATGGGAGAGGGGACACCAGATGGTGGCATGTGACCAGTGGCCACCCCACTGTCCCCCTGCCACCCCCACCATGAGATGAGTGTTGGGCCAGGCAGGAAAACCCCAAACCTCCTCTCTGAGGCACAGCAACCCCAGAGCTGATTCCTAACTCTTTGTAGGGTTCAGGGAAGGGGGTGAGGTCCTCGTTTGGTTTTGGGATTCCGGAGTGACCGGCTGGATCACAGAAACCAGGGAATATGGAGAGGGGACAAGTGACCTGACTGTTCCCAGCAGGTACCAGGGATGGATGAAGGCATCTCTGAGCTTGTGACACTTTCCTGCTGGGAGTTTGGGTGGAAAAGATGCAGGAAATTCAGGCTTTGGGGGAAATTCCAGCTTTTTGGGGAAGCCATGAGTTTTCCAAACCAAAAGCTGGAAGCTGAAATCTCTGGAGCTGTTTGGGGTCAAGATGGAATGAAACAAAAAAAATCAAAAATGTGTTTTAAAAATTTTCCATTCTCCCTTTTTCTTAACTTTTGGTGTCATGAAACACCAAACACATTAGATTTCCAACATACCAAACTGAAATAACTTTTGGGGATTCATGTCCTGGCCTTGTCTAAATGCTGGATGCCTCAATCTGTGTCTGCCCCACAAACTGCAGATTTTGGGATGACTCCCCCCTGCCAGGACAGCACCTGAATGGCTCCATGGAAACGCCCAAATCTTTCCAGAGGCCCTGGGCAAGTGAATCCGAAGGATCAACCCTTTCCATGCCTAAATGAGTTGTTTTGAATCCCAGACTGAGTGAGGAAAATAAAACCAATTTTAAAAAAAGAAAAAAAAGGTGGCAAAACTATAAAAAGCCCACCCGCCTACGAGGTGGGATTTGATGAAAGTTGGCATTTTTCCATAAAATTTCCATGCCTGGAGCACTAATGAATATTCTGAATTGAAGGGAGGGGGGAAACAACAATAAAAACCCCACTTTCTTAGGAAATTCTGGCTGCTTTCCAGCACGAAGAGCCAGACAAAGCCCACGAGAGGGAGCTGCTGCCTCTGTCCCCGGGATGCTCCAGCCCATGGAGAGCCGCTGATCCTGGAGCGATTTCCAGGGAAAAAAGCGAGCAGCCGTGCGAGGGATGAGCCGGCTGGGTTGGAAGCAGCCCGGGGAAGGAGCCGTCCAGGCTGTGGGTCCACCCTGCTGATTCCAACCGAGCAGGTCCTGGCCATTGTCCAGCATCTGCTTGCTCCCATGCCATGGGCAATCCGGGATCTGCCTTGCTTTGGGCTCCGGGATAATTCTGGCGCATCCTATGCTAGAACGGGGGAATTTCCATCCGGATCCCAAAGCCCTGCAAGGTTTTAATCCAGAGCTTGGGCAGCTTGGGAAGGGGTGCGACCTTCTGTCCCACTCTTGGGAATCCCCAAAATTGTCGGGATGGGCCTGGCAGCATGAAAGGGACTTTATTTTCTTAGCACCCATGAAGTTTCGGGGAGTAAAGAGGGGATCAGATTAGATGGGGTTGTGCCTTTTTGCTCCATTCTGGGTGATTTTTTCCTGATTTTCCTGTGCATTTCCTCTTTGCAGTGACTCCTTGTGCAGCTTCCTGCCCCTCTAAATTCCACTGGCTCCCTCCAGGAATGGTCACAGCCAAAACAAGGGGCCACCACTTGGCCTAATAATGGAATTCCCACTTTTTCCCCTCCTCTTCTCTCAGCTTTCATCCTGTCTTCAACCTGATTCCTTCAGCAATTCCAGGGATCTGGAGAAAGGAAGAAGTTCTCCAAGTTTTTTTGGGAGAGGGTGGTCCAGGTGGGACTTCCAACCAAGCTTTCCCACCACTTCCCTGTGTCTGACCTCGGGAGAGTCACTCGGTGTCTGGTTCATGTGATAGAAACGGAGACAACAACTCCCGGTGACCTTAGGGCTCTTGGGATCTGGGTCCCTTGGGAATGTTTCTTCCAGGGATGACCTTAGAGCAGGATCAGGAGGATCAGGTGCCCACCCACGGTGTCTGGGCCTCTCCCAGGCCCCTGCAGCTCCGTGCTGCTCCAACTGCTGGGAACGCTCCTCCTTCCCACAACCTGTCCTGGCAGCGCTGGGGCTGCTCCCACGTCGCTCCCTCCTCCGGAAATGCTGTTCCTTGACTCACTGGAAAGCTTTTTTTGGGAGTTCTTTTAGGAACCAGGCCTGCAAACGCTGCAGAGAGACATCCCAGCCCTCCTTGGAGTTCGATGTAGATGCGGAGGTGCAGGTGAGGCTGTGGCCATTGCTCAGGGCCACTTGGCCACTGCCTGGTTTGGTGCCACCAGGGTGACAGGTCTCACATGGGTTGAGGTTGCCCAGCAGGTCTGGTGGGATCAAGGACCCCTTGTTCAACTTGGAGGGTCCTGATGGTGTAAACAGAGGAGCTCTGAGATCAGGATTTGGTCCCTGGAATGTGTCGTGTCCTGATAGTGTAAACACACGAGCTCTGAGACCAGTGTCAGGAAAATTAATCCACAAACATCAGAGGTTTATGTCCAAAAAGGAGATAGAGGAGTCCTTTTACTTTATTTGAACAAAGAGAGAGGCCATGGGGCATTCCCCTGGGGTGTCTCAAATTTTTGGAGGATGCAGCCTCCTTCCTATCCCAATTTCCCAGCCATTTCCCTTCTCTCTTTCTCCACTGGCTGAGGTACTTGAGAGGTACAGACTTCCCAAAACACCTGATACCAGAGATTTCCCTCTAATGTATAACCCTCCCTTTTAATTTTTAGTTCTCATGGAATTTAGGGGTTTTCTTCATTGTTTCTTTCATCTTTTAATATCCAATTTCATTTATCATCAAACCTACCATTTATTTGTAAAGACAAATATCTTTTCCCATTCATCAATCAGTGGAATCCTTCCCATTGTTTCTTTTACCTCCCAGTGCTAGTTTTATCTACCAGCAGACCCACAGCTGGTTTGTAAAGACAAATCCATCATTCCTCCCACCAGGTTTTGGTCCCTGGAGTGAGGTGGGTTCCAGGATGGGATGCAGAGCTCCTTGTCCTCAGAAAACCTTGGAAAGCTCCACTAATCTGCTTCCCCCTCCCAGCACTGTCACAGGTTTGCCACAGCACAAGGGACAGCAAGGAGGAGCTCAAGAATCAGCTCCACCCTGGAAAATTGGGAGACCGGCTTGTCTGCTCCTCAGCCAGCTCCCAGCTGGATGTCAGCAGGGAGTAAGGGAGCTGGTGCTTTACCCCCACCCCACAGCAGAAAAACCCCAGAGAATTCCAGAATGGCATTCCCAAAACTCATCTCATTCCAACCCCCTTCCATGGGCAGGGACACCTTCCACTGTCCCAGGCTGCTCCAGACCTCATCCAAGCTGGCCTTGGACACTTCAAGGCATGGGGAAGCCACGGCTTCTCTGGGAATTCCATGCCAGGGCCTCACCACTCTCACAGGGAAGAATTTCTTCCCAACATCTGATCCAAATCTCTCGTCTTTTAGTTAAAAAATGTTTCTCTTCTCCCTATGCTTATAATCCAATGCTTTTCCTGGACACATGGTCCTGGCTGCAGGGTTGGATTATCTGCAGACAGAGGCTCTTCCCAAGATTTGCTGCCTGCTCTGGGGCTGATGGGTTCAGAGGAAGCAGAGCCTGGTGGTTTTCTACACTTAACCACATTTCATTCCTCAAAATACCCCCAGTCCCCAAGGTTTGGTGGCACAAACACAGAGCTTCCCCTGGATGCAGTCCTCAGGAGTTTCTCCACCTCTCCCAGGCATTCCTGAAATGGTCCTTCCTCTTCTCTGCAGCAAGAGGGAGCTGGGTTGGAGGCTGTCCCATCAGTGTCCCCACAGATCGTGTCACCTCCCACCCCAAATCCTCCACCCTAAATTTGGCACTGCAGGAGTGGGAAGAAGCAAACACGCGAAAGGTCCCGAGGTGAAATCCTACAGGGAGAGGCTCCATCCAGGCAGGCAAACAGCACAGGGCAGGGGATGTCCCCCAGCTGTGAGGACACGTGTCACAGCGTGCTTGTGGCACCCTTCCCATCCCTACAACATCCAAATCTGTCTCCTGGGCATGGGCTGGGAGGAGTTTCTTGGCACGGGAGTGTTGACAGTGGGAAAATGCCAAGTTTTGGACTGGATTACTGGTGTAGAAGTTGATTCACAGCTCTTCTTCATTATCAGAGCACTTTGTGAACCTGCCCAGGGTCCCCAGGCGGCTGAGAAACCCAAAGGAAGCAATTCCTGAGGGTCCCTAGGATTGCTCAGGTGGCGTGGTGCATCCTCCTCTTCTCTGGGCACCCTTCCCCAGGGAATGAGATGGATCAGGCAGGGTGGGCAGGACCCATCCCACCATCCCTGCCAGTGAGGACAGCGGGGATGTCATGGCTGGATTTTGGCTCTGGAAGTGCCACCAGAGGCACCACTTGGTGCTGTGGAGGAGAGGAGATTCCCAGGATGTCGCTGTGAAAGCAATTCCTAGGGAGCAAGGGCAGAGCTTTTGGCCTCCAGGTGCTCAGCCAATCCCAAATTTGTTTCTGTTGGCACTTCCTTCATCCCATCTCCCTTTCAGCTTGAAGGAAAGTGGATTTTCTTCCACGTGGGAAGTCAGGGAGCAAAACCAGGGCCTGATGCCAAGAAATGGCATTCCAGAATGTTGTTCCAGAAATGGAAGGATAAGTTTCTGGAAATTTTCATAGGCCTCTGTTTCCACTGGAGATCTTCTTTCCTTCCTCCTCCCCTGCTCCTTGAGCAGTAATTGGGCTGCAGAGCAAAGCTGGAGGGAGGCTGAGGAACCAAAACCACCACTCTCCCATGCCTGCGATTTTGGGAATGCCTCTCCCAGCTCAAACTTGACTTTAAAGCTCTGGAAATTCTTTGCTGAAACATTTTAAAGTCCCCGCAAGACCTGGTGCCAAGGTTGTGCTTTTCCTGACAGTTTAATAATTTGGGAATGAGTCAAACCTGGGACACAATCAGCACAGGGTGAGTTGTTCCTACCGTGCCCTTTCCTTGGCAAGTAGGTGGTGCTGGCAAAGCCAGGGTGGATTTTCAACCCTTCTGTTGCTCCCTGGATCGTGTGGGTGGATTTCAATTCCCATGCCCCTCCCAGGCTGCCATCCATGAGGTTTCCAAGCCCATGTTTGTCTGCTGGGCACAGAGGAGGTGCTCTGCCAGTAGATGGATTGATTTTGGCACTTGAGCTGCCCTCACCAAACTCCAGGCGCGGTGGGAAGAAGCCAAACCCAGCCGAAATGTGCAGGAATGCACCTGAGCTGGACTAATTCCTTTCCCTCCGTCTGTCCTGCCCTGACAAAACCATTCCCTGCCCTCCCAAAATAATAATGATTAAAAAAAACCAATCCCAAACAACAACACAGCCTTGAATTTTTTGGCCAACCCTCTTGGGAAAATGCCCATCATCTCTTCCAGTGAAGGACACGATTGGGCTCTCAGATAGGACTGTTTGTTTCTGTGCCCTGGTGCCACACCCGTGCAGTTGGGATGGTTTCAGCTGGGATTTTTCCTGGCTGGGATTATTCCTGGCTCTGGAGCTCCTCCGCCAGCATGGGGGACGGCCTTGCTGTCCCTGGCCGTGGCTGGGGAGGTGTCAGCAGGGCCATTACACGAGGTGTGACAAGTTTCTGGACGTAACAAGGACCAGCCCAAGCTCTCGTTCTCACCACCCAACCGAGCTTTTGATGCCGTGCCCGGCTGGGGCAGTGGGAGTGGGGCAGGAGAGAAACTGGAGCATCCGGATCTTCCCACACGTGGGCTGAGTTTTTCCACTTTCGTTGAGTTTTTCTGCTCTCAGTTGGGATCTTCTTGT
The DNA here is from genome assembly GCA_013397155.1 of Irena cyanogastra. Classification (NCBI taxonomy): domain Eukaryota; kingdom Metazoa; phylum Chordata; class Aves; order Passeriformes; family Irenidae; genus Irena; species Irena cyanogastra. Next base: position 123,922 of record VWZV01015313.1, on the reverse strand, counting down.
GGAAAAAACCCGACTCAGAGAAGTTAAAATAGGTTGAGAATAGTGATAGGGTGAGGGGGAATGGATTAAAACTGGAAAAGGGTGGATTTAGATGGGATATTGGGAAGGAATTCTTCCCTGGGAGGGTGGGGAGGCCCTGGCCCAGGTTTCCCAGAGAAGCTGTGGCTGCTCCATCCCTGGAAGTGTCCAAGGGATGGAGGGGCTTGGAGCAGCCTGGGATAGTGGAAGGTGTCCCTGTCCATGGCAGGGAGCTGGAATTCAATGATTTTTAAGTTCTCTTCCAATCCAAACAGTTCTGTGATCCCATGAAGAGCAGACAGATTTTCTGTGGAGCTCATCCCACATTTTCCGCAGATAAAACCAAAATTATTTTTCTCACTTGATTCCCAGCTTTCACCCAACTTTGGGAATTCCAGCTCTTGGCTCCAGTGCAGAGGATCACTTCCATGCCTGGAACAGCCATCATGGAAGAGATGAATCAAGAACCCAAAGCGCATTAAAATGGGCAGACATGGAAAATGTTGGTTTTCTTGTGGAAGATGACCCAAAAATTCAGTAGAATGAAGCTGTCTCAGAGGCCCTGCAGACACCTGGGGATGCCTTGAAAATGCCACCACAGCCATGTCACACCGGCCTAGCAGGTTTGAGTGACAGCTCCCTACACAACCCTGGATCTTAAAGCTGGATTTAAAAACACCCACAAAATAAACACAGAACCCCCACAGTGCTCACAGAGGTGTTGTGAAGACAAACATGGCAGGTGCCAGCTACTTCTGTTCCCCAGAGCCTGGCCAAAATATTCTGTGGCAAGATTTTTGTTGTCTTTTTGTAAATATTTGTCCTGGCATGGTGGAGATTCCTATCACAGGCCAAGATTTACGGAGAGGGATCAGAGCTTGTCAGGGCCTGTGGCATCATGTGGTGCAGGGGACGATCCCATTTCAGCTCCTGCATGTTGACTCCTCGTGTTATGAAACGGGATCAGGAGGGTTGGACTTGGACAAGGGGAAATTCCCACTTTCAGTGAAAAAACAATGGCAGATGTGGGATTTGTCAGGGAGAGGGGTTATTTCTTCCCAAATACTGTTGCAGCCAGTGGTACCCTCCTGACGGGGGACTGGAATTAATTATTTTCGGGAAATTCCAAGAGGATTCTGGATTTTTTTTTTTCCCTCTCTTTTCTTCCTTTGTTCCTATTCCCAACCACCCTCTTCACTGCCCTTTTCCCCTCAGGTCTCCAACGTTCCCATTCCTGTCCACGGAGACGCCACCACCGAACAACAAACCTGGCTCCAAGAAGGATGATTCACATCCCTAACTCCCTTTCCTCCACCAACAGGGTGGTGACATCCAAGTGGCTTCCAAGCAGCAGCCCCATGCCAGGGGACCGTCCAGGCTGGGGTGTGCCCAAGCCATGTCGGTGGCCCGATGGCTTGGGTGGCGCTGGGGCTGGGCTGGTGGCCTGTTTGATGACAGAGTCTGGATCTGGCCTTTCCATCAGGATTTTGCTGGGGGTGTGAATCATGGAGGTTGACTCCGAGCACTGATGGTGCTGTTTGATGTGGCTCCAAGCTGATGGGGCTGAAATATCCCTTTGGATCTTGGAGGCTGAGGGAATGTGACGGAATGGCTTCGGTTCCCCGTTGGCTGCAGACCCAAAGTGTTGGAAGGCTGGTTGCTGAGAATTTGAGACTTTCTGTGCTGACCCCCAAGAGAACACTGCATTTGAAAAAATAAAATAAGAAGAAGGACTAGCCTCCACCCTAAAACCTCCACCCTGCTTTATATCTATTACCATATTCTAAACCCTTTAACTCTAAGTTTTCCACCCTGTGGAAATATTACACACTCCTATTCAAACTCCACGCCCATAATCCCAGTTCTGCCATTCAATTTTGGAAGCCTTCTCCACAGCCTTGGGTCAAATGCAGTGTTCTCTTGGGTGTCAGTGCCTGTCAGCACAGAAAGTCTCAAATTCTCAGCAACCAGGCTTCCAGCACCAAAGGAATCGAGTTCCTCAACTCTGGAGATGAACAAGGAGGCTCCTGGTGAACATCACAGCTGCTGAGTTGGACGTCACAGAATCATGGTATGGTTTGGTGTGGAAGGGATCTTAAAAATCATCTCATTCCAAGCCCAGCTGTGGGCAGGGTTGTTTCCCACCACCTCATGGTGCTCTAAGCTCCCTCCAACCTGGCCTTGAAGCCAGCCTTGATCACCTGGAATTTCATCCACACGTGGTGGATTTGGGCTACTCCTGTCCTTCCCAGCTGTAAGTTTGGCAGCCTCTGTCATCTGCCATGGGAACGACCTGAGGAGCTGTGTCCTGTTGTTTGGAGCCTGCCAGAACAGCTGTGCCAGATGTGCTTTGGGAAAGGGAGGAACTGAGCAGCTGCCTGCAACAGGCCTAAGTGGAACGGGCAAAACGTCACACTCGGCTTTTCCTTCGTCCCACGTGTTTCTGAATCCAAATCTCCCACTTCTGCTTCTTCACCAAACCCTGTTGCCACTGCAGGTCCAGATGAAGCAACCCAGCTTTCCCTGACCCTCCAAGGAAGGAGGAGAGGACACAACCAGGTCAGCCTGGTGCTGTCTGGAGTCAGGCTGGACCTCTTGCACCATCTATGTGACTCAGGGACACAGGGAGCATCATCCATGTCCTCCACCCTCCCGCCCTATCCATGGCCTCTCCTTTCCCTCCTGAGGCTGCACTTTTCAAGCCTGAGCTGAAACAGAGATCCCTCCCTGCACCATTGAGGGAAGCTGAGATTGGAGCCACCCTCCAGATAGAAAAAAGGGGAGAAAGTGGGAAGCGTTGACATTCAAACATCCCTGGATCTGGCTCCATCCCACCCCTCCATCCCAGCTTGAAACCACGCTTTGTCTGGCTCCAGTTGCACAAAAAGGCCTGGCCTTGCACAAGGCATTCCCAAAGTCTGGCACAAACACATTCTGTGGCTGCCAAGCCCCAAGTGGGTGAAGGTTTCTTTTTCCTAAAACCTCCGTGCCCTGTTCACTGTTTCATTCCCTCTGTGACACCCACTGGGTGACACCCAGCAGGTGACACCCACCTGGCCCAGTTTCTGCTGCAAGGCTCTCCCTGCTGCCCTCCCCTCGCCCTGCTCTTTTCACGTCCCTGGGGAACGGTTTTAGCACCTCCCCGCTGTGTTCTCCTGGCACCATCTGCACTCCCACTCCCTCAGTTGTCTTTGCCCTGGATTTTCTTCCAGCTCTCTTCACCCCTTGCTTGGAAAAAATTGGATTCTGCTTCCAAAGGCACCGTTCCCTCCAGTGCCCAGAGCCCTTGCAGTGGCCCTGGGCGTGACTGCAATGCCAACAGGGCCCAAGAATAGCAGGGGTTTGGGACCTGGCCAGAGCCTGGGATGCCTCCCAAAGCCTTGGCAGCCTGCTCTAGGGACAGGGATAGGGGTCAGGTGATGCCCTGGATGCTTTCCCCACCCAGGTCACACAGGAGTCCCCAGTGGTTGGTTAAACTGGGATTTGGGGCATCCTGCAGCTTCCACAGGGTCTGCACATAAGAAAATGTACATTTTCCACACAGGAGGGACTTCTATCCCATCTTATTCCTTTCCCTCACTCTGCCTGTCCTTAATTATTTCCCCCCGAGCTTTTTGTGTTTGCCTTGAATTATTTTGCTTTGCACCAATATTTCTCCGCTCCCTCCTTCTCTCTTACCACTTCTGTCTGAAATATTAATCTTGTTTATTATTATTATTATTATTAACCTCTCCTCTCTCCAATCTATTTAAAAGCTTTCTCACATTCCCACTTCCCACAGCCCATTTCTCACTTGACGTTTTTTTTCTATTCAGCTGCACTTTGTTTTAACAGCCTCATTTATTTACTGCTCATTTATTTGTTTTAATTCCAAAGCTTTTCTTCTTTCTTGTTGTGGGCTGTGTTCAAGCCTTGTTCCCTCTCCCTGCTGAGAAGCTGCATTTTTCTGCTCGATTGACTCCAAGATGAGCTGGATTTGGGGTGATAATTCATTTTCATCTTGGGATTTTTGATGGGACGAAAGGGAAGGAAGTCTCATTTTCCATTTTTCCAGCTGCCTGAGACAAACCTGGTGTTATACATTAAACAAACATGTGGATTAATACCTGTTTTTCTCCCTCTCTGCTCCAGCAGATCCCGTTTCCTGCTTGATGTTTTTCATGCCTGTATTTATAAGGAATCTTGCTCAGAGAGAATGTTTTTTTCCCCCAGATTATTTCTGAAATATTGTTGCTGCATTATCTGTCACGTGGGCCTTTCTCATCCTTGCCAAAAGATGAAATAGTTCAAGATTCTTGCTCAAGGTCAGACCAGAGAACAGAATGGAAAACTTGGAAAACTGGGGGCTCATCCTCTCCACCCTCTGGACACTGAGACAGAATCACTGAGGGCTGAAGCTGCTGCAGAACAAAAAAGAGGAATTGGGCAAAGGAAAAATTATTGGAAGCAAAAAACTCGTAACAGGGGTTGGGAATGGGTCCAGCTTCCCAAGATTTTGCCTGAGCAGGGCAGGAGTTGGCCTCACTGACCCTTCTAGGTCCCTTCTAACTCAAGGTATCCCGTGATTCTGTGATTAATTTGGGGAAAACAAAGAGCACCTGGATGTTCTTTCTTCTGTTTCCACACCATTTGTGACCTTGCAAACCTTGACTCTGAGTTCCCCTTGGTCATTTCCCCCTCCAAAGGGTCCTGCCAAGACTTTTTGACCAGGATTTCTTTCATTTCTCAGTCGTTTTCACTCCCATTTGTAGATTTTTGACCCCTGCAGGTGTCTCCATGCACTTTGTTCTTCTCCTGCACCCTGAGTCATTTGGCTCTTCTGCACCCTGAGTCAAGAGGTGGTGTGGGAGGAGAAGGAGGGAGCCCAGAAAGACTGGAAAGGTCATGGGGACTGGAAAAACCCGGCAGAGTCTGGAGTTGGTCTCCAGGGAGCAACAAACATTGTCACCTGGAAACCCTGGATGGTTCTAGGGGACAGAAGAACGAAACAAAAGCACCAAACCCCATCCCTGCCTGGACTGTTGGAGCCTCTGAGTGACATCTCCAGGCAGAAACTGTGGGATCAGGGCTGGAACAAGAGGATCTTTAGGCTCCCTTTCAGCCCAAACCTTTCTATGATTCCAGATTGAAGGAATGCTGCTGCTTCCTGCTTAAAGCATTTTCTACAGGGGAGATAATTCTGAAAAATCCAAAAACCTTTCCTTGCCTCCTCTCCCACTTCCCAGAGATATTAAGTGCCCATTCCACGGCAGGAGGGTGCCAGCAAGCAAGGAGTCACCCCAGCCATGCCCTGACTCACTCCAGGTCTTGTGGCTCAGCCCAAAAAGGAACTCTCGTGTTTGGATCAGCTCAATTACTCCCCAAATTAGCTACTGGAGGAGCAGGCCTTGGAAAAAAAGATTGGATGAGGTGGAGAGGTAAAAAATCATTGCTATCTGCAGCCTTGTAACAGGTTCCTACGCACAAACACACCCAGCACTGATCACATCTTGGGTGCTGCCACTGCCCAAACATCAAATTATGGTAATCAAAGGAAGCCAGGCATGAGGCAGTGCCAGTATAAAATGTTCCCGGGGTGCATCTTCCCACACTGCTCCAGCTCGTGGGCACGAGGAGCAACCATGAAGGCTTTTCTGGTGGCCCTGCTGGCTGCAGTCCTGTGTGCCCAGCAAGGTAAGGAGCTCAGAAGGCTGGGAGAGCCAGAGGAGAGGAAAAACCAGGAGATAAATGAGGGATGAGAGCAGCATTTGTGGCAGCTGCTGAGGTCTTGGTGGGGTATTTTTGGTGTCAGCCACGGCGAGAAATATTTTGTGTGATTGAGTCCTCATTCCTGGGTGGGTTCTCTGTAACCCAGAGGAGATGAATTCTGGTTTCTCACACCCTCAGATACCCGGCTCCAACCACTCACAGCTGAAGACACGACCTGAAAAATGCTGACAGGGATCAAGCAGGGCTCAGGGTTTTTGCCTTTGGTTTGATTTTTGTTCCTGAATGAAACTCGAGGAGCTGTTGTGGACGAAAGCGTGGCTGGTCTTTGGCACCACATCTCCTGCCAGCGTTTCGCTCGATTCCCCGCAACTGCAATTAAGTAATGAGGCTGCTGGCAGGTATTTGAAAGCCTCAGAGCTCTTTGCTCCTAAATTGGAAGAGCTGTTAAGTGCCCGGGAGTGTGTTTGGAACGGGATGCACAACGCATCTCGCCCTCTTTACAAGGAGGCGCAGCCGTACCTGGATAATTGCGGGGGAATATCCAGCTGGGAAATCTTGGCTCAGGGCATGGATTTGCCAGCCCCAGGAGCACAATTCGCACCGTCAAGGTTTGTTTCTGGCTGCATCTGCAGAACTCCAGCTAATGGAGGGTGGAGGGCAGACGCAGGAAAGGCTTTAGAGCAGCTCTAATGGCTCGAGCTGTTATTGTTTCCTGGCTGGAAGGGATTTTCCTTGGATCACTTAGGGAGCATCAGCGCTTTCAGTTGCTCTCAGGCACGTGCTGAGGACTCGGCTTCATCCGCAGCGGGAAGCGGTTTGGGAAATTTGGCAGAAAAGCAGATCAGGGAGCGCTCCGGGGTCTGTAAAACGCAATAATCCTCGCCAGGTCTGGGTTTTGCTTTGCCTGCGGAGGGACAGGAGCCCCCAGCTCGGGCTGGGGAACCTCCAGAGGAGAGGTGGGAGGCTGAAAATTCCCATCTGATGGGGAAATAGTGAGAGATGAAAAGGAGAACTTAAATCCAGTTTGCGACAAGGCTGATTTTGCCTCCTGCTACAGAGAAGCCCTGAGCTTGCAACACCCGGCACTGGAAAAGAGCAGAGAATCAGCAAATGATAAAACGATTTGGATTGGAAATGACCTTAAAGATCATCCTGTTCCACCCCTTCCACTGTCCCAGGTTGTTCCAAACCCTGTTCAACTTTCCTTGAAACGTCTGGGAAGGTTTCAGAGCAAGCCAGTCCTGTGCTAGACACCCAGAGCTCCCCAGATGACAGAGGGGAGGCCTTTTTTTCTCCTCCTCGGGATAGTTAAGAGACCAAAAGGGCTTTCAGTTCTCTTTTAAAACTGCTTCTGGAATCGTTTAACCAAGTGTCACGGGCAGACTCAACCTCAGACGAGAGCTTGAGTCAAGAACAAACTTTGAAGGGTCACTGGGAGGGGTTTCCTTGCTAAAAATGAGTCCAAGTTTGATTGGAAGGGGTGTTCTGTGGGGAAAAAAAAAACCCCAAAAAACCAAAAAGAGCCTTCCTGGGCTGAGAAAATCAGGAAAAACAGAACCAGGGAAATCTCAGCCTCATGGAGAGCCCTCGCTGGTTTATAATTTTTGTTCACCTTCAACCAAGAGCTCTTCATATTGGAGCAGGATTTCCTGGGAGCAGCCCAGCTACCTCTGTCACCCCTTGCCCCAAAATGAGGAGCATTTATTGGAATTTTGAGGAGGAGGGAAACAATTTCCATCAATCGTGAACCCACCTCTGGGGAAGCAAATGGCACATCTGTGTTCCAATGGCCAGCCTGGAATTTTGACTCAGTTTACTTCAGTTGTGCCCAATAATATCCCACTTTTTTCTGGCTCTGGGGTAGACCTGGCTCAGCACCGAGGAACAATATCATGGAGAACACCTTGGTGCTGATAGGAATAATCCATCCATTGTCCAGGGCAGTGTCTCCCAGGGAATTCCCTTTACTGTGGTGCCTCAATTGGGCTCCCAGGGGTGTCACTAGGCATTCATTAATTCATGTCTGGGCAGGGTTTTGCAGATGGAGGGTAAAAATATTTAAAACTGACCTCTAGAATTGGGCCGGTTCCTCCTCTCCTTGCCAGGATTTTGCTTTTGGAGGTTAGTTTTCAACAGAAGAAAAAAATCACCTGAAAATGCTGCTCAGGATGAAAAATGTAAATTTAATCCCTTAAAATCTCCAGTCCAGAAAGAAAACTTGGTTTGCTCTCTACATTTGTTTTCTCAGCTCCATTAATCAAACCCAAACTTACTTCCCTTGTTCACACCAGACTTTCCCCCTTGTATTTTCCAAGGCTTTTGGCACTTTTTTCCCCAGGAGGGAATTGCTGGGAATCACTAATCTGTGTCGTGGGTGTTTTTTCCAGCTTCCTCCCTGTTTTGCTACATCTGTGACAATGAACATTCCAACTGGAACTGCATGAAAACCTACAAGTGTGAGGAACATGAGAACTACTGCCTAACCACCTACAGCACTGCCGGAATTGGTGAGTCCCAGCAAATGGGATTTTCTTTTGCTTCTAGAGACATTGGTGGGCAATTTTTTTTAGGGAATTGAGGGAAATCAATGGTTTTGTTGGAAAGAAGTGATGATTTTGAGATTCAATGTGATGAGTGTGAATCCTTCAGTGGTGCTGTGAGGTAGATGGGACATTCAGGATCATCTCGTTCCAGGGACACCTCCCACTAGACCAGGTTGCTCCAACCTGGCCTTTGACACTTCCAGGGATGGGGCAGCCACAGTTTCTCTGGAAAGCCTGTGCCAGGGCCTCATGCCCTTGTGGAAAGGCTGGCTGGAGCACCCAAATTTCAGGAGCAGCCTCTGTTGTTTGATCCAAGGTGTTTTAGGGTGGAGAATAGAAAAGGGTTGGGTGCCAATAACATGGTTTTAAAAGCTGGGAATGCACTGGAATTGCTGTCCTACAGGAACCACAGAATCATTTAGGCTGGGAAAGACCTCCAAGGTCTTGAGGCCAACCTTTGACTGGCCACCATCTCGGCAACCAGATCAGAGATTTAGGCTGGTCTGGGTTTCAATCAAGGACTTTCCAGCGTCCCACATTTGATCTAGGATTTGTGGATTCGCACCCAGCCCTGTCAAACCCCCTGAGAGCTTTTATTGCTGCGTGGAAAATTAAGGAAATTGCAAACTCCCTCTCCTCTGGTCAGCTCTTCCAACAGAGTCCTAAATCCCAGCTCTCCTTTCTCCACCCAGGCAAGGACATGAGACAGCGCATCACCAAGAGATGCTCTGCGGACTGCCCCAAGGCCAACGCGAATTTCGGGGTGGCCGCGTATTCCACCACGTGCTGCGGCACCTCCCTGTGCAACTGGAGCGGCGCCAACAGCATCCGGATCAACTCCGCCGTGATCCTGCTGGGAGTCCTGGGGAGCTTGATCTGTGTGCTCAGGGTGGGACTGTGATCAGGGCTGGCAGAAGATGTGGCCACCCGAGGAGCCACACGGTATTCCCCAAGTGAGAAACCTCAGCCGAGCGTTTCCAGCAGCGACCCTGATTTATTCCAAGAGGTTTCTTCAGATCCCAACATGACACCTATTTTCCCCCCCTGTTGTTTTATACTAATTTTTCCCCGGAAAAGCTCTTTTGATAGCACGTGTGTGATAATTGTCAGACAAAATAAAGATTTGTGTTATTCTAGAGTGTGTTTGTTGTATCCACATCAGGACCAGCCTAAGAATTCAGCTCTGCTTCACATTGAATTCCTCTTTTTAGCACTTAGGAGCTTTCTCCAGGCTGTCTTTCCTAACCTTCTTCCATCCAGCAGCTCCAGACACTCCACAGAGCCAGAAGATCTCCCTCTAAGGTATGGTATCAATGTTTGTGTTGTTCTCATTGCAAACAACAGCAGGAATTGTTTTGTAGATGCTGAGACAGGACCAGGAATTTGGTCCTGCAGGAATTTGCACTGGGAAGTTCCCCTGGGATCTCTGCAAGGTGGGTTGCTCCAGCTTTTTAAACAGGTAAAGGTCCCACCCCAAGATGCTGGAGATGCCCAAGGTAAGGAGAACGCTGCTGGAATCTGTCCTCGTGGAAAGGAGACCCCTGCGCCTGCTTGGGGATGCTGCTGTGTGATTGCTCATGGTTTTCCTGTGGGAAACAGGCAGGAAGAGCCTGGAAGAGGTGATGGTGTCTGGGCTGACTGGGGAGGTCTCTGCTCCGTCCCTTTCCAGGGTTTCTGCTGCATTTCCAGGCTTGGGGATGGTGGGGATGGGATGGAGATCCCCTTCAGCTCTTGGAGGAGCAGAACTACAGCTAAAATAGGCAAATAAAATGATCTTGGAGCTGGAGAGTGTGGAAAAGCGCAGCACTGAATTTTGGGAGGGTCTTTATGGTGGCACCTGGAAAAAAAGGCCTCTAGCCCTGTTTTATTTGAGGGGAATCTGGTGCTGGATTTGAGGGGAATCTTGCTCCAGATTTGAGAGGAATCCTGCACTGGATTTGAGGGGAATCTTGTGCCGGATTTGAGGGCAATCCTGTGCCGGATTTGAGGGAAATCCTACTCCACCAGCACTGCAAATTCCACATGTTTCCATGCAACAGGGAGAAAGTGCAGTGCTGGGTGAAGGTTGTAAAAATGGGATTAGGTTTAGTCATGCTGTAAAGATTTAATTTCTGGTCAGGAAGCATGTTCTGGAATTTATTTCAATGAGATAACTGAAGTGGAATTGTTGTAGAATTTATGAGGGGACTATTTCCCCAGAAACTTGGGGCTTTGCACTTTTTAAAATCACTTTTCCCATCACTTTATGTTAATCACAATCGTTTCTGAGACGCTTCTCAAAGTTTTCAGCCAACTTGAAGTTCCACATTTAGTAACAACATCTGAATTTCACAGCTACTTTTGCATTTCAGCACTTGTTTGATGAAAATTGCATTTCCCCCACAAAATAAACAATTGTTTGCCCTTCTCATGTGACGATTTCAACGAGGTTTAGAACAAGATAAGCAAAACATTCTCCTCCTTTCCTTCTCCACTCCACTGTGTTGAGGGAAATAAATCTTTCCACCTCACCTTCCACTTCACTTCCAGTTGAATCTCCTGTTACTCTTTACAAAATCATCCTGAATTTCATGAATTCCAAATTCCTGTAAACTGGGATTTTAACTTCTCCTTTGCCTCAGCTCTTCTCGTGTTGTCTGTGTCCTTCCTGTCCTCATGGGCTCCTTTCATTCTGTCACCTGGCCCTGGTAGGGACAAAATATCAGAGGGCCATACGGACCAGCTGGAATATTTCAGGAGCATCTAGTGGAAAACCTGTCAGGGATCCTGCAATAAAGCCTTGAAGAAATCCATTCTGTCCTTCTCCAAATCTCAGCAGCTTGCAGGAGACAGGAGATATTTTAGGGTTTGGCATGGATGAGATTTTGAGGGAAGGGGGAAAAAAAAAAAAGCAGCGCCTGAGCTGCTATTTCTGAACCTGTCAGGGGGATGCTGCTGGAGATAAATCCCAACGTGGGCTGGCTCTGGATTGGAACAGCATCTCCTTGGGATTAGAGCCCTCGGGATAGGCCTCAATAAACACAGGTTTACCACTAAAAGCTCATTAAATCTACTCTGGCTCGGGGAAAATAAAATATTTTGCAATATTTTGCGCTGGCATGGAGGGAGCTTTGTTTTCCTCCTGCCGGGTGCCTTGAGGAGGCCGACAGAGCCAAACCTTGCCCTTCCTCGGAGCTCTTCTGGCTAATTGCCACCTCTGCTCCAAATTAGTTTCACGCTCTGCCTATTGGGAAAGCCAAAATTCCCTTCCTCATGCAGGGTTCCAGAGGGACAATGTTTATAAGTCCAGCTTGGAGGTGTTGGAAAAACTGACATCACCACAGGAACCCGGCGTGTTTTCCTGGTGAGAGAGGTGGGTCACACCGGAATCCCAAAATATTCCACGGGAGATGGGAATCTGAGTGAGTTGGAGAGAAGGAAAAAGGGGATAAAGCAGGTGGAGAGCAGCAGGGGTGCTGGCAGAGGATTTGGGGCAGCTCCTGCAGCTCCAGGGGTCACGTGAGAGGATCCAGCTCGACTTTTCCTGGGATCGTGCCCGTGTTCTGTGACTTGGTGGCAGAAAGGCAACAGTGGGAGGGAAAAACAACAACCATCCCCAAGAAGATGGGAAATGTTCTGGTTTTATTCAGGGACATTGGATGAAACGTGATATAAAGGAAAAAAAAAAGGAGGAATGAAGAGCACAATCTGAGAATCCAGTGGAATAATCCTGTTTGGCATTTCACAAATTTTCTGAAGACTTAATGAGTTGAGATCATTGATCAGCCAACCCCTCCCTCTCCATGCTTTAATTGGTTTGTGTTTTTCTCCCTGACATTTTTTTTTTAAATTAATTTGTGAAAAAATTCACAGCTTGTTCCATGCCATGGGAGTAGGTGTTATTTCTATTTTTTAACTTAGATGGTCATTTTTCTTTGCTCTGTGGAATTTATTTTTAATAAGATAACATTTTCTCCTCATAAAAAATATCCCAGAAATATTTCTGATTTTGAACTTAAAAAGGAGACAGAAAATGATGCCTGGTCCCCTATAAAAAACAGTGGAAGGATTCTGCTCTTCTGATCTCACTGTCTCGACAGCCCTGGGAGACATTTGGGAGAAGTTTCCATCCCAAATTCAATTTTAAATTTAAATTCCCTCCATTTCCATATGTGCAAGGACACGATCCTGGAGGATGCAGCCTGCTCTGAGACCTGGGAAAGAAAACCTTATTCCTTTTGCAGGGAAAATTGCTTTGTTTTTATGTTTTGCTATTCCCCCACTTCTCCAGAATTAGAAACAGTTGCAGAGTTCACGTCAGCTGGAGCAGCTGCCTTGTGAAACAAGCAGGAAAAGGAGAAGTAGTGGGGAAAAACACACCCCCCTCCAGATTTCCAACAGAACGCCCTTCTCCGTACAAGCCCGGACACGCTGCTCCCAATTATCCATCATCTGACACAGCAGCCTCTGGTTATTATCTCTGGATCAAAGCAAACACTGCAGAGGTATAAAACCTGCCCTGCCCGAGTCCTGCTCATTTTGGAGGCTGCCAGCCCTCTAAAGGATGAAGCTTTTCCTCCTGGTCGTGCTCGGCGTCGCCCTGTGCACGGAAAGCGGTGAGTCCCCAAAGGATTGCTTAGCACGGAACCCTCCCAAAACTGGGGCATGGCTTTGGTATTCCAGGGTTTTCCAGCGTGGATGGTGAAGCTGGAGGGTCACGAAGGAGTTATTCCAGGAGAAGGGGACAGGGGGTTTAACCCCACCCGAAGTTGGAGGAGTGATGAGGAGTGGGGGGTGAGATTCCCACCTCAGATGATTCCTGCAGACCCAGCCCAGCCCCTGGAATGGCTCAGTGGCAGCTGAGAGCTCCATGGGAATAGGGATACCCATGAGGGATATCCAGGGCAGAGATGGGGCAATCTGTGCAGTAAATCTCTGGATTTGACACTAAAGCCTGATTTATTATTATTATTTTTTAATTGGTTGCACCTCAAACCATCATTTCCTAAACTGACAGAGGTGGTTGAGCCACAAGAAAGTGCAATTCTGGCTCCCAGCTCTTCCTTGTCACTTCCAGGTGCAACTCTGCTGATCGCAGAATCCCTAAGGCTGGAAAAGACCTCTAAGGTCATGGAGTGTGATCTGTTAGGAGAAATTCCATCATGGAAAGGGTGGTCGAGCATCCAGGCTGCCCAGGTGGGATCACATCCATGGAAGTGTTCAGAAAATCTGTGGATGTGGTGCTCAGAGCCAGGGTTTAGTAGTGAGCCTGGACTCGATGATCCTGGAGGTCCTCCCCAGCCTTAATGGTTCCACAATTCCCAGCTGATCCCAGGTTTGGGAGGGAGATGCAGAGTCCCATTCTCATTCTGATAATTGTCTGGGTTTTTTTTTTTGGGAGAGCACTGGGAAGCTGCACCTCAATTTTCCTGGCTGGACTCTGCCAAGGACTCCACCTCGTGCTCTGGGTCAGGCAGGGAACAAAAGGTGCAGCCTGGAATATCCCTCTGTTTTAGGGAATGGTTGATTTCCTCAGCTCGGGGAGCTTTTGCCTGTTTGCAAACTGAATTTTTCCCTGTAGGATTTGGCCTGTAAATTCCTGGCCGGTCTTGTCCTGGACTAACAGATCTTTTTGGCTCCCACTTAATTTGAGGAGGGAAATATTCCTATTGATGGATTTCACAGGCTTCAAACTTGGAATTGTGCTCAAGCTGAGGATGTTAAGGCAAACAAAAGGATCTTTCCCTGCAGCTTTACTCCGATTTTGTTTTAAAGATCAAGGAATGAGACAGCAAATTCCTTGAGGAAGGTTTCTCTTCAGTTAGAGCAGAGGTACTGGTGGGTGTGGAGACATCCAAAGGTAGCCTGGATTAACTCAAGGTTTGCATCTGGAAGAAATAAAATTCCTTCCCCTCTCAGCCCTCGTTGCAACAGATACCTCGAGAAATCAAATTAAAGTGTTTTTCTGTAGCTTGACCAAAATTGTCCTCCCTGACTTCAGAGTGTGCCAGTTTAGGAGCCAGTCCTGGAGTTCTGGATTAATTGGCGAGTCAGAAATCTCTGGAGCACAGAGAGAGGTTGAAAAATTAATCCTTGAGTGGTGCTTCCTCCTTCTCCTGCCAAGAAGGCTCCCGGGGCAACTGGAGTCTGAAATCAGGAGCTTTGGGAGGTTGGGATGAAACAGGATTTGGGCATGTCACCAGCTCCACTGTTTCCTGCACTGATTCAGGAAGTTTTTCTGGGAAGGGGCTTGGATTAAAGATGCTGCATTTAATAAGGATTAAAGTGAGTTCTGTGTCTGGAAAATCCAGTTTGGGGACTGAGTGTTTCTGTGAGGAAAGGGTGGTTCCCAGTGGGGTGGAGCTGAAATATTCCATATTATATTCCACATTATAGGATTTTGCACAAGAAAAAAGAATGAAGCCAAACACTTTGGACAGGGACTATCTAAAGGATGGTCCCAGACTTGACAAAATAAATGTGGGCCTGAAAGGTCAGGACAATATTGAAGGCAAAGCTAGGTAGGACAAATGGAGCTTCTGGAGATGGGAATGACCATGATAGGAAGCAAATTGAAAAAGTCTGGATATGAAGTCAAAGAGAGCCGGGTGCCAAGTCTGAGGCTCTTGGAATGACCATGGGAATGGTGGGAAGCGGGATCAGAGTGGTCTGGTGGCCTCTGCTCAGTGCCAGGGACAACAGAGGAGGAGTAGGGAAGGTGAGGGCTGCAGGCCACAAGAGGAAAGGCCATGGGAAAGAGGGGAATGTTGGCTGGAGTGGGAAAAGAAGGCAGAGATTCCACACAGGCAGAGGAAGAATAGAGACCTAAAAGCAAAACAGTGATCCTGTGGTCATCTGGAGCCAGATCTGGGCTAGCAGGGCACTCAAGGAGCTTGTGTGGGCCAGAAGGACTTGTCCAAGGTCAAAGAGGGCAGTGGTGAGGTTGGGACATCACAAACAAAGGCACAAAGAAACCTTGGCAAGGGAGAGGAGTGGGAAAGACAGAGAGCAAGGAAGGCAAAGCTAAAGGACGAAGCTGCTGCAAGAATTAGCTGGGCATTAACTGCCAGTAGCCAGGGATATTCCCAAAATGAGGATGAGCTTAATCCCTGGAGGGTGACATTGCAGCCAGATAAACAGATGAGGAGGAAAATCCCCTTATCATGCAAAGAATCCTTCCCCAAGGATCTCTTTGCTCTCAATGATGCTTCGGCCTCCTCGAGTGCCAGCTGTTCTCATTCACTGATTTTAGCAGAGCACTTTGCAGATGCAGAGTGTTCCAGATGTGCACATTTTGTGGAGCGAGGAAGTTGTTCCCCATGGATGGCTGGAAAAAGGAATCTGCTGCAGCCAAGGCAGGGATTTGCTGAGCCCGGACTTCTACAGATCCAAGATTTTCCTCCAGGCACAGGAGAGCCCTGAAAATCAACCCAAATCATAGGAAGGTTTGGGTTGAAAGGGATCTTAAAAACCATCTTGTCTTAGTGTTTGGTATTCAGAGCAAGTCCTAGACAGCTGCTGCCTTTGAATGTTTGTCTTTTTTGTCTTTTTTTTTATTTTAATTTTTTTTTTTTTTTTGCATGGCACATGTCCACACCCCATTTCAGACACAGTTTAGACAGTGACAGAAATCCTAACTCAAATTTTTCTGGGGTTTTGTTGGATGACCTGAGTGAAAGAACCATTCTGATGCCCACACAGAATAAATCATAGAATCCTGGAATGGTTTGGGTTGGAAGGAACCTCAAAGATCACCCAGTTCCACCTCCCTGCCATGGACAGGGACACCTTCCACTACCCCAGGCTGCTCCAAACCTCATCCAGCCTGACCTTGAACACTTCCAGGGATGGGCAAGGCACAGATCCCCTGGTCCAGCGTCTCCATACAAGAGCCAGTGGTGGGAAACTGAGGCTTGGAGGGGCCAGGTTGGAAAGAAAACCCAAGAGCTTCACACTACAGATGGTGGGAGTCTGGGCTGCTCTTCCCAAAAACACAGTGGAGATGCCAGATGTTTTAATGGATTCAAGGACGAGTCAACCAAACATCCAGAGGGAGGATCCCTGAAGGTTCCTAAATGAGCAAACCATAGCTGTGGCAGCGATTTGAGGTTAATCTGGCTCCTGGAGAATCCTTGGGGCCAAGTTTAACCCATGCAGGAACTTTTTGCCTGTGGCCACTGGGCTTGACAGATCCTCCATCCACCCACCCCCAGTTTTGTGCCCCTAAGGATATTCCCAGAGGTGCCTGGTGGATGTTTTTTTTGCTTCTTTTGCAGCTTTCTCCCTGACCTGCTTCTCGTGCAAAGATGCAACTTCCAATCTCCATTGTTTCAGCACCGCCAAATGCTTGGACAACGAGAAGTATTGTCTGACAACCTATTCCAGCTCAGGATTCGGTGAGTGTGGAGCTTTCTCAAGGCCCTGAGGATAAGGTGGGGCTCAGGTGGGGCTGACAGCTCATCCTCCTCCCACCAGGAGCTACAGTGGAAGAATTAAGAAGGATTTTAACACACAGAGAACAAATCTTGGGAAGGTGGGAACTTGGCATAGCCTGGGTCTGTTGCAACATACAGTAAAAATACTTCTGATTAAACTCAATTTAAATTAAATACTGCTGATTAAACACTCTCAGGACAGGGAGATGCTGGAATAAAAATAATTATTTTTATTATCCCTGCACAAACTCCTTGTCTCAACTCCGAGCTCAAGTTTATGCCCATGAGGTGGTGGAAATGGAAAGGGCCAGGTGCCGTGGAAGGAGCAATCCCAAGTGTTATAAATGTACGGAGCCAATTATTCCAATTAAATAAAAATCAATTTATTCGATAGCATATTTGGCAGAAATTCTGGACAAAGAGCCACAATGCAGGGATACAGCTCCGAACCCAGGTGTCGGCAGCTGGGTGACAGGCAATCTGACAGGGTGTCAGAACAGCTCTGTTCACACCGAGGTCCAGGAACGGTGAGCTTATATACAGTTTATTTCGCTGGGGGCAACATGTATTCAAAGTCCAAAAGTCTTAAGATATTTAATTTGGGTCTTGGGTTGTCCCAGCGAGAAACAATGCTCTTCCGAGGAGATGATGAATTATTGATGCTATGTCCAGGAAGGGGGTGATGTTCCTGAGATGTTGCATACCTTCATCAGATAGCTTGAGATGGTGATAATGGCCAGGTGGTTCCTCTTGAGATGGCCCATCTCCCGTTCAGCCATGGCTTTAGTCTTGGTGATTTCTTCCTGGAAATCTATTCAGCCAAAGGAGCCACACATTCTCACAGGAACTCGCCCCTCCAGAGAGTGTGGTCTCGACATGTTTTGGTTTGATACAGAAGTATACATTTATATCTTACACATGCATTTCTAATATTGAATGATTATATAAACTTCATAGGCACAAACTAAACACATATTTATAACACCAAGGCATGGTGCCAATGCCCTGCAATCTCACATCGTACAAATAAATCCCAAATTTTTGCCCTCAGCAGGCCCTGAAACCAGCAAAGGATTTGTAAGGCCTGGAGATGGTGTCCATAGGTCACACATACACAAGTAATGATGGAATGTGATGAAACCCAAGGGAAAACCCAACGGCATGGAGAGCAGAATAACAAATTCCCCACGGGATTGCACAGCCAGGCTGTGATTGAAACCTGCAAAAAAAAAAAAAAAAATCTGAGAGATGAAAAACTGAATTTTTCCTGTTGTTTTCTCTCCCTCCCACTCCAGGCAATAAGCAGAGCCAGCTAATCACCAAGAAATGTTCTGCATTTTGCCCAACAATTGACCTGAACATCGGCATAGCTGGAATCGCCACCAGCTGCTGCGAGTCCTCCTTGTGCAACATCAGCGGGGCCAGCAGCCTGAAAACCAGTTCCACCATCCTCGCCCTGGGCGTCCTGGCCAGTCTCGCCTGCATCCTCAGGATGGGTTTTTGAGGGGTTTTTGGGGAAAACGAGCTGCTTGGCTTTGCATGGCATGGTTCAAGCTGCGGTCCGTCAGGTGGGAATGCTGCCCTGTGCCTCCCACCTGGAAGGTCACCTCCCGTCAGGAGATATTTTTGCTCTTTTCACCCTCTGATGGCAACACAAAATGATGTTTGGGAGAGAAAGGGGTAAAACGGAGCCCTGCACGTGCAGAATGGCCCCATGTGATCACCGTCTCTCCCACCCCTGGCATTTATAACTCCGTGCATTTTTTGCCATTCATTTTATCCCCGCCATTCTCTTGTGCCAATTTTTTCCCCATTTTCCACCCTGTATCATTTTGCTCCGAGAAAGCCTTTAATATTCCAGTTGTTAAACAGAAACTGGGCACAATAAAGTGTTATTTTATTCTATTGTGTGTCTGTGTGGTGTGGCACGCTGGGCGTAGCTGCTGGATGTATCCGTGTTACGGGATAAAAGTGGAGGCGTTCGCCTGCAAGTTGAATGGGAATAATGCTGAAATATATTAAAATTACTCTGCATTCACTTCAGGAAGCCTCTCGCCAGATTTTATTTTTCTGCACTGGCAGAAATGGCATTTTTCTGACTCCATTTCGGAATAAACTGAATTCTATTTAACTTCCTTTCAATTCCTCTCCTGGGTCAGCTGCCTGGAAGGAAACGGCTCTTGAGCTCTCCAGGAAACAGAGGGCAGGGAAGAGATCTGGAGCATTTTTTAAAAACTGGTTTAAGGTCTCCCAGTGGAAATTTCTTTAGAAGCATTAGGATTATTTAGAAAAGGGAGAAAAGTATCTTGCACACTGCTTAAAGGAAAATTGTAGGAAAAGACAGATGGCTTCTGGAAAGAAACCTGGAATCTTTCACACTCATCTGTGAAAAAATATTAACACTGCAAATAAATATTTTAGGTTTGCTCGTCAAGTTAAAATTGAAGGGACTCATTATCCTGCTGTGACCTTCCTTGTGGATAATCCTAGGAATGAGAGGCTTGCTCACTCCAACCCTTCCAGGGAGGCTGAACTGCTCTCTCCTGGGATGAAGGAGCTCTCCACAAGGATCATCCCAAGGAAGATCTCCCAGGGAAAGCATATGGGTGCAGCTCACCCAGCTGGTTTTCTCTCCCTAGACTCCTTGCACAGCTCCATGAACTGCTCATTCTGACAGGCATTTTCTGGGATTAGAGGAACAACAACGCTTGGGAGCAGCCACATCTTTGTTCTTTACAACAGCTTTGCAGAGGAAACGTGGGCTCATGGCTCCAGCTCATCCCGATTTCCTCTTACCCCTTCCTGCTCACTTTCCTCCCATCCACGTCCAACCCCAGCTCTGCATTCCCTGCTTGTTTTCTCTCCCAGATTTCCTCCTTGGCTTCTTCCTCCAGTCTTACTCTGGGTTTTTCCATCCAAACTCTATGTCCTTGCCTCAACGCATAGTTTCCTCCTCGATTTAAATGCAAGATTGGCCAAGTATACTTTGATTTCGGCCATGAGTCTCCTCATTCTCCCCATGGATTTTGTTGCCTCTCCGAGCTGAGATGGCTCCATCCATCTGCCCAATTTATTCTCCTCACCCTGCATCCCTTCCTGCCAAATTTAGAGATATTCAAGTGACACAGATCCAAAACCCCCAACCAAGCCAATTCTGTGACCTTGGCTGGCCATATTCTGCCCCACGCCCCACTCCCAACATGGTGACAACTGAACTACTTGGAATAATCTTCATCCTGTGTTATCCACAAGTTTAGGATTCCTTAGGGACAATGGCTGGCACAGGGAGAGGCCAAGATGGGGCTGGTACAGCCTCAGGCCTTGTTCTGCTAAGCTTGGGAGTCCAGGCCTGCCCTTGGCAGCCAGGTTTAAAATTATGGTCATGTCTTGAGCTGCCTGAACTTTCTGTTTTGGGATGGGAAGGATCCTGGCATGGCAAAAGGGGATGGAAGCACGTGGGACACCCCTGGAGGGTTTCATGCCCTGGTTATGGCTGTTGCATGGGGAAGTTATAAACAGCTCTGGGACTCCAGAAGTGCCATCCCTAAGGGAGCAGCTCCATCCTGGCTGGCTCCTTCTTGCCTGATTTCCCCCTGACCCCCTAGGTTTTCCCTAGGGCCCAACAAAACACACCCATGTGCTCCAAAGCTGACCCACATCCCAAAGCCCTTATCTGGAGGCGGGAGCAGCAACTTCCCTGAGGCACAGGAGGTCCTAAAAACAGGAGAGCTCCGCTGGTGACCCCTCCCCTTGGGATGTTGTGTAAGAGGAGACTGCCAGCCTTCCCCAGAAATCCTGATTGGCACCTCCCACGCGGGTGCTGCTCCCTAATTCCAAATCCTTCCATCACCCCGGGTTTCTGGTGCCTCCCACGGCTGCACACTCCTCACGTGAGCTGCCCCATGAGCAGAGGCATCTGAGATGCCTGGAGGGCTTTTGGGAAGGAGATGGGAGTCTCACTGCAGTAGATGGGATTGCTCCTGGGAGATAATTGCCTCTCTCTCCCTGTGGATTATATAAAAGTCATTTTTCAGAGCTCTGAGTCACTGCACCAGGACCTGGATCAGCCAAGGAGGCTTTTCCCTGCCTAAATGAGGCATCTGCAGGAGGTGCTTTAACTTTGGCCCTTCTTTTCCCTCTCTTGGGGTTTTCCCACCATTGGTTTTGAAGGATCTGTGCTGCCTTCTGCTCTCCTTGAATAATTCCCCTGCCTTTCCCCTCACAACACGAAATTTCTCCCCCCTTTCCCTGTTTATTTGCCCAGATCCAACACAGTGCCTCAATGCCAAAGCAAGAGACAGGATGGACGCAAGAGGTCAAAGCAACACCCTCAGTGGGTGTAAAAATCTTCTGGTGTAAAAATCTTCTGGGAGCCATGGAAAGGGACAAAAGCAATCCTTTTCCCAAAGCTGACTGCTGCTTTCCTGTCACGGAGCCAACCCATGGCTCCAATTTGAGTCCATTGCCAACTCATGGCTCCAATTTGATCCATTTTAATTTTCCTGTATGGATAATGTTAACATTACTCCAGAGAGGTGACTCAGCTTCCTTGGGGATTTTTTTTTTTGTTCCCCAGTCTTCCTCAATCTTACTCCTCACCTGGTGTCCCTGCTCCAGGCCCTCCTCCAGGCTGTGACCCCAGGCTGCAGGAGACACCCTCTCCATGCTGCATCCTTGACTGATGCAGCCTCTGAGTGCTTTTGAGTTTTGTACTGTGCCCTATTGGGAAATAAATCTCTTTTCCACGCTCTCCCTGCACTGGGAAGAGGGAATGCTCCAGCATTCCAAGGTACCTCAGACCCACAGTGCTAAGGAAGACATTCACGTCCTGGAGACAGCTCCCAGAAAACTCAGAAAATCCCATTTTCCACCCGAATTTCTCTCCTTAGTACATATTTGTTAGATCTGCTGGGAGTGTTTTAGCCTCACTGCTCCTTCAAAATCAAAGTCAAGTCAAAGTCAAAGCCGAAGTCAAAGTCAAAGTCAAAGCCAAAGTCAAAGTCAAAGTCATAGTCAAAGCCAAAGTCAACGTCAAAGTCAAAGCCAAAGTCCAAGTAATAGTCAAAGCCAAAGTCTAAGTCTAAGTCACAGTCAAGGTCGACTTGTGCTGATCCTGTTCCCAGAAGATTCATGTGGGAATAAAATGGATTTTTGAAAAGTCAACAAAGCCAGGTTGGATGGGGTTTGGAGCAACTCGGGATAGTGGAAGGTGTCCCTGCCCATGGGATGAGGTTGGGCCAAGATGATTTTTAAGGTCCCTTCCTCACAACCCAGTCTATGATTCTGTGGAAATCAACAGGAGCAGGGATATGATAGGGGAAAGGAAGAAACACAACAAGTCTATGGGATAAATAACACCAAAAATAAGGAAAAAAGTGGTTATTTCCTTTCACCCTCACTGCAGAACATCAGCAAGGAGCCACACCCACTAATGAGGAAGAAAAACCCGTTTATAAAACACAGGGGCAAAGGGCTGAGTTGTCCTGGGCGAAGCACAAGGCTCAATCTGATCGCCACCACGTCCCTGCTGACCTCACCAACCTCCAAACCCCAGGGAATGTCTGTTTGGTCACAGGGCTTGAACAACTCTGGAATTCACCACCTGATGACATCATTCCAGGATCAGATCAGGAGGGCCTGAAAAAAGTGTCAGAAAATCACATGGACCAGGAAATCATCCGGTGTTGGAATGATTCACGTTGGAAAAAGACAGAAATACCCTGCTGATGGCTACATGCAGGGAATTGCCAGTTAAGTTATTCCATAATTGCCAGGAAAAGCGGGGTTTGACAATATTTTCTTTCTGCTGTCCAGGACTAATCTTGTTTTAGAAGAAGCTCTGCGGACTTGGCAGCTCGAGCTCTTACAAGATGCATCTTGAATGAGGGTCTCTATCCCAGACTGTCAGGAACAGATTTTAAGGAATTCAGAGGAGAGGAACAACACAGAGGAATAAAAGCAAAAGGATTGATTTAAGAGGAGGGATTGAAAAAAAAATGACACTTTGAGGGATGGCTCTTTCCAGAGCAGAGCTGCAATTCCAGGGTGCCAATTTGTGGGCTTGGAAATGGAGGCCTGATTTCGAGAAACTGTTGGGCGTGGAGAAAAGCAGCTCCTCTAAAGAATCCCTGGATAGCAGCAAAACTTCATTAAATCAAAATTGTACAAGGTATTTGAGGATTACAAGCAGGAAAAAGAGCGAGCAGAGGGATTAACCAGGGGAAAATTGATAAAGAAATGAAGACTGATGTGAAAATTTGAGGAAAATCTTCTGTTTAACCAACCGTTAGCTAATTTAATTAAGTGTAAAACACACTGATTTTGAGGTAAACCAGCTTAGGCCAGCTCAGAGGCTGAGTCTGGTGCTGTTGAATAATTAAAGCCAATGAATGGCACAAACCTTGGAACATCACATGGTGCCTATGCAAAGGGACTAGAAAAATTCATTCCTAGGACAACTTCCCCGTGCCTCCGGGCTCTGCTTTCATCAGAGCAGCGTCTCTGGAAGGAAAGAAAGGAAGAAATTCAGAGGAGGAGTGAGCAGATGCCGACTTCCCATCACTCACACGACCAGAAGAGCAAGAAATTCGTGGCTGAAAGGGTTTTTCCCCAAGGTGCCAGCCATTCCAAGGGCTCCGGCGTGGAAAACTCCCACAGGAACATTCCACACCCTCGGGTTGATTTCATGTCCACCTGTGAGCCACTGGGAACCTGTAAAACTGCTGCTGTTGGGCTGGGGTATAAAACCTGCCCTCCAAACATCCTCCCAGTGCTGCTGGGAGGATCTGCTGGAGATGAGGGCTCCTCTTGTCACCTTGCTGGCTGCTGTCCTCTGTGTGCAACCAGGTGAGCCTCTCGTGCTGCTCCTACTTAAGACAAGGATTAGGGGGAAGGTGGTGACAATTTTCCACGTGGCAAAACTCTAGAGGGCTGCCACCATCTCTGCAGTGTTGTGGTGTCACCAATGTCCTTTTGCACCTCAGATCAGTGTTTTGATGCAGAAATAAGAATCTGATGAATTGATTCTTGTTTCCAGTGCTGGAGCTCTGGTGGCGCTGGATGCCAGGTTAAATCCACGCCGTGGTCTTTGGGATCTTCCAAAAGGAGGCAAGCTGGAAGAGATAGAAAGCATAACAAAATGAGGGGTTTTTTCCCCTAAAAATTTCAGGTTTTTGAGAATTTTTGAGACTTTTCTGTCCTGCTGCTTCCTCCCTTGTAGTGGCTTGCCATGCGCCTTCCTAGAAACTGCAACACTGGGAATTTTCGTAGATTAAATCAGCGGCAGAGGTGAAAGAACTTTTCATGTTAAAGGCATCCTGCTCCCAAAGGGAAGGCTAAGTGTTGTCCTCCTTCTGGGAGTGAGACACACGTGTTGCTCCATCACTCCTGGCATGTGGGAATGATGACCAGAGTGCCAAAATTTCCCCCACACATGATGGTTTCCCAGAAACCGTGATACGAATCTGGTTGAGAAAGAGGCATCTAATTAATCAATTATCACTGGCGTATCAACCCCCTACTCCTCTACTCCTACATCCTTTGGAATGATTCTCCTGCGTGCCTGGAAGAGGAGGACCTTCAGCCAGTTTTGGGTGTGGGAAAAGGACTATTCAATTCTTAAAAAAAAAATGGATTTAGTGCCCACAATTCCTGATTGAAGCAACATAACATAGACAGAAGAGGAGAATTTTCAGAGGCAATGTTCTCAGGGTGACCCAGGATGAACTGGAAAGCTCACAGAGATCCAGGATCATGGTGGGATTCCTTACTGGTGACATTTGATATTGGCAGCAGATTCCCAATGGATTTAAGGACAGGCTTTTACACAGCACCTTTCTCTGGCCCAGCTCAGATCCAGAATAAGAGATTTCAGCCTTCTGGCCTAAAACCAGGACAGAGGAAAATGTGGAAACTGTCATTTGATCCTTCTCAGGTATCCTGAGTCTCATCCAAGACCCTAATGACCACATTTTGGTCAAAACTCTTGATCTCTCAGCTGACCAAAGAGGATCTTCTGCCTTTTCCATCCATAAACTCATTGTTATGGATATTTTGTGTCCATCAAAAGTCATAAAAAGCCTTGATCCTTTTCACAGAATCACATTAAGGGTGGAAAAGACCTCTAACATCGTCAAGCCCTTGCTGCAATGTTGGACAAGACCAACAGATATTTAGCAGATATTTGCTTAAGGTGTCCCTGAAAGTTTCCACCAAGGAAGATTCCACAGCCTGGAATTGCTCAGAGACTCTCATCCCTTTAGGAATTTAGTTTTAATATCTCTTAGCCTCTGTTTTTGTTCTGTTCTCTCATATTTCCACCACGGGACACATAAAATATTTTATTACTTTCTTCTTTACTGCTTCTTTTTTCTTGCATGAAGAAGATTCCTGTGACTTGACTCAGCATATTCTCATTTTCAACAAACAAACTAAACCCTTCCAACCTTTTAGACAAGGTCACATTTCCAAGATCTCTGACCTTTTCTCCTCCCTCTCCTCTGGTCCCTCTCCAAATTCTCTGCATTTTTGGAAGTGCTGTGGAGAGATTTGGGCAGCGGGGCTCCAGCTGAGGCCCTGCCAGGGTGGAAAGGCCACTTTGTGTATCTTGCACATGACATTTGTGCCCGTGTCCCCTTGGGTGACGCCTGTTTCCGTGGCTGGAATGTGACACTGTTGACTCCTGCTGTTGTCACCGTGGTTCTGAATTGTAACTGAACCAGTTATTTGTCACCCTACACTGTCTTAAGTTTTATCTACTGAAATTTGTTTCTCTTTATTTAATTGCATCCACCCTTTCTTTTTCACTCTTTTATTGCATCCAGCTGTCAAAATCACTTAAAATCACACAATCATGGGATGGTTTAGGTTGAAAGGGAGATTCAAAAATCATCTCATTCCAACCCCTTCCACCATCCCAGGTTGATCCAAGCCCCATCCAGCCTGGCCTTGGACACTTTCAGGGATGGGGCAGCCACAGCTTCTCTGGGCAATCTGTGCCAGGGCCTCCCCCACCCTCACAGGGAAAAATTCCTTCCATTGCTCGAGTAGGTTTTGACCAATAATCCTTGGGAACTACCCTCTAAGGGTGTTTTCTTGCCTGGCTTTGCACCCATTCCCTGGAATTTTCAGCAGCTCGTGTTTCCTGCACTTGCTTGAGAACAATGTCATTCAAGGTTGAGCCAAAAATTCCTTAAAACCTCCTTGAATCTCCTCTACTCTGCACATGAAAATTCAACTTCTTGAAGAGGTGAATGATGCAAAAAAAGCTGCACAGGATCAACAGCTGGTGGCTTTTTCCTTCCTTTCTATCAGAAACTTCTCGTTTCATGGTGCGACATCTGTCGTCCTTCCACTTCCTCACTGCCAACTTCTTATCGGGCAAAAGTGTGCTCACAGGGACGTGTCCTTTAGTTGCTTTTGCCCTTTCCAAAGTGACAGACTGGCCCCAGACTTAGCAGGAACTCAGCCAGCATTTGGCTTTGTTTCCCTCCAAAAATTAGCTTTGTTTTTAAAGGAACTCAATCACAAAACCCCACACTTTGCTCTGGGTGATTTCACGAGCTCTGAACTCAACCACCACTATAAAACCTTTCAATCTGCCTGGCTGGGGAGTGCTCTGCACATATTTTGGGGTGGTTTATAACCCAGACTCTGTTTTTGCTCTTCTTATGATGCCTCAGGTTTCAGCTTTTATATTTTTCAGATTCTGTGCTGCTTTAGTGTGTACTTCTGAGCTTCATATTAAGGGATGGTGAGCTCTCTTCACAGAGTAGGAAGACAAAACAATTCCTTCTCTAGCTGGGAACCAAGGACAAATGATCCAAATTTCAGGCCCAAGAGCATAAATGACAGTGGACTGAAGAGAGAAAAACAAGAAGGATGGGACTTATAGCTTATAGCTTATAAGCTAAAGCTGTAACTGGACAATTAACTACAATATGCAAATGGACCAGAACTTATAAAAGTGTGAGACCCCGTGACCGGTTGTGCATTTTCTGACCATTTTGGGTTCATCTTGGATGTAGCCCTGGCTGGGCTCTTGTGCTGCCCAAGGTGGATCCATTGAGGCCTTCTAATAAATCCCTGCTTTATTCTTTAGCGCCGTCCAGCCTCTGTTCTAGGTCAGCTTTCACAAGGCATCACTTCCTTTTTTCTACTACTTTCCAGAGGTCTGGCTTATCACATTCTGGTTTTGAGGGCAGGCACAGACATTCTTGGCAGGAAACACAGCTCATTGCTGCGTGACCCTCCTGCCAATCACCTGCCACTGTTGCAGATGTTGGAATTATCTCACCAAATCAGCCTTTAGCACTTAAACCAAGCTTTTGGTTAAGATTTTCCATTAGTTCCTGATTTTATGCTAAAAACAGGAGTTTGAAAGAGCATCTGAGGGCTCTCGCCAGACTTCCTAGAGCTGAGGTTAGGCCAGTTCAGTGACACAGTTCAAGCACAAAAAAAAGAGTTGTGACAGCAGTCTCTGAGCCAGATGAAAGAGAAGTAGGACATTGGGCATTGTCCATCTCCTCGAAACGCTACAGGTATCTTTAAATTCTCCCTGCCAAGCCCTGCCCAGGAGAAACCCTGAGCTTTAATTGGCAATTCCCATGGCCGAGCCCTCAGGACTGAGCTGCTGTGGCTCAGCAATAATCTCCTTCATAAAAGCCCCCAAATCCTTGAATTCTACTCACATCTCCTGCTCCCAGGGATTGCAAACAGATCGATAACACTTCGCTGCCTGAGCCAGAGGAGACAGAGAGGGATTTAGCGCTGCTGCCATGGGTCAGGAGATAAAGAAAGTCACTGGTCATTCCCACAAAAACATTCCTCAGGCTGTAGCGAGGGAAATGGAGATCTCTGCACCGGAGCTTTCGTGGTTTTTAAACCTTGTAATGTGCTTTATCCCGTTTTTTTTTCCACCCCCAGTTTATCCATTCATGTGCTACACCTGCCAAGAACAAGAGTCCAACAAGGACTGTTTGACCATTTCCATGTGTGACAAGGAGGACAAGCACTGCGTGACCATCCGGAAGGACGTCGGGACAAGTAGGTTTGGGAACAACACCTTGCTTGTTTTGTAGGAGTGGGATTCCCCAGGGATGGGATTTCATCCCAGTATGGGAACAACAGGCCTTGATGACCAGCTTTTAGGAGACACCAACCTTGTGGCTGCTGCAGTGTCCAGACACAGTTGATATTCCTGCTGAAAATTGGGGAAATGATGAGGACACACAGAGCAGCACCAGGGAGTGGATTCACACCTGGAGCTGTGCATGTTTCACTCCCAGAACTGTTCTGAGAAGTGTTTTGGCCAAACCTGACTCCCTGTGCCAAGCACAATCCTTCAGGTCTGTCCTGGGGGCTCTGCGCCCTCAAAGACCTCCACGTGCTCTTATCCCAAATCTCAGGTCATGCAGAACATTCCCCCTGTGTTTTTGTTGTAGGAAAAACCATCCTGGTNTCTCAATTCTAGCATAGACCCTTTACAGGGGGTTTCCCCACGCAGGGGGACCCCAGAGAGAGAGAAAGGCCTTTCACGGGACAGCCCAGCCTGAGCATCACTTCAGGCAGCTGGAACTGAGAGCCACAGGTGCTAATTCCACGTTAGGACTGACAAAACCTAAAAGCATGGAGCCCACAGAAGTCCTGGTTGGACTTGATGATCTTAAAGGCCTTTTCCAACCTTTCCAGTTCTAGGATTCTGTGGCACTGTGGATGCCCCATCCCTGGAAGTGTCTGAGGCCAGGCTGGATGGGCCTCTGGGCAACCTGGTCTGGTGGGAGGTGTCCCTGCCTGTTGGATTATTCCCAGCTTTTATAGAGACAGGGCAACTGAGAGGCGTTTTAAAAGATTTTATTTCATTATCAGTCTTGATGAAGGGTGAGGAATAAGAGATGCAAAATTCAATGCCATTCCATCAGAAGCCACCCTATTTCCTGGTTACAATACTTTATAAATGTTTTTCAGCCTATTTGCTGCTGCCACACAATGCTGCTAATACTTTTAACACCCGTCATGTATATTTTTACTCCACGTGGCCCTGCTACAATGCATCTTTTGCAGCTCTAATTCTCTAAAATATCTGGGGTTTTTTTGCAAGGTCATGATTTGAAACTTGTTAAAACTTGTTTCTACTTCAATCTGTCTCTTAAACGTCATCTCTATTCCATGGCCTTCCTAAGTCAGCACACTTCATCTCAGTGTTTGCATACACATGTACAAGACTGTGTGAGCTTTCAGTCAGGTTTTGAGAATTCATTACAAACCCATTTCTCACATCTCCCCTTCTTTTTGGATTATAAAAGCTTTTTTGATAGTCTTATTTATCATTTGTTGTACAGACTGAAGTATACAAGTATACAATTAATTACAGATCCATTTCTCACATCTGCCCATGGATGATTTTTAAGGTCCCTTCCAACCCAAGCCCTTCCATAATTCTATTATTAATTCCATGAAATTTGCCTTGAGGATTAGTGCCTGGCCTTCCTTTATTCACCAAAACAGATTTAGCCACGAAAATATTTAAACTATTATTTTTCATCCTCCTCTTTCTCTTTTCTCCCCCATTTTTTTTCCTGCGCTAGAGCCCAACAAACCTAAATACGTCATCTCCAAGATGTGCTCTCCAGAGTGTCCAGCAACAGGTCAGCAACAAACCCAAAGCTCCCAGAATGTTTCCTGCTGTGAGGAACCCCTGTGCAACGTGAATGGGGTCAGCAGCAGGCAGAGCAGCCACGGAGTGATGTCCCTGGGTGTCCTGGCTGGCGTCACTTACATCCTTGCACACGGATTTTGATGGGTTTGGAAGAGCTCCCCATGATGGCTGAAATAAAAGTGTTGTTCTGGGATAATTTCCACTCTCAAAGATTCGTGTTTTGTGGTTGAGCTTCCCCCCCTGGGATTTTTGAGAGAGGCTGGGTAAGTCAAGTGCTGAACTCCCATTGATTTCCTGAGCCTGCTTGAATCCCAAGTGTCCCCAGACATCCAACTCACCTAAGAAAACACAGAGAAAATGGCCTTTTTGACATGTTCAAGCTTCAAATCATTATTGCTGCGAGGAGATCCTTGAAGGCACAGTTTTGTCTCTTACTTTCAAAGCTCTGTGAGGAATAACATCCCACCCTGCCTGAAACACAGGGAATGTGTTCTGCTCCACGGTTGTGTCAGCACAAGGGATGATCGGTGAATTTGTTCACAGGGAGTTCGGGTTACCAAACACCTGTTTATAAACAAGTAAAGCTGATTTATGCCAGTGTTGTGGACGTTTCTCCAGCCTCGGTGGGGAGCAATTTCTGGCTCCTCAGGGTCTTTCCTCCCATTCCCATTTTGAAATTAGCTTCTCTCATCAGAGAAAAGGGGGAAAGGCAAGGGGGAAGCATGTGGCTGAGAGAGGAAAAGCAGTGGGAAGGTGGGAGAGAGAAGGGAAGGAATGGGGGCAGCCTGCTGAGCCGGGAGTTGCTCTCACACTGCCTCCTCATGGACCTCATCCAGCTGGAAAAGACATCCCCATATCTATTCCCCCCTTTTTTTCCCAGGGCCAAAACAACCTCACACAGCTGTCGCCAATCCCTGTCATCCAGAGATTGTGAGAGGCTTTCCACAGACCCACGATCCTGGCAGAGAAACCATCGATTGTGTTGAGCTTTGTTTGGTTTTGCCCTCCACGCTCTCTGCTCCCTCCTCTCCCCGCAGGAGCTGCAGCTGAGGGGACACAGAAAAGCTCTGTATGAGGCCTGGGGGTGTCGCAGAGAAGAAGAAGGGCAGCCAGCCAGGGACTCACACAAACAGCTCTTGGGTCACAGCCCCAGCTGCAGGCTCCCATTCCTGGAAAACATACAGAAAAAAAAAAAAAAAGAGAAAAAGGGAAAAGCTGGCAGCATCCCTAGCTCAGCTGTGTCCTGGGAGAAACCAGAGCTGGTCCAAACAATTGAAGGGTGTTGGGGGTTTTTTTTTGTTGTGTTTGATGGTTAAACAAGATCTTTGCTTTCTCTGAAGCATTGCCCTGGAACTCTGCTGGGTTTCGGTTGCACACGTGGAAGGATGTGGATTTTTGAGGCATTTCACAGTGCCTGGATTTCAGTTTTCCAGGAGGATGAAAGATTCCACATCAACTTCATAGCTCTGGATCTGGTGGCTGGTTTTAAATATTTTGTTTAATGGATGGAGGGGAAATGAAGGAAATGGAAGAGGTGACACCACAGTGGTGGGCAGGGACAAGAGGACACTTGACACCTCACCGAGCAGATTGGTGAGCTGTGCCTGGAGATGACAGATGTCAAAAAGACCAAAATCAACAGCAGAACCTGCTGCTAATTTTCTCTCACCAAAGACAACCTCAAAAGGGAAGGAAAACTAGGATGGAGAAGGGGAAGAACAAGTTTTTAAACCAAAAAGAAGGAAGAGATGTCCAGCTGCTCAGGGCAGGCCCGGGTAGGGCTGTGGTGGCTGTGCTGCATCCCAATTCCAGGACCAATCCCTCCATACCCTGCACAGTTTTTCCCTGCAGGACCTCAGGTGCTTTCAAAAAACTCCAGGAAAGTTGGGCTCCAGGCCAAAGCTGTTACTGTTTTACCACCTGTCGTACTTGCAGGAGAACGAGGAAGTATAAGGAGCAATTCCTATCTCAACCAGTTTTGCTGGACACGAGAAAGCAAAAACTTGGTGGAGAGACCATCTGGAGGGGATGGAACGAGTGGAGGGCTGAGATAAGTCCAGTGAGGGTGTGGGGAACCAGGATGGACACAGTTCAGGAGGGAGAACAAACTTCATCCAGATCTTTTGCAGACCCTTATCCCCCCACTTTTCACTGCAGCAGTTTAAGTGCTACCAGAAGGTCAAATGAGAGTGGTTTCCTAGAACTGTCTACAAATTTAGAAGAACCTTTTCTTTTCCTGAAATTTCTGGATGCCAAAGCAGCTGAATTAGCCAGGATTATCCTGACTGATTCTTTGGAGGTGAAGGGATTTTGTCTAACAGGATTTACTCGTTGTCTGGTCCACCCACCTAGTTCCTGGACTGAAAGCTCCCGGCTGTGGGAGCTGAAGGTCATGGAAAACTAAATCTGGAGGTGGGAATTCTGGATGGACTTTGTCAGCGCTGACCCTCTGAGTGGAAAATCGCTGGAACTCTTTCAAATAAAGAAGGTAGAGGGACAATTTAAAACTCTCCTTCTTGATTGGAGGTGAGGAATGGGCTGATTATGAGGTCACAGCTCCTTTTCCACACTGGTTCCTCCCTTCCCTGGGCTGGAGGAAGGTGCAGGTAGAAGATCAAGGCTTCTGTGGCTCGGCTTTAGGCAAAATCTCCTTTTTTCCCCATGGATTGAATCAGTCCCATTTCCCTTTTCCAGTGTGAGGTTTGGGTGCTGGTGCTCTCCAGGCTGAGCTCTCTGGGAGAAGAATTCCAGGTGATTCTTGGAGTGTAGGATTTGTTTTTCAGTGTAGGATTTGTTTTCTGATCCCACAACTTTGAGCTGCACTTGGAGAGTCAGGAGTTGTGTTTGTGCTTCCACGTGTGGAGTAAGAGGCAAAACAGGTGTGGAGACACAACCACATCAAACACAAGAGCAAGAACCATTTTGCTGCCATGGATATTAATGAGGTGAACTAATTAACACATCAAAAGTGAATAAAATTAGTGTTTTCTATATAAATATGCAAATCAGTGAGATTTGTCAGCCAAAGTGGTGTCCAGGAAAATTGTGAAAAGAAATCCATCACAGGTATCAAAGCCAGCCTGTTTGTCCTGCTCCTCTTTCTTTGTAACAGGGAAATCTGGGTGTTTTGGGAGACTGGGTAGCAACAAATCACAGACTCATTTAGGTTGGAAAAGACCTCCAAGATCATTGAGTCCAACCTGTGACCAATCCTCCACCTTGTCAGCCAGACCAGAGCACTGAGTGCCACATCCAAAGCCTTTCCACGAGGAAATGTGGAAATATTCCATTATTATAAAGGGCACACACAGAGCAGCCAATCCAGACTGGGAAAAAGGCTCTGAAACAAATCATCAAACAACAGTGTAGGGGCTGTCAAGGAGGCAGGGATGATCAGCAAGGATTTTGTGACAGGTGGGTGATATCCCTCCCTGTGACAAGATAACAAAATCTGTGAGGGTAAAAGTGGTACCTGTCACACAGCTCAGCCTTTATAAAGCTTTTGGGACAGTGTCACATGATGGGCTCAGAAGCAAAACCAAGAGAACCCAGTCGGGCTGAAATCATGAGCAAATCACAGCCAGCAATTTGCTGTCAAGCTGGAACGATCCATTAAAAGGCTCCTCTTGGCTCTGGGGTGATGCAAAGTTTTAATTGCTGGTTTGGATGATGTATTAGACAATAAATTCACTGAGCTCATGGGTGACGAGCTGAGAGAATCTGCCAACAGGAGAATTCTGGGTGATTCCAGTAAATTTAAGTGGTAGGTTGAGAAAAGAGGGTGTAATTTAGGAAGGACAAAGCACAAAGCTCTCCAGTTAACATGGCACAAATATGGGATGAGGGAATCTCCCTCGCAGCAATCTGGCAGGAAAAGAAGACGTGCTGGATCACAGGTTTAACACGTGTCGAACTTTGGGAAAAAACGTGACACAAAGCTTTGTTGGAATTCTGCACTCCATGGAAAAATCTTACATTTTGCACTGGGAAGTGCAAACTGGTGTGTGGTGGGATGAGAACCTTCCAGATCCTCCAAATGGAAGGCACTTGGCCTGCTTTGTTCTTCCCACTTTTTGTGTTGGGGTTGACACAGCAGCAAAGAGGATTTCAGATACGATCAGAAGGAATTCCTGGCATCTAAAGTAGGGTGAAGAGCTGGAAAACTGCCTCCAGAAGCAGCAGCTTTAGTACCACAATTAGGATTTACCACAGCGTGGAAAAACTCCGGTCTCAGCGTCTCCTCCGTGCCTCCACTGGGGCTGGAGAATGAACTCATTCCTGGTCATTCCCATTCCTGCCTCTCTCTGTCACCTCTCTGTCATTCCCACGTGGAGCTGGTTCCCTCCACCAGAGCAGAACCAGGGTCTTCAGGGTTGGCTTTGCTTTATCACAGAACCATGGAATGTTTTGGGTTCGAAAGGACCTAAAAGATCTCGTTCCAACCACTCTGGCCACGTTCCAACCACCTTCCACGAGATCACACTGCTCCAAGACAAAAACTGAACAGCAAAAGTGGCCCGAAGCTCTTTCCAGTGATGTGGAAAGAACTTCCATGTAGGAACTTTCACTCCAAAGGACATTCAGCTCCAGAGGTCCCAGGATTTCAGTCAACATTAAAGCAGTGCTGAGGCAGAAGGTGGAGAGAGCTCTGCATGGGAATGATGGTTTTTACTATTTTCCAGATGATTCCTTACTCAGGCAAGGCCTTAAATCCTACACAAAGAATTGTGGGTGCCAGGGGTTTTCCTCCCCAATTTTCCTCCCCAATTTTCCTTTCCAATTTACCCCTCATTTTCCTTGGTCCAGGAGAGGCAGGAACAGGCCCTGGCTCTGTGCCCAGTGCTCACAACAGCTCACCTGGGACCTGCCTGCAGCTCCAGGATGCAGAATTAGACGTTAATCAGCAATTAGATAACGAGCAGACGCCGCTCCTGGGAATGAGAAACTCCCTTCTGCAGCCACAGGAAACTGGAGGAATAAAACTCCCCGTGAGATCTTCGGGGAGCAGAGAGCGATCTGATAACAAAAAAATCTTGGAGAAAGTGGATTTTGCCTTTCATGCTCTTCCTTCTGGATTTCACTGGACCACAAGCACCAGTGTGGGTGTGCCCAGATCATCTGGCCCGTGTCACTTCTGTACCACCAGCAGCCAAAAGATGAAAGCTCTGCAATTCTCCTCGTGCCTTTACAGTTGAGCACAAGGTGAAGGTAAAAGGTGACAGGCAGAGAGAAAAAACCCCAATTTTGGACTTGTTTTTTACAGCTTTTGGAGAGAGGATGCCATCTTTGCTCAGATTCTCTATTGTTTTTCCCCTTTTAGATGAAACCCCTGAATATTCCAGCCCTTTTGTTTACTTTATCTGGGCGTTTTATGGCTCCCACCCTGCTCTTCGTCCTCTGGAGTTTCCTATCCAAGGTCAGCTTGTTCTTTCTCTGCTTTTGAATGAACACGGGCATGGTGGAGGCACTCGGCAAATGCCTTTCCTTTTACCCTTTGCTGTGCTGGTTCTTCTGGTTCTTCCACACCCTGGAACATTCCCATTCCTATGGTTTTTACGCCAAGTTTAACATTTCCACTACAAACCTCCATAAGTCTATCACCTTGCCTACAGCTTCAGCATATTTTTGTGCTGCCTCCTTGGAGCCTGGTGAATTCCTTGTCCATAGAAAAGTGCATTTTTTGCTGGAAAGAATAAGGGAAAGGATTGAAAAGCCTCTTCCCTCCCTGAAAAAACCCCAGAGACAAGGCCCCTGTTGTGGGAGAGGAGGTGCCCAGGAAATTTTGCAGGTGGTCCAGAACCTCTGATGGCACAAAAAAAGGTCAGGACTGGGGAAAAAAAGAGCATAAAATGAGTCCAGAGTTCACCCAGGAGATGGAAATATGTCTGGAGACTGGGATAGACACTATATAGTCAAGGATTAGTGTTGGAGAAGAGAATCATGAAATATCCTGAGTTGGAAGAGCAAAAGGATCAGCAATTCCAACCCTAAAAGTCACAACTGAGGCCAGAAACAGATGGAGACAAACCCCAGCACACGGCCAAGGTCCATCCAGGGCCTTGGAGACAGGGACACTTAGAGGGCCTAAAGGGTTAGGCTTGAGCTTAAAGGGGGTTCCTGGAGCCATGGGCAGAGTCTGAGGAGAGCCCTGCTGAGACTGCTCAGGGAAATGAAAGTTTTTGCCTGGGAAACAAGCTCTTCTTAAAGAGTCACAGTTGTTTTCCTGCCAAAAAGCCTAAAACAAGCACGGCTGAGGGTGAGTCACGCAGACTTTGGAAGGAGGAAGTGTGAGAATTCCAACACCAGCTGAGCATCACCAGCTAGCAATCCACTTTCACCTTAGGCTCGGGGAGAGAAGGGAAAAGGAAATGTGGATGTCAGCCAAGAAGTGAAAGCTGATCAACCTGACAGCCAGATACTGACTGCAGGTGGTGGCTGGAGGGGGCAGATGAAGCTTTTATTCCTTTATCTATAAAAAATATAATAAATGCTGTGGCCCAAAGATCTGGTCGGGCCCCTTTATTTCAGGAATTTTCAGGAATCTCAGTAGCTACCTGAGAGAAATCCCAGGTTTTTCCCCACAGGATGCAGCAGAGGTGGCAGAGGACAGTGACCTGTTTGGCACCACAGAAACCAAAGAATAACCTGCAGCTTGGTTTGCCTACGGAAAATCTATGTCTGGAGTGCTCCAAATCTGATCCTGAGGGTCTTCTGGACAACTTTGATCCAGAGAGATCAGGACGGACTTCAGGAGGAGGAACATCCAGGGTGGGATGAGGAGGAAGGGCTGGGATGTGGAGTCGGGCCTCTCATTCAGGCAGGAGCAGCAGGATGGTGTGAGCAGGAATTCCAGGGATGGAATTCCAGCCCCAGCACTCCATGGAGCCTCGGAGGCTGTGCCAGCACCTGGGCAAGGAGAACCTTCATGCCCAGATTGTGTTTCAGCAAAGTGCTCCGGACAAAGAGAATTTTGGGGACGAGGGGAAGCAGCAAGGACGGAGATCCTGGGTTCCTGCTCTCTCCTTGTCCTCCCGGTCCTCTGCCAAACTGACTCTCCACGTTCTGGCAGGTGAGAAAGAACTCTGTCACAGAGTAGTCCCAGCCCTCTCTGGAAGAAATCTGAACAATTCCCAGCTCCAGAGCATGATGCAATTACTGAAAAAAAAAAAAAAAAAAAAAAAAAAAAAAAAAAAAAAAAAAAAAAAAAAAAAAAAAAAAAAGCAAGCAAGAAAAAACAAAGGGCTCCATCCCTTCCTGTGTCATTGGAGGAAAGTTGTTTGAGCAGTTCTGCTCCACTAACAGAGGAAACATCTCATTTGCAAATTCCTCTGCAGTTTTGGTGCCTCACGTGCACAGCCAGGCCCAGGGAGTCTCACACAAACCCTGAAACTGAAGCATGGTGGGGAAGGAACCTCTCTGTGTCCCACCTGTGTCCATAGCTGAGCAAGCTTTACTGACCCTGAATTACAGGCTTTAACTCCTCAAGTGCCTGTTCAACATCAAACCCTTGCAGGCCTAGTTAGTCTAGGTTTAATTTCTGCACCATCTCTGCTGCCCCGACCCATCAAGGGACCAGTCACACTCATTGTTTCCTGATTTTAACTGTACCCATTCCTCCCCAGCGTGCCATAACCATGAATTATTTACCCTAGCACCCATTTGCCCTCTGATCCAGCCACTTCCTTATCTCCTTCTCCCTGAAGTGTGTTTTTGCAGCTGTCTCCACCTTTTCCCAGCACAGGCCACATTCCTGGTGCTGGACTCTACCCCTGCTGCCTCTCTTGCTTGACCATTCTTTTTGTGAAGAAATATTTTTTGCACTCACAATATGAAGCCAATAAAGTCCTCTGTGACCTCCAAACTTGCACAAATAGGCTGGAGCACTCAGGGCAGTGTTTTGTGGGCTGGACTAGAACAGAATTCTCTGCCAGCAGAGTTGCTGTGTTGAGCTCTGCAGTCTGTCCCACACAACAACCCTGGGGGGGAGCTGGGAGATGAGCTGGGGCCATAGAATATAAAATATCCTCAGCTGGAAGGGACCCAAAAGGATCATCGGGAAGGGATTCCTTCTTTACCTGGTGTAATTCCCATCACAGAAAACTGGTCTCTGGTGGCTCTGGTCACCTCCTCCTTCTGCAGCATCCTGTCATTAGCGCTGTCCCCGCCCAGCCATTCCAGCAGTATCTGGATGACTCCAGATCCCGTGCTGGGTTGTGACTTCTGTGACTCTTAGGTCCTCCCTCTTCTTTCTTATCAGCAGACAGATCCTCTCCAGGAAAAAATGGGGCTGATAATGTTAAATTCAAGTGTGGGAGAAATGCTGGAAGCTGTAGATCCTTGTACTCTTCTCTTGGGGATGAGGAAAGTGTGACATAAAATTCCAAACGTGGGTTGGATCCAGTTCCAGCCTCCTGCCATAGGCAGGGACACCTTCCACTATCCCAGGTTGCTCCAAGCCCTGTCCAACCTGGCCTGGAACACTTCCAGGGACGGGGCAGCCACAGCTTCTCTGGGCAACCTGTGCCAGGGCCTCACCACCCTCACAGGGAAGAATTCCTTCCCAATATCCAACCAAAATCTACTTCCCTGACCTGTATGAAACAGAGATTTTGTAAATGTGTCTGAATTACATTTTCTCAAGTTACCACAAAGCTGAAACTTCCCATTTTTTTAGTATTTGGTTTGTCCCAGCAGCCTGTTCCAGTGGAAGATATGAGACCACAGAAGCTGCTCGGAAGTCAGTTCCTGCTAGAATACCTGGCAGTGACAAATAAAGCCAAGCCACAGGAAAGAAAAGGAAAGCAGGGGTTTGCAGGCATGGGTTTGCTTCCCAAGCAGAGTGCTCTGAATGCCTCCGACAAGGCAAGAGCCGGAATTTCTCCTGACAGATGCATTCGCCAAGGAATGCTGACTCTGCAGAATTAAACCCATCTGTGGCACAGAGTTTGTCAAGCCTGCTTGTTTCCTGCTGGCTCACCAGCCTTATCCTCCATTCCCAGGCTGTCCTGACAGCCAGTTTCACAGGGGCCCTCCCCCACTGCCCTTCCTGCAGCTCATTTCCTAGAGGATTTAGTTATTTCCATAGGACCTACTGAATTTGGGACACTCCAACATCAGGGGACTTATTTACAGTCTGAAGACTCATCCTGCCAAGCAGCCTAGGCTGTCCCATGCCACCCCAGCTGCTGGGGCTCTTCAAGCTTCCCAATCCTGTATGTCTAATCCAATTTAGGCTCTGGTCAACAGATGGGGGAGTTGGTTCTTTATGTGCTTGGATCTTGAGTGGGGGCTGTGCATGCAGAGGGGTTAGACCTGAAGAGGGGGTGTCGCATGCAGGGACAGGTTCTATATTCAGGGGAGTCACGCCTGCAGGAGATCCATGCAGGGAGCCCTGGATACACGGAAGGTGTGCGTACAGGGTGGTTTGGAACGTGTGGAGGACGATGTGTGTGTGTGTGCTCAGGGGATCTGTGAGAGGAGATACATGGAGGAGGGAAGGGAGGCAGGAAACCAACAAATCCTGTGGGTAGAGGGAGTCAGAGAATCACGGAATCCCAGAATAAGCTGAGTTGGAAGGACTGGACTTGGATGAGTGCGGTCCAGCATAGACGCAGTCCCCTACTCCCGTCTCTTCCTTCAGGGAAACAGAGGGGACCCGAAAAGGGGCTGGAAAAAGCCTCTTGGGGCACGGCTAGGGGAA
Source organism: Irena cyanogastra (assembly GCA_013397155.1). Lineage (NCBI taxonomy): Eukaryota > Metazoa > Chordata > Aves > Passeriformes > Irenidae > Irena > Irena cyanogastra. Next base: position 84,883 of record VWZV01015313.1, on the reverse strand, counting down.
AGCTGCCTCCGTTCCCACTCGGCCAGCCGCTGCTATGCCGACACGCTCTTCCCAAGGCCCCTTTCCCGGCCCCGGTTCTCGCCATCGGGGAAACGAAACCAGGCGTGGCCAGGGAGGCGGAGGGGGGAGGCGGCGCGGGGGCTGGGCCCGGCCCGCGGGGCGGAGCTGCCGCCCTTTCCCCACCCCCGGCACCCGGCCCTGCCGCCAGCCCTCAGCTCCTTCAGCCGCTCTGCGCATCTCTCCGGCCACATCGTCCGCACCATGAAGGCGCTCCTGCTCGCTGTGCTGGCCGCAGTGCTGTGCGTGGAGAGAGGTAAGGGAAGGGGATGCCTCCGCCACCATCATCTCCCCCGAAGGTCCCCCGGTCCCTCGCCAGCCCTGCGTTGGAGAGCAAATTGGGGGTTGGGGGAGTGATGCGTGTGGCAGGGTAGGCTGTGGAAGTTGGAGGTTTGTAGGGGATATAAGGGTTGAAAAGGGGTTGGGGGCACAGCGCTGAGCCGCGTTATGGTGCGGAGCGGGATGCGGGGGTGTCTTTCCAAGACGTGCCTAGCAGCAGTGTCCCTCCTGAAGCGAGAACTTTGGGGCTTCCTCGCCTGTATGAATAGGTGAGCATCTCCGGCCGTGCGGGTGGATATCCTGGAGCTTTTCCCAGTTGCAGCTCGAACAAAGAGCAGGGCCAGCTGCGCTCCCCTTTTTCGGCGCAGCCAGCCGGGATAACGGCGCTGGGATGGGCTGAGATGCAGCCGAGAGGAAGGGAGGTGGAGGGGAGAGGCAGCCCAGCCCCGGCAATGGCTGATGGAGCAAAGTCAGGGCAGAGCCACTCGTGATTCTGGCTCCTGCTGCCCCCTCCGAGCATCGTGCGGGGCCGCCTGCGGTGGCCGGTGCGGTGCGCGATGACCCCTAAGGGACAATGCCCTGTGGGGCGCATCCTGGGGCTGCTGCCGAACCTGGGGAGAACGCGGTTCCTGTTGCTGTTTGTTAAACTGCCAAGTTGCCCAAGTCGCAGGGCCTGCCATCCCCTCCTTCCCCACCGACTCCATTCCTCACTATCCAAACTCCTCGGGGCCGTGCAAAAACCGCGTATTGTTCCCATATGTCGCTGCTTGGAGAAGCCAAACAAAGAGCAAACGGGAGAGTTCTGAGCTCTCCCAGCCCCTGCTCAGCAAACAGGGTCCCTTCTGGTTTTCTGAGGGCACCGCTGAGATGAGACTGGCTGTTAGCTGCCCTTTCCAATTCCTCCCTCCCAGTGGGATCCGGGAAGCAACTGGCGATTGAAGCGTTGGGTCTCGGGCAGAGCCCAGCTGGCTTGTGCTCAGTTCCAGCTGGGAGGATGGGCGGGCCAGGCCGAGGCAGTGAAGGGTTTCACCCCCCCCTCCAAAACCGCAACCATTTCAGGTTTAAAAGTAAGTTTTTATCCAGGCAGAAGGGTTTGCTGCAGGTGGTTTTATCCCCAAACACTTCCAGCGTATGCAGGGGGGATTTCACAGAAGAGCTTTATGTCCTGCTCAAAGATCTTGCCTGTGGATCTTGATAAGGATTTTGCCTAAGAATGGAAAAGCTGCCGAAGCAACAGCATTTTCCTGGTGCTAACGATCTCCGAAGTGGGCTTTTAAAGGCGTTTTTTTCCCTGTCTTTGCAAGAATGGTTCAACCCCTTATCTGAAGGAATTCCCCCAAATGCCCTGCTCTGTTTTGGGAGCTCTTTGTTCCTCCAGAAGCCAAGCAGCGAACACATAAACATGTAAATTCTTCCCCTGGTGAAAACAAGGCTTCTCTTTTGCATTGTTCAGTCTTATGATTTTTTTCCTTTTTTTTTTCTTTTCTTGCAACCTTGAGCTCCAACTCTTTGCTCCGTCTACAGCTGCATGAAATTAATTCTGCCACCCTTCTTGTGGCTTTTGTCTGAACCACTCAGCCTGTTTGTGCTCTCATAACTCTGCAGTGGGTGGTTTTTGGGGGCAGAAAGTGACTGAATATTTCCTTTCTTAAACTCTGCCTCTCCTGGAAGGATTTTTTTTTTTTCTGTTAAGACAAGGGGTAATGGGTAGGTGTGACAATGAAAAACACGGGGACAGGTAGGAGATGCAGTGGCAGGAGCAGGGATTGAGTCACGTGGCAGAGAATTTCGTGCCCAGCAGCACTTTTATGTCATGTCCAAAGATTTCTGGTGCGCTTGTTCCTGGAACCTTTAATGAACAGCATTGCACCACTCGTGCCTTCAGTGCAGTGAGCAAATTCACGTGGGGACGTCTGTCCTGCCAGAATGCTCACAGGAAGCCTGTAATCCACCTGGTTCCTGATTGCTGAAGATTCCCGGGATGAGTCAGTTTGCCTCCTGGGGTGGTTGTGAGGTGAAGAGTTTGGGACAGGTCACCTGAGACTTGGGAGCAGAACTGGGCTTCGCTCCGAGGTCCCACATGGGGTTGTGGCCAGCCCAGCGAGGGGCAGTGACTCAGTGGCTGGTCCCATCCTCCTCCCCGTCCCCTGAACGCAGAGATCCGCTGAGGAATCTCTCCTGGAGGTTTTGACTCAGCTGGTGGCCCTGTAATCCCCATGCTGTGGGTTGTGGTGGCTGCGTTGGTGTGCTCAGGTAACCCGCGTTTGTTGTAGAGGTCGTCTCCAGAGTAAGGATCCTTGCAGGATGTGTGAGCCAGTCCAGGAAATTCCCGCTTGGGGGGTTGTGGTGTTGGCTTCCACTCCAAAGCAGAGATCTGGCTGCTCTGCTGTGACATTCAGGATCTCCCACTAACCCACATTAATCTATTCCTCTGAAATGATATTTTGTTTTCTTTCCCCTCCTCGGCTGTGGCTGCTCAAAAGTCATTCCTCTGAGAGCAATTGTTATTTTTTTCTCATTTTTCTTGTAGAAACCTTTTATTTCCCTGAGAGAAACAAGAATTAGAAGAACCTTGAGATGTGGGACAGATGTTGAGCAATATTTGTCCAAATAATAATTCTTCAAAATATCCATGTCAATAACTGCTGTGCCTTAGAGAGCTCTCCCAAGGCTTTCCCTGCTTCACTTCCTTAGGAAAATATTCCAAGGGGGTCTACAAGAAAGCTGGAGAGGGATTTTTTTACAGGGATAGGGCAAGCAGGAATGGCTTCAAACTGAAGGAGGGTAGATTTAGGTTGGATATTTGGAAGAAATTCTTTCCTATGAGGGTGGGGAGGGCCTGGCACAGGTTGTCCAGAGAAGCTGTGGCTGCCCCATCCCTGGAAATGTTCAAGGCCAGGTTGGACAGGTCTTGGAGCAACTTGGGATAGTGGTTGCCCATGGCAGGGATGGAACTGGATGATCCTGAAGCTGCCTTCCAACCCAAACCATTCCATGATTTTTGATAATCCATTTGTGGTGAGGCTGAAAGAGGCGGGAGCGAGGACGGGGCTGCCTCGCACTTCCCACCCCTCAGCCCCCACTCTGTTTTGGATCCTGTAAATACAGAAAGGGAAGGGGGGGTGCCTCGTGGAAGGGCTGCCTGGGAGCTCCAAAATCCCGAGTCCGTGGAAGATTGGGAACAGACCTGGTCTGTCTGCATATGTAGGTCAACGACTGCAGCGTGGATGTGATGCTCTTGTATGTAAAATACAGAGATCAAAGTGCCAGTGGCCTTGCTGAGTCTCTGGTCCCAGCTGTCTCCACAACCATTTCCCACCCCAAACACTGTTTTCCAATCATTCCTCTTTGTGAGAGATGAGAGATGGGAGCCAGCTAGTCCATCCTGCTGCTGTAGGATAAAGCATAAATGGCCTCAAGTTGCTCCAGGGAAGGTTTAGTTTGGAAATGAGGAAAGATTTCTTCACTGGTCAAATTTTGGAACAGTGGTGGAATCACCGTCCCTAGAAGTGTTGAAAAAATTGTGCAGCTGTGTGCAGCCTAAAGACTTGGTTTAGTGCTGGACTTTGGCAGTGCTGGGTTAATGGTTGGATTCAAAGATCTTAGAGATCTTTTCCTGAAATGATTCTATGATTTTAGGGGACCTGCCAGTCTTGCGGGTCCTGAGCTTTCTGCAGCTGAAAAATCATTTCCACCACATGTTCCAGCTCAAGCATGGCCTGATCTTGGTGCCCAAAGCTGGGTCATGGAAAGTTTGAACTCATGGTCACACCTGGAGCATTTCCCATCAGTGTCACAGAATCATAAAATCAGAATGGTTTTGCTTGGAAGGGACCTAAAAATCATCCAGTTCCAAACCCCCTGGCCCAGGCAGGGACACCATGTCTGTGGTGGCTGAGCTGAACGAGCCCAAACCTCAAAAATTCACCTCTGGAGTTTGCTTTAAAGTTGGCAGCTGTAGCTTGGACATGTTCTTGGTGCAAACAGGGCGGTGGCAGAAAGTGCCAGGCTGTGGTTGTATAAGCTTCAGCTGATAAGAGCTTGAAATGCCTCCCTGAGGCTGGATCCCTTCGCTTGGCCAATTTTTTTGGGGGAAAGAAAGAAGAATCCCCTGCTGCAGGTTGATAAAACTGAAACAGAAAGTGTGGCTGTAGGCAGGTGCGAGACGTCCCGTGGGACAGAGGTGAGGACCTCCAAGCAAGGACATCTTCCCACCAGCCCCTAAATGAGGTTTGCCTTTCTCTTGCAGCCCACACGCTCGTCTGCTTTTCCTGCTCGGATGCCTCCTCCAACTGGGCCTGCCTGACGCCTGTCCAGTGTGGAGACAATGAGAACCACTGCGTGACGACGTACGTCGGAGTGGGGCTCGGTGAGTGGTGACAGCACCTCCTCCTGCCCCTCCTGGCTTCTCTCCTGGGTCACCTGCTGAGCTGCAGCGAGGCTTTGCCTTCTTCTGGCTGGGGGGAAAAAAAGGGAAAGTTCTGCTTAGCAACTGAGCGTCGGACCATCCCACGGGAATTCTGAGGAGGGACGCGCTGCCAGGAGGAGTCACGTTAAAGCCCACGTGCCTGCACCGATGCCTGCGAGTCCGGGGGGAATTTCAGGCTGGGGGCGGGGAGTTTGCTGATGAATAAGTGAAAGCGTGGAGGATGCTGCAGGCTCCCTGTGTGGGAAGCTCCAGGGTTGCTATTCCTGCTGATTTTTTGCCTCGTGTTTGGGTTTTTCGTCCTCGAGTCCCACCTTTGCTTCGCTCTCTGTGAACGGGGTGGGAGGGGAGGGTTGTGGGTTTCCTTCCTGAGTGCCTGGAGAGATTTGGGGGGTTCTGTCCTTCCCAGCTGCTGCTCTGAGGGAGGCAGGATGCTCTGGCAGATATCCTGGAGCCTTTGCAGGAACCAGAGCCCATCCTGGCTCTCCCTGGCAGGAGGAGGGGAAATTTCATGCCTGAGTTTGCAGAGTGGGCGGGTCAGATGTGCACAAACAGAGACTGGGAGCTTTTATAAACTTCCTTTTGTAGCCCAGTGCTAATGGTTTCCTCTTTTCTGCCTCTTAACGTGGGCTGTGCCTCTCTGGAAATGCAGACTTGGCTCTCAAGTGTCTCCCCAGTGCTCCCTGTCTCCCTTGAGGAGCCCCAGAGTGAAGCTCAAGAGGGATTTTTGGGATTCCTCACGGGACCCGTGATCCGACGGGGTGTCCCTGGGGTGTTGTGTGGTCTCTGGGGTGTTTGTGGGACATTAGCATGAGTGATCCTTGATAAGAGAGGCTGGCTGGGATTCCTGTCTCCGAGAACCACTTCATCATCCCTGTGCCACCTGCACCGCCCCGGCTCTTCCAATGCCGTAATTCCTTTGCAGAGCAGGTGATGAGAAACCCAAAAAAACCGTTCTAAACCTGCCTCTTTTCCTTCCCCTCCACCCCACCCCGAATGCAGGCGGCAAATCCGGCCAGTCCATCTCGAAGGGATGCTCTCCCATCTGCCCCAGCGCCGGGATCAACCTGGGAATAGCGGCCGCCTCCGTTTACTGCTGCGACTCCTTCCTCTGCAACATCAGCGGCTCCAGCAGCGTCCGCGCCAGTTCCACGATCCTGGCCTTGGGAATTCTCGTCAGCCTCCTCTACGTCCTCCAGGCTCGCCAGTGATGGGGCTGCCTGGGGAAGAGCCGCCTCCTACGGGTCTCGTTAGCCAATATCTTCTCTGTTGCTGTCTGCAAGGAGATCCTCCACTTCTCAGCAGGCTTCCAAGGTGATTGTTTCCCAGACTTTTTGCTCTTCCAAGCGTTGGAGGCCTAGGCGGTTTGGCCGAGCTGTTCTCCTCCTCCTGTGGACGTCTCCCGCTGCACTCTCGCTCCTCCTTCGCCAAGGTGGATGATTTTGGAAGGGTTTCTGCTTTTTCTACCTATTAATAAAAGCCCCCTCCTCCCCTCTCCGTTTCTAAGGTTGGTTAAACCAGGCTGGGACTCGCTGAGAACAGATTCACCCCAAGCACCACCAGGTCTGCTCCAGCACATGGGTGGCACAGGCAGCGGGAATGCAGGATCCAAAGGGAGACACATTCCTGGCCCCTCGCAGCTGCAGTCTCTTTTTATAAAATAGTCTCGTTTCTTCTGATCCTGGGCTGACTTTTCTGGAAAACCAGTGCCGTGTACCTTGTCCTTCCAAGTTCTGTAAGTGCCAGACCTGAATAAACTTGCTCCTGTTGTTACCTGAGATGGGACGTGTGTGTTTTTCCTTGCTCCAGGGATAAGGATCTCTTTTATGGAAAATCCCAATTTTGTACCCAGCACGAGGGTCCCTCACCCTCTTGAGCAGCTTTCGGGTGCTTCATGTCCACATCCTTCCCAGCTGTGAGCAGCAAATCCATCTCCTCCCTGTTGCTGTCCTTCCTGATAAAAACCTCTGGGCCAGCTTGTTCCACCTCCCTTGGGAATGACTTTTTCCAGGTGCATTTTAGTGATAAATGCCAGGTTTTGGGGTCTGAGTCAACTCTAATGGAGCAATTACCCTGACAGGAGGACTCTGAAGTGAATCTGCATTTTTACAAAGACTTGGTGCCTCAGTTTCCCCACTTTGGACTTGTCATGGTGACCACCACAATGGCGATACCTGAATGACCATGGGCAACAGGTCTGAAAAATTCGGTGAAGTCAGAGGAGAAGATGTCAACACCCAGATCTTTAGGTCCAACCTTCAATGCCTGATGGTGCACATGGACTGCTGGAGGTGACTTCACCACCCAACCTTCCACATCTGCTGTCCCTCAGCTCCCGGGATCTTCCCAGGTGTTTTGGCAAGGTTTTTCCTAGAAGTTCCAGCTGTCCCATGGGAGATGTGTCCTGCCCTCTCTGTGTCATCTGTTCTGCCTACTCTGCTTGCCTGTTGACCTGCTTGCCACAAACCAAGCGAAAATTCAGCCTTAAACTGCCAAGTTCAAGCTTTTCATCACTTCCACTCATTGATCAGAGGTGCACTGGGCTTTTTTTTTTCTGTTTCTAGCAGCAAAACCCAGGTGTTGGCACATTTTAGCCATGCCTTGCACCTGCTTCTCCTGTGTCAAAACTGAAACAAAAGCTCCACAAACTTTCAGTTCCACCTCTGTCCCCTCTTCAGGGAGTGATAAATGAAAGGTGGTTGCAGTTGTACAGAAATACTGGTGACAAAAGTGGTTTTATGGTTTCCCCCACTCCCTTCTCCCGCTGTTTTAATTAAAGTGAGGCAGATGTTAATGACAGCTTTTCCAACAGGAGGGACGGGTCAGTGGGACGTGAGCTGCAATTTAGTGGTTAGTTTGGGAAGAATGCATCGCTTGTGTTGGTCCTTGGATGTGCCTTCCTTTGGATAATGCATCCTCCTGAGACCTTGAGGCCCGAGGTGCCCCACAAACCTCTGCTATGCACGTGAAGCACAGGGAAAATTGGGGAAAAACTTCCTAAACTGAGATGAATATTCCCCAGCTCCCCTGTGCCTCTGCCTTGCTCCCAAAAGGGTTCAAAACCTCCTTTTTTGGGTTCATTTGTCCCTCAGCACGTGCTGTGACACGGAAGTGGCGCCCAGAGCACTCTACATTGAATTTAGGGGGCTCTGTCTTTTCTGGCCATCTGGAAAAAGGTTTTGGGGTTGGTTTGGGACTCGATTACCTTTAACAAAGAGCTGGACTTCAAAGCCATCAGCTGCGTCCTGATGTCCATCCATGCTTTTATCAGAATCTGACAATGCCACACTGGACAACCCCATGGGCTGAAGACCTGGTTGTCTCCTCCAAGGGCCATCTCCTTCCTTTCTCGGGGTTCCTTGGCCAGTGCCAAGGATTTGGTTGTGCCAGGGAGCAAAGGCTCATGGGAGGAGCATCCAGAGGCTGCTTATCCCAATAAATTAAAAATTATATTCATGGAATTGTCAGGGGTCTGAGCTGAGGGCTGGTTGGATAAATTTTACATGGAGATTTGTTTTTCTTCCTCGCTCTCTTTTTTGTCTCTTCCTTCCCATGTACTCTAATCTAGAATATGGAAAAAGGGATATTTTCAGTATTTCCTTTCCTGGCAAAGACATCTTGGATAGATCCATGTGTGTTTGAGAGAGGGAGGGGATGACAGCTTGTCACTGTTGAATCCCAAGCACTTTCTCATCAGTCATGTCAACTCTCACTATTCCTGGTCCTACTCTAGGTTTATTTTTTGCCTCCAAATCCCCAGAATGGCAAATCTGGTGAGAACCTTGTCTGTTGTAAAACCCAGGCCTAAAAATGGGCAGGTGAAGTAATTAAAATCATTAATAATAAGGCAATAAGTGAGAAAAACAATGGGATTTATGAAGTGTTCAGACTGGTGCATTGTTGAACCAAATGCTGGATTTGGAATTTGAGGGCTGTGCTGGGACAGCCCTGAAGTTCTTTGGATGTGTTTCTGTGAACTGTGGAATTAAGAGATCAAAATCTGAGCAGGAAACTCAGATATTCACCTATTCTGACAAGACAAGAGGTTATGAGGGAAGGAGGTTTGGCTCCCTAGAAGCATAAAATATCCTGGAAGTGTTTTTTACTGGAAATTAGGAGCTAAAGTGAAGTACCTGGCTGCTTTGGAGTGTGTTCCTGAGAAAATGGTTTCAGTGCTTCCATCCTGGAAATGGCTGTAATTCACCAGCAGCTGCTGCCATCTCCCACTATCCCACCAAGGGCTCAAATTTTTGTGGATTGTCTAAAAACACTCAAAATCCATTGTGGCATCAGCGCTTCCCACCCAGGATTTGGGGCTTTGCTCAAGAAAAGGACTTCAAAATGAGCACAGTTCTTCCAGCTGGTTTTGAGAATTTTTTTTTTTTTAAAGGCAAAATTTCTTTTGGAAACCACAAACCTGACGTGACTTCCTTGCTCCAAGAGAACAAATGATCAGTTGCTTAATTTATTACTCCAAGGATCCACTTTGCCACTCCAAGGATGTCCTGGATTGGTGTTGATTTGCACCAGTTGGGGTTTTTTGGAGGGATTTGTCCCCCAGGGACTTCATTTGCCATGCAAAAATGAGGCTGTGGTCCCGCCACCCCTGTGGGAAGCTCTGGTGGGGGTGTCTTGTGTCCATGGGATGAGTTATAGGATCCGTGCCCTCCGGAGAAAGCAGATGTGGTGCACATCTGGATGCCTGGAGCTTTAGGGCCCTTTCCCTTGCTCCACTTGGTCTCAGCTGTTTGGGATGAAGGTGGCTCTGGATCCTTGGTGCTGAAGGAGTTATTTCACCCCTCTCTGAGGCTGCTGAATGGGGATGGGAACAGAAACGCCCGGTTTTGCATTTTGGGAATGCCCATGGTGCCCAGGGAAGCGAAGCCCTGGGTTGATCCTGCCACCTACTGGCTTTTGCCAGACTTGGTGGAGGAACTTTAAAGCCCACATCTCCAAAATCAAGGCGGATGAGCTGCCTCAAACCAAATGATTGCACCCAAAGCAGGGAATCAGCAGCAGCAGAGACAGATTGGAGGTTTTAATTCATCCAGCTTTGCTCTGATCATGGAAATTGTGAAATAAAAGGCTTAGAAGGCTTCCCAAGTCCAACATTTTCCATGGGAGCACTTTTTCCCAGCCCTAATCCTCCAGTTCCATCAAATGAAAATATATGAAGCCAATAAAATGTTGCAGGAAAAAAAAAAAACAAACACGTTGGCACGTTTTATTTCAGCTTTGTTGGATGATCCGAAGTGGTTTCCCTGAAATGCTGATTTTACTAATTCCTATCTGTGAGATTTGTAACTGTGTATTATCTTTATTGTAACAGGATAAGCGGGATAAAGAAGCATCCATCCCTTTAAATATATTAACCTAAGTATAAGTGAAGTGTATGTTCCATCTTGTTTCTTATACTCTAATAAAAAATATATATGGAATTAATAAAAAAAAATACACTTGGAAGGAGATTTTTGAGTGGTTCTGCAGATATTCCAGATATTAACTCTCGTTTTGTGTGGAAGGAAAATGCCTGGATTGTATTCCAAGCTGAGGGCTGCGGGTTGTGGGCTGGATAAAAGGAAGACTGAATTTAGGGACTAAAGGAGGGTTGAATTCCTACATTTCATCTCAGGGCCATCGGAATCTCTTCCTGGGGATGGATAAAGAGCAGGGATTGTCTTTGCCTTCAATAGCTCATAAATATCCTCGACTTGCCCGTGACCCCGCTGGGAATGGAAATGGGATTTGGCCTTGGAGCCTGCACTCTTCCCTGTGGGAGAGATCAGCTATTTTGGGCACAAAAAGGACCCTGTGTGGGTGTCCGTGGGCAGCTGCTGCTCTTGCTGCACTCCCAGGGATCCAGCCCTGCTCCCGCCTCCGGACACATGGACAGACACACGGACACATGGACATATGGACACAGGGCTGGGTGCTCTGGAGATTTCCCCCCACTCTCCCAACATTCAGCTCTGCAAAGTTACATCGCTCTAATTTTTGTTTAAAGATTTTATGGGAATCCCAGCTGGATCCCGTGGGAGGAGGGGATTCTGTCCCCTGGGGAATGTAAGACAAATGCAGAATAACAGCGACGAGCTTGGGAGTTTCAGTCCTTTTCTCAGGATTATTCTGGGCTGGACTACCGTTCCCACTGCCATCCGTATTTTGCAGCCTGATTTGCAAGTGGTTGTTGGGATGGGAGGGCTCCAGTGGTGACAGGGAATATTTTGGGGACTGGGGAGGGACGTTGCACAGCCAGGGGTTGAAGAGGAAACCTGCACATCCCTCCTGCCTGGCGTTCCCATTTCTCCGCATTGTCACCCATGTCCCAGCTCCTGCTGTTCCCTAAGGATCTGCCTGTCTCTGCACAGGCCCAGGATGGGCTTTTCCATATTTCAGCTGTTTGGAAAGTCCAGGAAAATGGTGACACATCTCCTGTTTGTTCTTCAGATGTTCCTCACTGGCATCCCAAGGTTGTCCTGATCATCCCAGGATGGGAGACACCCAATGGGGCTGAGGTGGGAGAATCCTGGCCCTCCTATCACAGGAGCCTGGAATGGTTTTTGCTGGAAGGGACCTTCAAGATCATCTCATTCCAACCCCCTGCCATGGGCAGGGACACCTTCTACTATCCTAGATTGCTCCAAGCTCCATCCAACCTGACCTTGGACACTTCCAGGGATCCAGGGGCAGCTACAGCTTCTCTTGGAAGCCTGTGCTTCACCACTCTCCCAGGGAAGAATTCCTTCCCAATATCCCCTCTATCCCTGCCCTCTGGCAGTGAGAAGCCATTCCCTGTGTCCTGTGACTCCATCCCTTGTCCCAAGTCCCTCTCCAACTCTCCTGGAGCCCCTTTAGGCACTGGAAGGGGCTCTAAGGTCTCTCTGGAGCCTTCATTTCTCCAGGCTGGACATTCCCAGCTCTTCCCATCTGGTTCCAGAGCAGAGGGGCTCCAGCCCTTGGAGCATCTCCACGGCCTCCTCTGGACTGACTCCAGCAGGTTCCTGCCACCCATGCGCTTATGACTCCAGACCTGGACACAGTGTTCCTGATGGGATCTCATGAGGGCAGAGTAGAGGGGTTACAGGGTTTGCTGTCTCTCTGGGCTCCTCTCTATCCGTGGCAAATACTGGTTTTGGAGGAGGAAAAAGCTCTGGAACTGAAGAGGAGTCCCTAAAAAGCTGATTCATTTGGGAGTTTTGACGTTTTGGAGGAGTCAAGAAAGGCGTGTAGGAAGGGAATTTGGAATTTAAAATTGTAGCTGTGCTANGTCTTTAATAACTTGTTAATAAAGCTTCATGGAAATGTGACACAAACAGCGCCAGACTCACGGGGGCAGAGGTGTGAGTAGCTCCGTGCTCTCTGCTCCACTCCAATTAACAGCAGCAACTGGGTGGATTGAATTTCACACGGATTCTTGTCCCACTTTGTCACCCAGAGCTAAACCAGGTGTTTTCCACAGGTGCCAAGTGCTCCTGGCTCAGATTCCACCTCTCATTGCTCGGATTGTGGCGGTTCACTCACCCGTTGCTGCTCCGGAGGCTGAGTTTTGCACCTGAGCTCAGACCAGTAAAACCTGCTGGTTCCAGGAGCAGCAGCACCCATTTAGTACCAGAGTATGAAAGGAAAGATACCAAAAAAAAAAAAAAAAAAGTTCAATTCACTCGGTAGATAAAGGATGGTGGCATCTTGTATGTGACCACTTGGGCTCTTTATAAGGACAAGGTGGAGCTACTCCTGTTGGAATTCAGCTCCTGGGTTGTTCAAGGCAATTTAGATAAACTGAGTTTTTCTCCTTATTTTATTTTCACCTGGAGGTTTCTCGTCCTCAAGCTGGTTGGAGCCAAGCTACAAACCACGAATTTTGGGAACAGTGAAACTTTAAAAATACCAAAATTATCCCGGAAAGTCCTTCCTTCCATGGGAAATGGGCTGGGAGGAGGGATTTGCATTTTCCTCTCTTGTCAGGAGGTGGCAGCGGCAGGTCCCAGTTCTGCCAGTGCGTTCCCTTGGGATGGACTGGGATGGGAGTGTTGCCATTCCAGGACCACAAGCCCCTTCTCCTGAGGGAAGTGATGGAGAAAGGACTTCATTTGGAACCTGTGGATGAGGAATAAATCCATCCCAGACCTCTCCTCAACCCTGTTCCATGGCAGATGCTATGGGGCCCCGTGAGCCCTCCCTTCCCAGCCTGTTTTCCAGGCTGAAAAAAATCCATCTGTCTCATAACTCCTCGTGTTGCCTGGGGTTCAATC
>VWZV01015313.1:14305-66379 GCA_013397155.1 Irena cyanogastra | reverse complement strand
TTTTTTTTTTTTTTGGTGGGTTGCCAGCCCTGCAAAGCAGCAGCACAGGGTGTGCATAAAAGAGGAGACATTTCAGCACTCAGATAAGATCAAATGAAACCATAAACAAGGTGTTTTGACACCCCCCCAAAACCACCCTCCGGAGCCAAGGAGGGAACAGGATTTAGAGCAGGGTGGTGGCGGAGATTCTTCCATCCAAGATTTTCTAAAGCGAGGGAGATCGCATTTCAGCTATGCAGGTGAAACCAGTCATTTAACACGTATTGTTCGAGGCCACTTAATACCAGAAACCAGAAGCCACACCCCATCCATGTGCTTTCTTTTCTTTTTTTTTCCCTATGAACAAGGCAAACACCATCAGAGGATTTTGCCTTTTTAATAGGATTATAATGTTTTCTGCTGAACACAAGGAATGCCAGACCTGGAATATACCTAAATGTCTTTCCCTAGGTAATTTTTGGGACTGGAAATAACTGCTTAGCTCTCATAATCCACATAATTACTGTATTAGAGAGGCTACTGTGAAAACAATCCATCAGAATTCCCAAGGATGGAAGTCTCCCAGAAGCGGTGTTTGGAAAAGCAACAGGGATTGCTGAAATGCTGAGACCGCCTTTAGATCAGATATTAGGGAAAAATTATTCCCAGTGAGGGTGGAGAGGCTCTGGAATGGAATTTGAGAGAAGCTGTGGCTGCGCCATCCCTGGAAGTGTCCAAGGCCAGGTTGGATGGGTTTGGAGCAGCCTGGGATAGTGGAAATTGTCCCTGCCCACAGGAGAAGGTTGGGACTAGATTGGGACTAGATGGGTGTTAAAATTCCCTTCCAACACAAGCCATTCCATGATTCTGGAGCTTTAGATTTGGAGAGATGATGGCTGGAATTTTTATCCAGCATTCCTAGAAAAACTTTTAACATTCCGAGGCAGGACAAGACAAATTGGCCTCAAGTCACACCAGGGAAGGTTTAGATTGGATATTAGGGAAAATTTCTTTGCAGAAAGGGTTGTCAGGCATTGGAACAGGCTCCAGGGTAGTGATGTAGTCACAGCCCTGGAAGTGCTCAAAAATCCTGTGGACGTGGCACTTGAGGACAGGGTTTAGTGGAGAAAATGGTGGTGATGCTGGTTGGACTCTGAATGTGATGATCCTGACATCTTTCCCAGCCTTAATGGTTCTATGATTCCAAGAGTTCAAGTGAATAACCCTGAATAAAGTTCCTTCAATGGTGGAATAATGAAGGTGGTGGGGATATCTCCAGCACCATCCTGGATTCAGCTTTTCCCCATTCCTTAGTAAAAGTCAGTGCTGGGACAGTGCCTGGCACAGCCACCAAAAGGTTCTTCCTTCCCAGCTTTTGCAATTCCACACTTTGCTCGCCCCATGTTGGTGGAGGATTTCCTAGCATGGGCCTGGCCTGAGGTGCAGGGAAATCCAGCGGATGCCTGGGGCAGCAGGGTTGGGAATGGGAAAAGTCTTTGGGAAGCAAAAATGTCATGAGCTTGAAACCACACTTGGAGAGAGTTGGCTCGGAGCAGAGAGGCTTCTCCATTCCATCCTTCCTTGGGATAAAGAGCCTGAGAGATTCTTTTGGCCCAGACTTTCGGGTCCTGGTCCTGTTTTTTTCCTAGTGCTCCATGCTTTTTCCAGTGAGTGAGTGCTTGGAAGTCAGATTTCCGCTTCTAGACCAGGCTGGACAAGGTTCGAAGCAACCTGGTCTAGTGGAAGGTGTCCCTGCCCGTGGAGAGGGTTTGGAATGAGATGATCCATTCCAATCTAAACCATTCCTGAGTCTCCTCCTCCTGATAAACTCTGGACCCCGCTGAAGGTGAAAACGCAGAGAAATATCCACGAGGTTCAATTCCTTGGTGTTCACACCCACCAAGGCGTTTTTGCCCAGGATTTCTTGAAACCACTCTAAAAAAAAAAGAGAAAATAGCCCCAAGCTGCAAGACAAGACCTGGACACCAGGATTACTTAACACCCCGGGCCTTCCTCATCCTGCTTAACCAGGCTTAACCAATCCCAGCCATTGTCCAACCTGCAAAAACGAATTTTCTTCTCCAAGGAACATGAAAAGAGATGACTAAGTAGCAAGAGGTGGGGCCTGCTTTGGAGTTCCTTCAATTCATTTATAGCTCAATGAGAGTCGTTTTTCCAGTAGATTTGGATCTGGGGACGGAATCGGTGCATGGAGAATCTCCAGGACGTGTGACATTGGTGAAGAGTGGTGACAACCCAGTGACCAGACAACGAGGGCTGTGCAAGATGAAGGTGTTTCTGTTTCTTCTGTTGGCTGCTGTCGCTTGCATGGATTTGGGTGAGTTCCTGCTGGGATTTATCCAGATTTCCTTCAGGAGATGTGGCGTGGTGGGATAGGACGTGCCCTGTTCCCTCTGAAAGCCACGTCTCTGCCTTTAGGCAGGTTTCAGGAAAAAAAAAAATCCATATTGGAATATTTCCATATGTTCAGGATGGTGATGGTGTCACTGGGATTGTCAGGTCAGGCTCTTTAGGAAGTTTCACAAGGCAGAGTGTGATTAAACCCTGTCATTCCTGTAATGCAAATTCCCACTCTCACTTTTTCCATGTTCGTGCTCTATCTCACTCTCTCTTTTTTTTTAACATTATTTTTAACTTTCTGAACATTTTTTGATACTTAGCCCTGGATATCAGTTCCATGCAGCGTGTGTGGGAGGTCTCCAAAAATGTTACATTTGGGGTTTATCCATTTTTAGCCGTTTGGAATGGGAAAGATGGGCTGGGACACTGCTGGAGGCACCCAGGTACTCCAGGGTTGATGTTTATCATAGAATCATGGAATGGTTTGGTTTAGGAGGGACCTTAAAGATCAAAGTGAGGCACTGGAACAGATTACCCCAAAAAGTTGTGGATGCTCATTCCTGGAGGTGTCCAAGGCCAGACTGGGCAGGGCTTGGAAAAACCTGGTCCAGTGGAAGGTGCTGCTGCCCATGGCAGGGGGTGGAATTCTGTGATCATAAAGGTCCCTTCCAACCCAACCATTCTGTGATTCCATTCCATGATTCCATGATCCTCCCTCCATCCTTTCTGTCCCTTGTTTCTGCTACCACACCAATTTCTTGGGCAAAATTTGATGATCCCAAGCTTTGTTGGTGCTCTCCTGGATGTCCAAGGTAATTCCAGGTCCAGGATCTGTGACTGTTCATTGGGTTATTTTCAGATCCAGATAGTGCCAGGTCTGATTTTATCTGCGCCTGTCTATGGAGCTAGGTTACGATTTTTTAACTCCTGTTTATTTCCTTCTTTTGCAAGGATATTTTCAGTCCTCCCTCCTTACTGAGCAGTCTCTGCAGGGGAGAAACAGGTGGTGGCTTGTTTGGTTTTCTTTTCAGAGAGGAACACAAATCCTGTGGGTTGGATTTATCCAGCATCATGAAATGTGAGACTGAGAACGATGCTTCCTCCTAAAGATGAATTTCACAACTGTCAGATGTGAATTGGTGCAAACAAAGCATCAGGTCACGATGGGCAAAGCAAGAGAATAAAGTTTGCTTTAGCAGGAAAATTACTGTGTTTGTTTAAAAGGGGCTTTTTCTGGCTTGTTAATTAGGATGATGTCTGTTTTCACAGGGTGACTTGTTTGCCTGAGCCTGCTGACATCCCATTGAAGCTCTGCTGGGAGGAGCTGAATAATTTCTCCTTTTTAGTGAGGTTTCAAGGAATTTCAGTGGGAATGCCGCACACACAGGATGACAAGGGCTTCCCAACCAAAGTTGGGGTGTGATGGCACCAAAATACATCAGTGTGGTTGTAACACACACTTTGAGGTGTCTGCTGGGGGGTGGAAGAGAGCACCTAGAGGAGAGGACCCACATCAAACATTGGGTTCCTCAGAAAAACCTGCAGAGAGCAAAATGCCCTGAAAAACTTGTCAAAAAAAGGCTTTTTGTGGTGTTAGGAAGCACCAGACTCTGTTTTGATTTGATATCTTTAGCTTGGAGTACTCTGTGTCACAACAATCTGTATTCTTCAGTGATTTTCTCCAAAGTTTCTCCATCTCAGAAGATTTTAGGCACTGAAAGATTTGGGCTGCGGTTATTCTGTGGTTGTAGGAGCTGAGAAGCACCTGCAGTTCTCAGGGGCTTTGCAGCTTAACAGGGATGAGGAACATCTCCGAAGTAGTGAGGGACAGGGCAGGAGCAGCTGGCTAGGATGGATTTGGAGTCTCGAGTAACAAATTTTGTGTCTGTGGTCTCTGCTTAGAGCAGAACTTGTCACATGCAATCCATTCATGGTGCTGCTGTCTGGTTTGATTCTTCTCTGTGAGGGTGGTGAGCCCCTGGCACAGGTTTACCCAGAGAAGCTGTGGCTGCCCCATCCCTGAAACTGTTCCAGGCCAGGCTGGAGAGGGCTTGGAGCAACCTGGGATAGTGGAAGGTGTCCCTGATCATGGCAGGGGTCTGGAACTGGGAGATTTTAAGGCTCCTTCCAACCCAAACCATTCCATGATTTAAAATAACCCCTCACACATTCTTCCCACAAACCCAGAATCTCAGCACAAGGGGGAGGGTTGTGCTCAGTTTGTTCTCATGGCTCAGTGAATTTCATGGAAACAAATCCCTTCTGTCTGGGACACCCCCCCAGCCTTTGGGAAGAGCTGGCAGAGTGGATGGCACCAGAGGAAATTCTCACTGCTGCAACTCATGCCCAAATCCCACTTTTTTGTGTGTTTCCAGATCCTTAACCAAGGGGACAAACCTGACCAAGCTGTCAAATTTCTGTGGTTAAGTGACTGACCTGGTAGATAAGGGACGTGCTGTGGATATTTTCTACCTGGACTTCAGGAAGGACTTCAATGCTCTCTCCTATAAGATTGTGAAATCAGGGAAGGGTTTGGTTTGGAAGGGACCTAGAGACCACCCAGTTCCACCCCCTGCCATGGCAGGGACACCTTCCATTATCTAAGGTTGCTCCAAGCCCTGTCCAACCTGGCCTTGAACACTTCTAGGGATGGGGGTGTCCACAACCTCTTTAGGAAACCTGTTCCAAAATCCTCATGGACAAGCAGTGGAGGCATGGGCTGGGTGGATATTTCTCTTCTGAGGAAAAGCTGGGACTTCTCAGACTGGAGAAGTGAAGGTTCAAATTTGGAATCTTATAAATGTCTGTAAATTCCTGAAGGGAGAGAGCAAAGAGGACAGAGCCAGGCTTCTTTCAGTGGTTCCCAGTGCCAGGAGCAGGCTAAGGACACAAACTGAAATAAAGGAAATATGAGGAAACTATGACTGTCAGGTTGACTGAGCACTGACAGAAATTTCCCAGGGAAGTTGCAGAATCTCCATCCTTGGAGATATTAAAACCCCACCTGGGGACAGTCCTGAATTAGAGACTTTAGGTGGTCCTGCTTGAGGACAGGGATTGGGCTGGTGAGCTCCAGAGGCCCCTTCCCACCTCCCCCATTCTGTGATTCTGGGAATTTGAGAGTCCAGGGTCTCTTTTTGATGCTCTGCTAAAGTCAAGGAGAGATGTAGATCCAGAAAACAGGGAAATAAATCAGCCCAAGCTCTTTCCTGTGTCACAGGGTCTCCTGTGTGTGTGGCTCTGTCTTGTTTGACTCATCACAAGGGGTCTGAACCCAACCTGAGGCTGTGCTTTGACCGCCAGACCCTTGTGTTTCTCATTCCCATCAGTCCAAACACGTCCTATTATTCCATTCCCATTCTCAGCATGATTATTGTGGAAAATTCCTCCTGAGAGACACCTGGAGGGGCAGAGACAGGATCCACAGTGAGGCCATCCTCATGTTCTCCATCCTCCTGCTTTCCCTCCTCACAGGACACTCCTTGCAGTGTTACACATGCAAGACTTTGACCGCAGTTGAGGAGTGCCAGACAATTGAGAACTGCACAGAGACTGAGACGATTTGCAAGACTACGATCTATTCCCTGGAGGATGGTAAGGACAATTCCTTCTTTGTCCATACTTTTAACAGCAATCGGTGTTTCAACAGTGCTGGTGTGGAGACTGGTTCCTCTTTCCACTTAAATGTGGAAAAGAACTGTTGTGGGTAGCTGTGTTTGTGTGAGGGAACATTCGGTGAATGCAGGCTCCTGGTCGATGCTCAGAAAGAAGATTTTTACTTTTCACAAGGTCATGTGGTGATGGGAAAACAGGGAATGGCTTTAAATCTAAAAAGGGTGAGTTTAGATTGGATTTTAGGAAGAAATTGCTCCCTGTGAGGGTGGGGAGACCCTGGCACAGGTTTCCTGGAGAAGCTGTGGTGCCCCATCCTTGGAAGTGTCCAAGGCCAGGCTGGACAGGGTTTGGAGCAACCCAGGATAGTGGAAGATGTCCCATGGCAGAGAGGCTGGAATTTGATAATCTTTAAGTTCCTTCCCAACCCAACCCATTCTGTAATTCTGTGACACCAACTCCTGGCCATCAGAAGACAAAAGAGAATGGTGATGCTCTCCCCTGTTTTTCCCAGCCCTAACTGCTCCTGCTTTTTTTCCTTTGCCACAGTTTATCCCCACACGGGAGTCTCGACTGTCACCAAGATGTGCTCCTCCACCTGTGAACCCTCCGACGTGGATGGCATCGGGATGACACGTCCTGTCACCTGCTGTTACTCTGACCTGTGCAACTTTGATGGAGCAGCAAGTTTGGAGGTCAGCGTTGTGCCAGTCGCGATCCTGGCGAGTTCCCTCTGTGCCTTTTTCTGGACTAGACTCTGAGGGGATGATGGGAGTCATTTATTCTGAAAATTCCATGAAGAAAATAACCCCCCACCAGCCCAGATTTCCATGTGGAAATGTTTTTGGATTTTTTTTTTTTTTTATATCTGCACTTTTCCCACAACTAAGAGAGAAGCAAAACTCAGCAAGGCCCAAATAAAATTTTTAATTGATTTTTCAACAACTCACCCAAAATTAACTGTGGAGTTTCTTTGCTGTGCTGGTCTGGTTGGGTTTGAAGTAAAAAATTCAAATGTGTGAAGTATATTTAAAGCAAAAAACCTTGAGAAGAGCCTTCCCTATCTCCTTAGAGCAGATCCTGTCCACCCCATCATTTTCTGCTGTTCTTCCTAGATTTCCTTCTTTGTACCCAAAAAATTAAGGAGACATTTCTGTGTCCAAAATATTAGGCAGGAGACTGAACTTCCCATGCCAATGATCTGTTTCAGGGAGGTGAAAATCTCATGTTCTCTGTACCCTTTTGAGCGGAATAAAAAGAATCTTGTGTTAAAACAGTTGTAATCACATTTAATTTTCCTTTTTATTTTTAATTTCCAAACTCCATCTTCCAGTATTGTTTAACAGTTAACAGAGCTGGGTTTTGGGGTCAGTCGCACAGCAGATGGATGAGACATTTCCCATTATCCCCCACTGGAAGTGACTCTCCATCAACATTTCTTCCATCAACTCCCCTTGTACAAATCTGTCTTTACTGGGAGTACTGAATTTTCCCTGAATTTGGAGATCAGTGGAATGACTTTCCCTCTTGCTTTAATCCTCCAGCGCATCATCTGCAATTCCTTGTGTGTTGCTCTGGGCTCCTACATTTTGATCCCTCCTGCTCTGGTTCTGCGTTTTCCTATAATCCCCTTTCCAAGGTGCTCCTGATATTTGGGATAATCAATCCAAATGTGATATAAACTCTTCCATGTGGCACATGTGGTTTCCAAGAGAGGTGGCACAATTCCCATCCTTGGGAAGATTTCATGGCCTAGATGGATGAAGTCCTGAAAAACCTGGGCTGACCTCAGAATTGGGAGCTTGGATCAGGAACTTGGGTTAGGAACAGCCTGAGGTTGCCTGTCCAGCCTGAGCTGCCTGTAAATCATGATCCCACTGGGATGACTGGAACATAAATATCATAATTTCCAGGCATTCTACAAGGAACACACATTGGGAAGGAATTCTTCCCTGGCAGGGTGGGGATGCCCTGGTGCAGGTTGTCCAGAGAAGCTGTGGCTGCCCCTGGATTCCTGGAAGTGTCCAAGGCCAGGCTGAAAAGGGCTTGGAGCAACCTGGGATAGTGGAAGATGTCCCTGCCCATGGCAGGGGGTTGGAACGAGATAATCTTGAAGGTCCCTTTACACACAAACCATTCCATGATTCCATGAAACTCTGAAAGCTCCTTGGAGGGGATTTCTACAGCTCTGCCAAAGTCACAGATCCTGGAGCCAAGTGGGTGACCCAAGAAGTCCCAACACTTGTGCCACGATTTCATTTGCGGTAAGCGGTGAAACTGTTTTCAATTTCCTTGCTTGTTTCAACTTCCTTTGTCTTTCAGCCCTCCCATTTATGACTCCCTTGAACCACTGAGATGTTTTTGAGGTCCACACCCTCCAAAAATCATCAGGCATGGCTGATTGTGGCCGCCTCTCAGGTGGCTGAGCTGGAGCTATCATCGCCTTGAGGAGCTGATCCTCCCCTCCCTTCATTGGCCAGGAATGCTACACCCCTTTGATCTCCAGCCAGTTTGGCAGCGAGTTTCCCACATTCCAGCTGTTCCCTGCAGAGATCATGGCCGTGGGGGAGATCTGGTCTGAAAGGCAGAAAATCTGTGCGGGTGAGACTTCGGAGCCGCTCCCCCCGGAGTGAAGTGGAGCTCTCCAAGCACAGGGTGATGCTTTGTGCTTAAACATCAACCTGAACATATCTGTGGTCTGTATCTTCTGACATAAAAATTAACATATTAATTAATACATTATATCTGTTCCACCTCGTCTGAAGCTGTCCTCAACTTCCTGCTTCTGGAAATGTCTCTGATTATTTATTCCCCCCAATAGCCACAGAAGGACTTTTTTTTTGGTTCATTTTTGCTGAAATTTAATTCCCTCCTCATCCAGTTGACCTCCAGGTCCATCTGCTTTTTCTGATCCTCCTCATTCCTGCTCAAAGCTGTCCCTGAAGGTTTCCCTGCATTTGTTTAGGAATGAATCTTTTGCTCCTTTTTTTCTTTCCCAAGCTCTCCCAACCCTTAGGGTTTGCCTCTTGTCCTGCCACAGTGAAT
The DNA here is from genome assembly GCA_013397155.1 of Irena cyanogastra. Lineage (NCBI taxonomy): Eukaryota > Metazoa > Chordata > Aves > Passeriformes > Irenidae > Irena > Irena cyanogastra. The sequence goes on along the minus strand of VWZV01015313.1, from coordinate 57,382 downwards.
CTTTGGAAGAGTTTGGCTCAGTCTTTCCTAGACCTTTTTTGAAATGCTGGGAGAAGACAAGGGTTCATGTTTCAGGCAAAAGGCAAGGAGAACTTCAGGAAGAGATGGATAACTTGTCCAAAAGCTGTCTGAGGAAATCAGGCAGGGCTTTGCTTGGTCAGTGGAGACATCCACCCCACACCTTCCTGACTGTTGTATGGAGCTGGGATGATGTGCCACCTAATTTTTTGTTATTGGGAATTAATAAAGTGATCTGTGTTTTCCTCCTAGCTCAGCTCAGGCATGAATTTTTGTAGAACAACCTGGCTCTGGTTTGTTGCTTCAACTTCCAGCCTGAGAGACCTTCCCAAGGGCCTGGATCTGTCTAAACAGATTCCCTTGGGAGCAGTTGGATTCAGGCAGGAGTCTGGATAAACACAACCTCGCTGCACACAGAGACAAACTCCCTACAATATTTCTCTGAATATATTTTGGTTTTTTTCCCCGTCCCCAGAGGCAAAAGCAGGTGAATTCCCTCTTGGAAGCCCTCCAGGTAAAATCCAGCTTGTTGACTGGAGGTTATAGCTCAGGAATGTGGGAATCAGCAAACAGCCCTGCCAGAATGTTTTACACAGGGATCTGTGTTGTGCTTCCAATCCTCACAGAATAGAATCAGCCCGGTGTGTTTGCTAATTCTTCCTTGGAGGAAGTGTTCCAAGAGGCCAAGGCAGTTGTGATTTCCTGCTGGGGGCTGCAGAACCCTTCAGTGACATCCTGAGGAGGAGGCACCGAGGTTTTCTTTTATGTCCCTGCATTAAAAAAACCCTTTGCTGCTGCTCCTGAAAATGTGAAATCTGAATTTCAGCAGTGTTTGGGTTGTTCTGTCTGGAAGTTAATCCCTCTAATTCCCTGAGACAGTGACACCTTCCACTATCCCAGGTTGCTCCAAGCCCTGTCCAACCTGGCCTGGGACAATTCCAGGGATCCAAGGGCAGCCACAGCTTCTCTGGGCAACCTGTGCCACCCTCACAGGGAAGAATTCCTTCCCAATATCCATCTAATCAGTGGGAAGCCATTCCATGTGTCCTATCCCTCCATCCCTTGTCCAAAGTCCCTCTCCAGCTCTCTTGGAACCCCTTTAGGCACCAGAAGGAGCTCTGAAGTCTCCCTGGAGTCTTCTCTTGTCAAGGTGAACACCCCCAGCTCTCCCCGCCTGTCCACGCAATGCCACCTTACTTTCCTGGAAAATAAACAAGAAGCTGGATAGTTTTACCCAGACTGAGCATACCAGTTTGCAAGCAGAGCTGTGCGCGTGCCTAGACCAGGAAGCAGAAACGTGTGCTCGTAAAATCCAGGAAGTTATTTTCAAAACTTATTTTAAAAACAAATGTGGATGGCTTCCTTCACTCCGAGGAGGATCCCCGTGGTTATATAAGGAGATTATCTTTGACTTCAAGGCTGTGTCACTGTGACTCAGGCCCTCAAGGGCAGGGCTGTGTCACCAGGCCGTGGTTATGGATTTGCAAATCCCTGCTCCCTGTGGCAGCCCCACCATCCCCTTTGCAAACAAACTGGGAAGGACTTGGGCCCAGCACGGGTATCCAAGGGAGATTGGAAACTCTTGCTGATGTTTGGAAAGATATCCAGCTGTCACCCCAGTGACAGCAACTGGGCTATAGGGAAAGGTGTTTTGGGGGTAAAAAAGAAATAAAAGGAGTTGCCTCCCAGTATGGATCCAGATCTGGAATTATACATGAGGCTGGAAGGCAGCTCTGCAGTCTGTGGCCCAACCCCCTGGGCTAATCTGGGAGACAATTCCTTTTCCCAACGTGTGGATGAAAGTGCTGTTCCAAAGCCCATTTTTGGTGAATTATGGAGTTTTATAGGCTTTTCTCAGGCTACAGTAAGATGAAGGTGGGGTGGGAACTGAGCCGTCCTTCATAGTTCTCCCTTACTCATGGATGAACAATATTTCATGGGATAATAGGATGGTTTGAGTAGGAAAGGACTTCAAGATCACCCAGTTCCAACCCCCTGCCATGGGCAGGGACACCTTCCACTACCCCAGGTTGCTCCAAGCCCCATCCAACCTGGCCTTGGACACTTCCAGGGACGGGGCAGCCACAGCTTCTCTGGAAAACCTGTGCCAGGGCCTCCCCACCCTCACAGGAAGAATTCCTTCCTAAAATCCAATCTAAATCTACCCTTTCTTTCAAACAGAATTGTTTCTGTTTGCTGGGACATGTTTGCAACTTGATTTTTTTGAGTAATTAATCATTTAAATCTCTTGACAAACCACACAGAGTTTTTTATGTTACGAACTTTCGCAAAGGGCTTTGGTTCAGTGTCACATGGGACGGGTTTATGACACAGCTTCCTTGACTCTAAAATGAGAGGAATATTTATCAGCCAGCTTTGATGCTGAAGTTTGTCTGTCTAAATTCAGGCTCTGAGCTCCTCAGAGGAAAAGTTGTTGTAGAGCTTCAAAGCCTTGTTCCAATAATTTGTCATCTTGGCAATGAATCCTCCCCAGTGCTTCCATTTTGTTATGTCCAAAGAATTCAAGACACTTTCCAGGTGCAAAGTTTTCCTGAGAGAGGGATCTCATCGAAAGCTTGGCTGGAAATGTCAATCAAGGTCTGGATGCCCAGTGCATTCTTGTCCCAGTTATCAGCCAGAATTAGAATATGCAGCTATTTATAAGGAAAACCTACATTTGAATCCCAAAAATAGAGTGGGATAAAGCCTCGTGAGGAATTTAAAAAACATTGGAAATAACAGTGCTGCATTTCAACAGCTCAGGTTTGTCATGGGCCTGCTTTCCTTAAAAAGGTGTTTACTCCAGTGGTGAGTAATTCCATGCATCTTTGCAGACCTGTAGGATGGGAGGATACAGCCCAGGGACAGAACTTTGAATTTCCAGGAGAGCAGCAGTGCTACAAAATGAGGAACAGGCATGGTTCAGCCTCACTTCTCCTCCTGTGATTGGGAAAAAAATGATCCCACTCTGGACTGGACCTGCCTGGGCTGCAGAGAGGAGCCTGCTGCCACCTATCCCCATGGGATACTCATTCCCTTGGGATTGGGTGAACCCAGGACACTGCAGGGACATTTCCTGGGGTTGTTTCTCCCTCAGTGCTGGGAGGAGGTGACTTTGTCGCTCCTTGTCCCCAAAAACAAAGCATGAGGATCTTGGAGCCAATCCAGCTGCAAATGTCTGGGGGCTTATAGGCAGCTCCTACAAACTCCTAACAGCCTCATTAAGCTCAGGTGCACCTAATCCTTAATGAACCAATAATGTTGTCACATATTGTTCTGGAGTTTGGATGATTACAGGATTCCATGAAACCCATTAACTCTTCCTTGGCCTCCAGGGCTGGCACGAAGCTGACAAAATAAATCAGGTTATTGAGCAACGAGGGAGAAACAAGAACACAGCTCCTTCCATGCTCCTGCTGTCCTGGATTTCCCAAAAAAATCCCGGCCACTTCCCAGAGCTCCTAATCCAAACCCTGCTGGCACCACGGTTCAGAGGTTGGGAATGGATCAGGATAGATTCCATCACTTCGGCTTAGGTTCATGGGAATTCTCAGCTTGAAGAGAGCTCCCCTGAGCAGTTCAGGGTGGAGGACCCAGCTGTTTGCTTGTGGGTTGGAGAATGGTTGAGGTCTAAAGCTTGGAAAAATCCATGAAATCATGGCAAGTGGAGAAATGACACTGAATAAAAGAGTTGGATGGAAGAAAAAAGACGTGCCGAACACCTCATCTTAGACTAGAAATTAGGAAGGATTTCCTCATGGAGGGGTTGTGAAACACTGGGACAGGCTTCCCAGAGAAGTGATTGGTGTTCCAAACCTGTCAGTGCTTAAGAAATATTTGGATAATGCCATTTATAACAAAGCTTGATTTTTGATCAGTCCATAGGTGGTTGGGCAGTTGGATTAAATGGTCATTGTAGGGCATTTCCAACTGAAATATTCTCATATTCTCCTCTCCTCTCCTCTCCTCTCCTCTTCTCCCTCAAGAGACCTTTTCCAGATAAAAAGGGAATTCCATGCAGGAAGATCCATTTTTCCTTGGCTGCCATTTCTCACGTGACACAGAATTTCTACAGCTTTTAGCTGCACTTGTGTGACCAAATGATTGTCCCCTGAGCACAAAGTGAGTGCTTAACTCCACACACCTGGTATTTCTTTCCCAGTGATCTCAGGACTTCTCAAAGCAGCCTACTGCCAGGAACTGCATTTTATTCCACAAAGAGGGAAACACCAGTGGGACTCTCAGCTGTGTTTTTCTATGAAGTAAGGATTCATGAATTACTTTTATAAAGGGGTACTATTGTAGCTCCGAGATTATCTAAATAAAACATCTCAGCTCCTTCATCCTACCCAGGCGACAGAAAACAACAGATCCTCCAAGGACCCTTTTTGTGATGTTCTCCTAACCGGTGGCATCTTGCACAAAGCTTGGATTCTCAAGGTGACAGTCACAAATAACGATAATCATTGTGCTCGGAGTGCTGGTCTTCCAAGAGCAGATCAGAACAGGCTGGAGCCCATGGAAATACCACCCAAGAGCAGGAAGAAGAAGAGCAGTAATTTATTCTCCCTGTGTTTTTTGACCATCACAGCTGTGAAAGTCTGGAATATGAGCCACAAAGACTCACAGATTTCAGATGAGTTTTTTTTTCTTCAAAGAAGAAATAAGAAATAGAACAGAAAAAAGGGTGGGAGTTGACTTTTAGAAGCTCAGAAGACTCTAGGAATGTGCTCCTTGAGTAGTAAAAGCCTCTTGAGTTACCAAGACTGCCTCTCTGTGCTTGAAGAACTCCACCAGGCCGTGACATCTTTGCACAGAGCTGAAACAGCAAAAGTAAGATTTCAGAAACCCCTTTTGTAATCCAAGGCCTCCAGCAGGCAAAAAAACCTTCCTGGTTGCATTCCCCAAAGTTCTTAAGCTGCCCATGGATGGTGGATGATGGCATTTTGTCTAAAACCTCTCATTTTGTGGGGAAAAGTCAGATATTTTGCTATTCACTCTCCCCTCCTTTCCAGGATGGCTTTCCTGCTCTGCTGTGAGTGCGTCCAAGTCTGTCACCATCTCCCGAGTGTTTGTTTCTCTTTCAGATTTGGGTGGCATCTCCCAACACGGTGACAGCTGTCTTGATGCTTAAAACACTTCTTCCCGCGTGGCTTCTCTCCCTGAAGATTGGCAGCAGCCTGGAAAGATTAGGAACGATGTCTGGCTCGTTTTCAGCCTGGCTTTGTAAGGACATGGCTCATCTGATCGTGGCTTTGTGCATGAGCAGGGAACGACGCAGAGCTGCTGCTTTGGATTCGCTGCACAGAAGGAGTTTCTGGAGGCCCTGTGGATTTCAGGAAACAGATTTTTGGGTGGAAAAGGTTCTGTTAAAGCCTCCACTGGGACTGCAGACACCTTTTCAAAGATTCAGAAGGTCTGTGAGGAAGAACGACATCAAAGCACGTTGATAATCAACTCATGGTGAGCCTGTTCCCAGGAATCCCACTTTGGGTCGACTTTCCTCACTGGAAACAGTGGCACGTCCCTCTGCAAGCATCTTCCATCCCTGCTGGCTGCCAGCCACCCTCTGGAATCCTGCCACTGCCCAGGGCCCAGTTTCGACTGGCAGATTTCCACCCGCCCCCGGGATTTCACAGAGGCAAAGCCTCCAGCCCCAGCCCGTGTTTGTGCCTCGTCCAGGGAACCCAGGGAGCAGCCAAGGAATGTGCGGAGCAGCAGGCCTCAAAGAAGGAGCAGAGCTTCTCCCAGTCATCCCAAATTCATCACTCTGCTCCTCTGGTGAGATTTTTGGAGGTGTCCTGTGCAAGCCCAGGAGCTGGACTCGATGATCCTTGTGGGTCCCTTTCAACTGAGGACATTCTGTGATTCCATGATTCTAAATCCAAAGGTACCGCAGGGGTAAATGCACCAACACTGGAGCACCTTGACTTCACTCAGCCTGCTTTTCCAGGAAATCTTTTGTATCTCCTTCCCTGATTACTGAGTGAAAGTCATTTTTTTGCAAGGATATGAAGGGATGGATGTCCCAGTCCCAACAAGACAGGAATAACTCTACTGCTCCTGGCTGATGAGTCCAGGGCAAGGCTGGGCATTAAAACAAGGTTTGAACTGTGCCTCAGTACAGGGGTGTCACTGCTGGTGTGACTGGGGACACATCAAATTGTCCTTGGAACGCCAGGAATGACCTGAAGACATGGAAAACATATTCACTCCTTGAATTACACAGGCCTGGAGTGCCAGGACAAGGGGGAATGGCTTCCCACTGACAGGGGGCAGGGATAAATGGGACACTGGGGAGAAATTCCTGGCTGTGAAGGTGGGGAGGCCCTGGCACAGGTTTCCCAGAGAAGCTGTGGCTGCCCCATTCCTGAAACTGTTCCAGGCAAGGTTGGACAGGACTTGGAGCAACCTGGGATAGGGGAAGATGTCCCACGGCAAGAGGGACAAATTCTCTGCTGGAACTTGATGATTTTTACAGACCCATCCAACCCAAACCATTCCATGATTCCATTAAGAGACCTGCTGGCCAAAGGCAGCCTGCAGGACTTTTTGTTTAGATTCTGGAGTAGGTTTTTGGGACTCTGATCCATGAATTTATATGTTTTGGCTTTCAATTCCCTCTAACTTGTTGGATCTCATGGATTACAGCAATTTGCCCAACCATGAGCTGGTGCAAAATTATTTCTCCCCAAGCCACAACATCCTCACTCACATTTACTGAGGATTTTCAGAAACTTAAAGCTATTAAAAAAAGTGTGGCTGGACCAAGCCTGGAGCCACCAACGTGTGACAATTCCCATCTGTCCAATGGGGGCTGAGGGGAAAAGGGATCAGGACCCAGACCAGGGCACAGAAGGATTAAAACACATCCTGTGTGTTCTCCATCCGGATGGGAGTGTGCAGAGTGCAGCCCCAGGTCTGTGCTGGAGGTGGAGCCCACCCCGACCATCTGCCCCAGCCTTTTGCAACACTCTGAGCATCTCTCCCGTATCCAAGTGACCCAAAATGACTTTTCTAAATTAAGATCCCAACCACGACGCAGTGCTCGACTTCCTTCCCCCTCAACACATCTGCTGCTGACACTGAAAGGTTCTTTCCACCTCATTTTTAGGCTTTGTTTTCAGGCCTGGGGCTGTTCAGAATAAAGAGGGAAAGAGGCTTCTGTGTTCCTCTGGAATTAGGGATGTGAGAGTCAAGCAGGAGGAAAATGAAGATATCCAAGAGAGAATGTGCTGCCGTGTCAGAGGCAGATGCTCCAAGCCCTCCAAACCCTAATATGGAAAAATAGCTCTATTTTAAGACCGGAAAAGAGTGCACATGATAGATTTAAGATGAGAAATAATTTGGGAGTGATATTGAAAATGATATCACTGCTGCTGTACTTCAGTGCTGCCAGGCTCATTCTATAATTAATAACTCCTTCAGATGGAGTGACTTTCCTTTGAGGGTGCAGAATTAAACATTTAAATCCCTCTCTGTAAATACAAGGCTGTGGCAGAGCTCTCCAGAAGCCTCACAGCTACACTCTAATGTATATTTATATTCTAGATAAGTATTTTTAGCAAGAACTACAAGTCCTCTCTGTATTTGATGACATCAGAGCTCTGTTTTACATGCAATGTCCCGACTGCAAAAAATATCTCCTTCTTTTTCCTGCTCTTGGAATATTGCAACAGATTCTGCCCTTGTCTCATTTCTCTTTCACGTTTAATGTGTGAGGCTGAGGGCTCACACATCCAAGAGGGCTGTGTGGGGCTTTTTTCCCCTCTCTCACTCCCAAAGATGATAAAATACATAAAAATTTTTAAAAAACGAGGCAGCCAAACAGCTCCTGGTGCTTTCCACCTCTGCAATCGGGGCATGCTGGGATAACAACCACCACTCGTGGCCTGACCAGTGTCCTGCTGTGGAAAGCAACTGGAAACGATCCCTGCTGGAAAACCCAGTCCTTTAAATATTAATCCTGCTGTTCCTGTGGTGCTTCTCTGGGAATCCTGCTCAGGGCAAACCAGGATTGAACCTGGGTCCTCCTTCAGTTTAAATCCAAGCTGAGTGTTTTGTCTTTCCAGAGGAGGAATTATCTTTTGGAATGCCCACTCCACCTTCTGGAATTGTGGAGATCACCAGTAAAAGCTACTCAAGGCTCACACATAGCCCTGATTTTTGGCTGGAGGTGAGACTCAACAAGGTATCCCAGGTGGAATATCCTCACAGATGAGCCTCTCTTGTTCTTTACTCTCTAGTCTCTGGGTGGAAAAAAACACTTCAGCTTTGTAAATGGAAACAGGAGATGCAGATCAGGAAAAAATTCCTCACTGTGAGGGTGGGGAGGGCCTGGCACAGGTTACCCAGAGGAGCTGCGGCTGCCCCGTCCCTGGAAGTGTCCAAGGCCAGGTTGGACAGGGCTTGGAGCAACCTGGGATAGTGGAAGTGTCCCTGCCCACGGCAGGGGTTGGAATGGGATGATCTTGAAGCTCCCTCCCCGCCCAAACCATTCCATGGCTCTGCATATCTCTAGTGCTGCCCCACATTTGCAGAAGGGCTGGAAGGCGACGGAAAAGGCGATTTTTTTTCACCAGATAAAGCATAAGGCACCGAGGAACACCCTCAAATTTGGAGATAAAATCTCTGTGTGTGCTGGGAAGAGCAAGCCCTGAGACAGACACGAAAAATCCTTCAGCAGAGCAGAGCAACGCCAGCGCTGGGCTCTGCTGGCTGTGAAGCCTCACCTGGCAGGGCCGAGAGGTTGCAGGTCTTTTTCTGGCCCTTTGGAGACACATTTTCCTCTGTTCTATTTTCTCCAGCCTATATTTAAACGTCTCCCTCCCCGTGTCCACTCGACCCAGTGACGCAAAAGTCCGGCCAGGCCTTTGAATCTCCTGCATTTCCTGGGGCAGTGGCACTCACTGGGTTTAACTCCGAAGGAGCAAAGGGAGGGATAAATAACAGCAATCACCAAAGAAACAGCAAATTCGATTTTTTAAAGTGCTCCCAGTGATGCCTGCTCAGCCTTGTGGCTGCCACAGTGTGGACAGGTGACTTGTAATGCGTGAAAGGCCATTTTGTTCCCCTGTGTGAAGGGTTTGTCACCTCTCCTAATCAAGGAATGTATTAGAGGATGTGCTTTGAAGATAAAAATCTGCTTTGAGTCTGTTTTGGCTCCAGTAGAAACTCGTGGGTCACATTGGCAGTAAGTCCTGGATGACAGGAGGGCGGGAGGGGCAGGATGCTCACAGCCAGCACTGGTGACACGAGGGGACAGTCCCCACATGGAGCATCCTTTCAGCACAGCATGGTCACCTCCAGCCTCCTGTTGGCCTCGATGCTGAGCTCAGGCACTTTCTCTTTTGCTCCCTGAAACCCTCCCAGTTCTCCCAGTGCATGTCCCAACAAATCCTCCTGTCCCACTGGACTGTTTTTGACCCTTCTCCTGCTCCTTTTCCAGCAGGGATAGCCTTAAATCTGGCTTTTCCAAGGAGGATTTTTGCACTCTTGCACTCATACCTGCATGTGGATTTCCCCCTGTCTGGCACAGGGCTGTTTGGGAGCTGAAAAACAAGCCAGAAACCCCCTCCCTGCCCCCTGTGCTGCCCCACACTCCTTTCCCATGGGAATATCGAGCACAAAAGGAAGATGCTGCAGGCTGAAAACCAGAGAATCCAACTTTATTTACGAAAATCTCACCCAGAAGGGAAGCCTCACCCTCCCAGTCCCTCTGTATCCAGACCCTGCCCCATCCACATGTGGAAAGCAGAGCCCAGGATCCTGCAGGAAATGTGAAAAGGCTGCTGGAGACAGAGCTGGAAGCCAGGATAAAAAAGAGGAATGTGACCTGAGGATGGCAGGGATGGAGCTTTGCTTCTGGCCTGACACATCCAACTGGTTTTGAAGCAGGGAAATACAGAGCAGATGAGTGGGAAGCAGGGGCTGGTGCTCAGGGTGTGAGGGTGGGGGGAATATTGGGATTTGAGTCATTTCCAATTATTACCCTCTCCATGACATTTGCTCTCTGTAGATATCAGCATTGCCAGGGGGTTTTCAAGGAAATTGTCAGTGTTTTAGTGGAGCTCTGAGGGTTTCATCTCCAGGAAAAAGGGCTCATAATCCTCCTGGGCTCACAGGGACCTCTGCCAAGGAATGCAGAATTGTCAGAGTTTTCTTCTAAGTGGTGCTGAGACAGACCTTGAGAAACTATTCCCTCTGTGCAAGGAGGAAAAAGAGCCCCCTGCTTTGGTTTCTTGTGGAAAGACAGTGGAAAAATTTAAAAAAAAATTGAGGAAAAACAGACTTTACCACAGAGGAGGTTGCAGGGATGCTGTGAAACACAAGGATCGTGCACAGGGTATACCCATGCTCCACTCTACCCTTGCTTCCCCATCATCTGGGTGATCCCTGGCAATAGGAGCAGAGGGAATGGCAGATTTCCTGCATCTCTGTGAACTGGGCACACCTGGCTCATTCATATCTGCTTCCACTCCAGCTGCTTTTACAGCAGGCAGGGCCTCAAAATCAATCCCACATCTGCTCCAAGCAAATCCCAGCTGGGATCCCAGCACTTTTAACTGATTTTTTCCAGAGCTGAGGGTCTGGGATAACCATTCTTTTTTGTTTTCCTGCAGTTTCTGCTCTGAAGGGATGAAGAGAGGGCAGAATAAAAGAAGAATTTGCTTGGAATAATCTTTAAAACATCTGGAAAGGGAAATCTGGGAGCTCCAACTGCAACCTGAGCTCAGGCAGAAGCTGTGGGAGGAGGCGTGTTTGTCTGGCCAAACTTGGAAATTTGGGTTGCAAGTCTGACCTACCCTGGTCTGTCAGTCCAGGGGGTGTTCTGAGCTTTCCAGAAATCCATCCCATTCCCATGTGGAAGCTGAGCCCTCCTGAACTCATTCCTTAGCTTATCCTTGGAATGAAGCTCCAGCTCTTGGAGTTGCCACCCACACCCTGATGGGCAGGAAGTAACTGGGCCCAGATCCATCTTCTCCTCTCAATCAGGACATGGCACAGAGTGCCCAGAGAAGCTGAAGCTGTGGCTGCCCCATCCCTGGAAGTGTTCCAGGCCAGCTTGGATGGGGCTTGGAGCAACCTGGGATAGTGGAAGGGTGTTGGAACTGGATGATCTTGAAGGTTCCTTCCAACTCAGCCCGTTCTCTGTGGATCCTGAGGACCAGAAGCAGCTGAAGGTGAGGAACATCTGCTCAAACAGCTGGAAACTGGAGATTTGAGGGGTTTAAGTCCAGGTGCCCAAACTCTTGGCTTGAATCCAGCGTTGAAGATGGGGTGAGCCCACACGTCAGTGAAGAAGGACATTCCTGAAGCATCTAAGAGTTCATGAGGCAGCTTGGCAAGGAGAGTGGTGGGCTTTTGGCTGGAGATGGGACACTGGTGACCTCACAGGGAGCGCTGCAGGACCGTGCCAGCCACCACGGCCACCAGACCCAGCGCTGCAGAGCTGCTCCTCACCCCACTGCTGCTCTTGGTGTCATCTGTGCACAGGTCGGTGTAGCAGCAGGATTTGGGCTTTTGGGCCCCTATCCCATCGTAGGAGAGGCATTCCTCCTCACAGTCCCTGGTCACGGTGATGTTGCCAAAAAAGGGATAACCTGGGAGAAGCAGATTGGAGAGGAGGAGGAGGTGAGAGAGGGGAAAAAATAGGGAAGGAAAATGGGATTGAGAAACACTGACAGAGGAGGTGTTGGACATCGCTAATACATGGGTGCCTCTAATCCAGCCTGGTTTTTGTGGGAACAGACCTACCAGCTCTCACTGCTGACTCTCTCTCAGCCTCCTGCTCCTTCCAAAATCATTCCAGCATGGACAAGGGACACAATTCCCTGTGGGTGTTTGCACTGTCTATAGATTCAAGGTCCATGGAGATATCGAGGTAGGAAAGGCAACACAGAAGGAACAAGTGCAGTGACTCCTGATTCTTCACTATGAGGCTCCAAATCTAATGGGTTTCTCTCCTTCCCTCTCTGAAGTGGGATAATTTCACCTGGGTTTTTACTGAGATGTTAAAGGACAACCCAAGCTGGGACTGGGATGGGGAGAGGGAAGCGTGGCCAGCAGCTTGAGGGAGGAGATTCTCCCCCTCTGTTCTGGTGAGACCCCACCTGAAGAGCTGCCTCCAGCTCTGGGATCCTGACACAAAAAGGCAGGGAATTGTTGGAACAGGTCCAGAAGAGGCCACAGAGCTGCTCCAAGGGCTGGAGCCCCTCTGCTCTGGAGTCAGGCTGGGAGAGCTGGGGGTGTTCACCTGGAGAAGGGAAGGCTCCAGGGAGACCTCAGAGCCCCTTCCAGTGCCTAAAGAGGATCCAAGAGAGCTGGAAAGGGACTTTGGGTAAGGGATGGAGGGACAGGACACAGGGAATGGCTTCCCACTGCCAGGTGGGATATTGGGAAGGAATTCTTCCCTGTGAGGGTGGTGAGGCCCTGGCCCAGGTTTCCCAGAGAAGCTGTGGCTGCCCCATCCCTGGAAGTGTCCAAGACCAGGTTGGACAGAGCTTGGAGAAATCTGGCCTACTGGAACATGGGGTTTTGGAGTTCAGTGATCTTTAAGCTCCCTCCCAACCCAATTCATCCTGGACTTCTCAGATTTCTCCCCGGGGAGTGGTGGGACTCACCTGTGTCCACGGAGTGCAGCGTGGTGGTGCACACGGTGGCTTTTGGGGGACATATGATGGCTGTCCTGCACTTGGAAATGTCTGTGGGCTCCTTGCACGTGTAACATCGCAGGGACTGGGCTGCAGAGGGGACACAAGGGCTCTGAGGTGACACAGCAGGGAAGACAGACCCAAATCTGCAGCTTTCTGGCCAAAATGCAGCAGGGTCCAAAATTAAGCGGGTCTGGAGGCAATGGCAAAGCTTGGATGTGCCAGGGGAGAATAAACCAAATCCCACACTGGAGGATAAGGGTGGTGTAGCAAGAGCTGGGCCTGAGCGTGACTTTGGAGGCTCAGCAGCCTAAAAAAGAGGGATTTAGAGCCACCTAAGCTTGAGTTTTGGTAGGTCTGAGCATCCTCTGTAAGAGTTCAGCCTGGAGAAGAGGAGGCTGAGGGGAGACTTTTTGGGATCTACAACTTCCTCATGAGGGGAAGCGAAGGGGCAGCACTGATCTCTTCTCTCTGGAGCAGCGACAGAATCCAAGGGGATGGCCTGAAATTGTGCCAGGGGAGGCTTAGGCTGGATATCAGGAAAAGGTTCTTCCATCAGGGAGTGGTCAGGCAATGGAACAGGCTCCCCAGGGAATGGTCATGGCATCAAGAGCTCGGGAAGTGTTTGGACAACGTTCTCAGGCACAGAGTGGGATATTTGGGATGTCCTGTGCAGGGCCAGGAGTTGGACTTTGATATTCCTTGTGGGTCCCTTCCAATTCAGGATATTCCATATTGTAAAAACCAGCTCCTTCTGCTGAGAGCAGCATCCCTCCCTCACACCAACAGCTCCTTCCTGCTTGTTTGAGGGAAAATCTGCAGGAATCAGTGACTGAGAGCAGGATTTAAATTTCAGAGCTGTATCAGAGATCCTGAGGGCTGAGCGTGGCCTCAAACCCGCTCTCATCAGGGGCTGCTTTTTAAAGATGTGATGTACAAACCCTTGCTGGCTGCCACCTGAGGGAGGGACATCTCTAAATATGCAAATCTTGGTCACAGCAGCTCTCAAAAACCTCGGCGTGAGCGCTGTCCATCCACGGCCAGCAGACACTGAGAGTGTGGATTTTCCAAAGTCCTGCTGGTGTGGCTTGGTGACAAAAACCAGCCTGGTGTGAGATTTTCTAGCCTACCCTCCTTCCACCTGCTGAGAAAGAGCCTGCAAGCGTCCAGTGCCATCTATTGGTAAAAATTCACAGCGACGCTGTTTTTTTGTTCCCCTTCTGCTGTCAGAGGAACCTCTGGGGCTTTGTGATAAGGATAAATATTTTTGGAGGCATTTGTTTGAACGCCTGACTTCAGAAGGAATTTTCAAGGCATCTACTCCTCGCAGCAGCTCCTTCGGAAAATTCAGCTGTGGGGTAGAGCCTACACAGAGCAAAACTTCTCTTTGTCTCTTTGCAGAGGTAAAAAGGATTTTTTCCATGGGAATATTTCAATTTTCTCGTGGCCATACTCGCTGTAAACAAGGGTGGCGAAGCCATCCCTGTTTTTCCCAGCTCAGGACCTCACTAAATCCCTTCCCAGCGATCCATGAGAGGTTGTTTTAAATTTTAACAGAGGTAACACATTATCAACAATCATTTGGATGTCTGTGGATGTGTAGGTTGGGTGGATGGATGGAGCAGTTCTGGCTTCAGGCACTTGGGAAACTGCCCTGCAACCCTTGGGGTGAGGTGGTTTCCATTTAAAAACATCAACATTTTCATGCATGAGCTGAGAACTGCCTTGGGGGAATTAATCCCAGTTAAAAGCACGTTTAGGGAAGGAAAACCTCAACCCTCTCATCTTTCACTGACTCTGGGTGGGGCATTTAGAGAGCATGGGTTTTGTGGGAAGGCTGCATGGAAGAGGAAAGCCCAAATCCCTAAGAACCAGGACAGGAAAACCGAACAGGGTCAGCTCTGCAGCCTGATCTGAGCCAGTAATTCCCTGTTCCTCACTGTCCAACAGGACCTTCTATTCCTTGATATCAAACCTCAGGAATATGAAGGGTCGCAGACACATCCCTCAGCTACAGCAGGGGTGCCTAGCTGCTTCCCTCTGAATCATCCAAAAAAAATAATTTCTGCCTGATTTCAGCTATAAAGCAAATGGGGTTGATAAATCTGTTTCCATAAAGTCCTTTGAGATCTCAGGTGGTTTTTCAGAAATTCCATTAAATCCAAGACAGGAATTCAGGTGGAGGTGTTTGATCCCTCCTCAGGCTGCCTTTCCTTTGAGATCTTCCAGGATCCCATGGAAACAGCCTGAGGATCTCTGAGGCCCATGGGCTGTAGGTCAAACCCCTCTGGGGTGGTGTCACCCCTGGAATGCCTGTTCCAGGCAGGGATGTGGCTGCAGTTGGCCACATCTGCATGGAGGAAGGACACAGTGATGGCCAAACCCTGCTGCCAGCCTGCCCAAGATCCAGACCCACCACAGACCCATTTCCACCTATTTCCTGAAATAAGGGAAAATCCTGGAGCTGGGGGTTTAATAAAACTTTCCAATGTCCTTGGAGTTATTTCTCACACCCCACCCTTATCTGCATTGAAGTTTCACCTTCTGGCTTTCGGCACTTCCAGCAGCCAGCTGGGAGGTTTTAGGGATGTCAGGAGCTCGGGATGACCATTCCTGAAGGGACAGAGTGGCAGCTCAGATAGAGGCTGCCACTTCAAGCTCTTGCCCAGGCTGGTCCTGCCCTGTGTCTTGTGGCTGTCCCCTCCATCCCTGGATATGGGTGACAGGCATCCAAAGGATGTGCATCACTCCCAGTCAGGCACCACAGCTCTTCCCACCAGGAATTCATCTCCCCTCTCCCATTTCACCCCCTCCTTTGAGAGAGGGTGAAATGGGAAAGGGGAGATGAATGTAATACAATTTTCTTCAATACAAATACTTCTTCAATACAAATACTTCTTCAATACAAAAGGCACCATTTCCCCTACCTGGGGGTTACCAGGTCTTTCCCCTCCCTCTCAGGAATTTCCCACGGTGGGGGGCTCTGGAATTTTGGGAATGAGGAGCTCTTACCCATCTCCACGAACGTCAGGCCCAGCAGGAATCCCACCAGGAGCTTCTTCATGCTGAGAGTAGATCCAGGCAGCCAGGACAGGTCCAGAGAGCTTCTCCCAGGGAGCTTTATATGTTTTCCCACCCTCCACCACCTGTTGTTGATCCTGTGGGCGGATTCCCTTGGGGTGATCAGGGGAAAGCCCAGCTCCAGTCTGGATTGGGATTTGCAGAGGAACGAGTTCCCTGACGGGGTGACATCACCGCAACGAGCAGACTCCTGCCATACCTCGGCTCTTCACCAGGTTTATGTCCTGGGGCTGGTCCCATGGAAAAGGAAAAACACGGCTGGCACTGCAAGGTGTGGCCCCATGCCAGGGCTTGGATGGGGAATGTGACAAGGTTTGTTTGCGCCTTCCAGTCTGGCTCCACGAGCCCAGGTCTGGCTTGTGTCACACGTGTTGCGCTGGCCAACAACCGTCAAGGGGCAAGTGACAGCAGGCTGGGCTTCCACGTGCTTTGGAGGAATGATTCCACGGGCTGGCAGGACTGGGGTTACCCAAAGATGTCTGTTTTCCCAAACCCAGTTCAAAATCAAGCCTGGTTTCTGGATCCCTTGATTATTAACTGAGCTGCTGGACATGGGAATCACTTGGAGGCCAGTGGGATTTGGTGTTTCCAAGTCTGGATTTGGGAAAAGTCACGTGGTCCCAGGTCCTTGGTCAGGCTGGCAAAGCAGGACACTCAGCCTTCCTTTGGAAAGCTGTCAATTATTTACCAAATTTCATCCTGAAGCTGGAAAATAAGCCCAACATAGAGCAGTTAATCAATTTTCCCACCCCAGCACCCTCCTGATAGCAGATTTCACTTTACCCACATCAGAGCAACCCTTTCAAATGTCAATGTTTATTTTGCATCTCATCCAATATTTGGGGAGTCAGCTTCAAATGCTTGGAGCTGTGGAGAAATAATTTACTTCTCCCTTTGGATTGAGCCGCTGATATTTTATATTTTATATTCCAAAGGAAAAGCTGATAGACTTTTTGTTGGGTTTGTTGTGATCCAAATTGGAAAACCCCGGTGTTGTGAAATTTCCCATAAAATAGCTGAATAAGCCAAAGAGGCAAAGTCTGTGAATCACTGGAGCACTTGGAGATTTTAGGGATGGAGATGAGGTGAGTGAAGGAGCTTTAACTACGTGCTTTGCTTGTCACAGACTTGTTACGACAACACACGTGGGAATATTGCTGCCATTCCCGGCAGCCTCTCCTCCTTCCCAGATGGAGGATGGTTCCCAGTAACCTGAGAAGCGTTGCTAATGAAAATTTCCACAGCCACGGATGACACAAAGCTGACAGAGCTGTGGGAAAGGGAAAGACCTACACCCTAATCTTTCTATACAAGACTGAAAATTATCCTTTATTTTATCTTCCTGCACTCTCCGAGTTCAGGTGCTACAAAAAAAAAAAAAAAAAACTGGATAAAACATAACTTTCTATGCACACAGGAAAAAATCCACTCGGTGAAAACCACCAGACCTGGTTACATCCAGGTCCTTGCTCGGAACTGGGCAGCTCAAGGCACATTTGAGCAATATCCTAGTTAACAGCCGTGAAACTGGAAGAGATCCAGCTATTTCAGCATTCCAGGTGGTTGTGCCTCAATGGGAAAGCACAGTGGGGTTGGCACAGTAAAGCTGCTGGGTGGATTGTGGGGTGGAAATGTCCATGCAGACATCCTCTCATACCTGAAAGTCATTCCATACCGAGAAATTTTTGGGATAACTCCATGTGGTTGAAGGAATAGGGATATAAATACTTAACCACTGCCTTAACTCTGTCTTAGAGGCTTGGAATGGTTGGAGATCATTCCTTAAGGCATAACACCAGAGCTCCTGCAGAGGGGCTGAGTGTGTGATTTCCAGTGCCAGACTTCAGGGAAAGAGGATTTGGGAGTGTTCCAGTAAAACTGTGGAGGCAAAGAAAGACCTTTAAGGTCTGTTACCTTTCAGATATTCCTTGATCTAAAGATAATCAGGAGCCTGTGGAGAGATGGAGCCCTGGAAACAAACCCAAAACCCGACACAAACAACCACAGGTGGTGTCCAGGTGTGTGTTGGGATAGGAAGGACTTGGATTTTGATTTTGGAAGTGGCAACACCCTCCTGGCTTCCCAGGTGGAATTCCACTGCCACTGTCAAGAACAAAATGGGATCCTAATGGAAAAAAAAAACAACCAATAATGAGGAGAATGGGACGACAGGATTCACACCAAAAGATGACACTGGAAAACACTGGCTCCTTTTAGCTTGTTAAGCCTAAGTTAAATGAGACTGGAAATCGAGGTTGGATCTTAAACACTAAAAAATTGGGATTATTGCTGTAAGCAAAGGCAGGGAAGAAACCTGACCTGCTTTAAACCTGATAAATATGTGGAAGCTGTGGTTTGACAGAGCAGTTAGGTAAGACTTAGACAGCTTGTAGGACTCAAGAGGCCCTAAAAATTCCCTTCTGTCTCTGTCAGGGGTGGAATAAGCCCTGGAAAGGTTTTAAGCACTGACTGACAGGAGCCAGAGGGGACTTTGGTTGAAATGTCACATCAGGTCTGGAGAGCTGAGAATATCAACGAGGCGTGGTGTGTTAGGGAGAAAGTTTTGTGCGCCAAAAGCCTGCAGGAATTCTCAGTGGGACCAATCCAAACCTTCTCCCTGCCTGTCCCTGGGAGACTGTCCTAATTTATAAGGTAATACAGGGAGATATAATCTCTCTCTGCTTATCACAAATACCAGGAAAGGCAGATGACAGAAATTCGTTTTTTCCGGGTAAGAAGGTGAAGTGCTTCACCTGCTCTAACTTCCCTCACAGTCAATTCTTGTTTGAATGATAAAACCCCACATTTTAATGAGCTGTTCTGTGGCAGGGAGTGAACACCAAGCTTTGCTCAGCTGTTCCAGCTGTTGATTATCAGCCACATGTGGTATTAGTCCTGTGTAAAATATTCCTACTCTGATTTATGGAGCCCCTACAGCCAGTGGCTCTCGTTGCACCTCTCTACGAAATTTAATTTCTCACTGTTGCAGTTTTTCTCCATAGAAATGTATTTTGTTTGGGATATCCCTTGGACAGACTTTGGTGGAGTCTCTGGCTCCTTCTCTGGGAAGTCTGTTCTCCAAGGCTTTAATCCTTCTGATGGTCCTTCTCTGAATTCCTTCTGTTTCACCACCTTCTCTCCTACATTGTCCAGCCCAGATTCAGACATTTTCTTGAGCCACTCCATAGAATCCCAGAATATTTTGGGTTGGAAGTGGCCTTCAAGATCACTCAGTTTTAATCCCCTGCCATGAGCAGGGACACCTTCCACTATCCCAGGTTGCTCCAAGTCCTGTCCAACCTGGCCTTGGACACTTCCAGGGATGGAGCAGCCACAGCTTCTCTCGACAATCTGTGCCAGGGCCTCACCACCCTCCCAGGGAAGAATTTCTTCCCAATATCCCATAAAACTCACTCTCTTTCAGTTTGAAGCTATTCTCCCTTGTCCTGACACTCCATGCCCTTGTCCAAAATCCCTCTCCAGCTCTCCTGGAGCCCCTCTTCAGCTACTGAGAGGTCACAGCAAGGTCACCCCAGAGCCTTCTCCTCTGCAATCCCAGGAATAAAGAGAACGGATCCACCTGCCATGATACAAACACCAACCAACCCTCTCTGACACCGTGGTCACGTCATGGTAACCATGGCACCAATCTACATGACACCAATGTCTCTCCTGAGAGCTGATTTGCAGGATGGAGTCTGCTCCATTTTCCAGATACCAGATTCCCAAGCATCCTGGTGACAACTTGTTTGCAGGAAAATACAGATACCGTTGATCATTACGCTGAGTTCAGCTCCTGTGATTCCAGGGGGGTAGAATTTTTTCCAGGGGACTTTTTGGATGCTCCACCGTCTTCACGTGTGACTCAGTAGCAGGGAACCTCTCTGCCCGTGTCCGTGGCTGCAGAAATGCTTGATGATCCAATGGAAGTTCCACCTCTCATGGGTGTGTGTCAACAACAAGACTTTGGGCTTGTTGGGGTGGAGTTGGTCCCCACCCTCCTGATGAAACTCTGCCACTGGGCAGGAAGGAATTCAGGTTTCGTTGGGCTGGAAAAGCGTGAAAGTATGAGCACCCCTCTCCAAGAAGCTCTTTAGGTCTGTCTTGCAGGGGCTGTTTTATATTAAATGTTTCTCCTCCATGGGGACTATCCAAAAAAAAATCCAGATTCACAGCTCTAATTCAGTCTCTAAAGAGTTCCTACCCCTTTTTTTTTTGTGTGTCTGAGCTTCGTTTTGCTTCATTTTGCACCCACTGTCTGAAGATGTGAGGTGAGAAGTTGAACCTCTCCAAGTAGAGAAGGGAATTGTACTTGCATCTCCCAAATTCTGGCTTAAGTGCACTAATCCTGAGACTAAAATGCAGGTGCTCCTAAGGATGAGAAGAAAGATTCCAGACTTGCTGGATTTTTACAAAAAGGTGAAAAAAGAGAGAAAAAAGGGGAGTCCAGGGAGGAGGTCATGTGGAGGTTGGAATCATTGAATCATGGAATGATTTGGGTTGGAAGGGACCCTAAATCTCATCTCATCCAACCTCCCAGCTGTGGGTAGGGACACCTTGCACTAGACCAGGTTGCTCAGGTTCCTCTCTTCCAGCCAGAGAACTGAGGACAATTCCTTCAGGCATCACCTGTGTCTGGTCCCCCCGGGAATTTATGTCCTTCAAGCATTTTCTGAAAACAGCACAAGTGTCCAAGATGTGATTCTGGATTGGTTCCCAGAGGGTTGGATATCCACGATTCAGGCATTTCAGGCTTCCTTTTAAGCCATATTAGTCCTACCATGGACTTGAGAGATGTCTAGCTAGTGTGAAGTGGTCCCTGAGTGTGTCATGTCCTGAACCCATTGGATTTGTTCCAGGGAATTCCCAGGCACGCTCTGAGGGCCAGGGATGCTTCCAGAAAGGTCATTCTGGTTGGAAGGATGAGAAATCCAGGCACAAGCTGTGACAGTTGTGATCGGGATCAGAGAACGGATCCCGATCCCTTTTAAATTCCCTTTTTATTCCAGTGTGATTCCCTTTTCCATCCCAGTGACAGTTTCTGCCAACACATGTGTGAAAGCCCACGTGATCCATAAATCCACACTCCATCATGTAGGAAGCCTGTGGCCATGTGATTTTCCATCTAAAATTTGGATGATTTGGAATAATGGGATTGTTAAAGGTTGGGAAAGGCCTTTGAGATCACCAAATCCAGCCACCACCATGTTCACCATTAAACCATGCCCTCAACTGCCAGATCCATGTGGTTTTTTGAAAACTTCCAGGCAGGGTGACTCCACCACTTCCCTTTTCTGGTGTTTGAACACTAAAAAAGCCAAGGCTGAAGGATTCTGGGAATATTCCTGGGGACTGGGAGTCTCCAATATCTTTCTCCACACTTCAATCAGCTGATGGCACTGTTGATCTCTTATCAACATTTTGCAGTACAAGGGCAACGTGCAGAGACTGGCCCGTCACAGAGCTACTTCCTTGCCTTTATCAGGAAGATTTTCCCTCTTTATCAACTTTTGTTGTGCAGAGGAAGGAAACAGAGACCTCACTACGAACTTGTCACTTGCCAAACCCAGGGACTGTCACCGAGCCTGTGCCTGAGAAGTGCCTGACATCACTTTGTCAACCTTCAGCATCATCAGCAGTGCCTCTGAGTGACAGGCTGGCAGCAAAGTCTGTCGCCAGATACAGATCTGGATGAGTCAAGCTAAATAAGCAACCTGGGCTAAGTCATAAAGTTAGCCCGTGCTTGGTGTTGCCATGGGGATCCAGCACAATATTGGCAGTAGCGTGGCAAGGAAGCCAATTCCCATCATTGGGGTCTGCATGGTCAAGGCATAAAGTGGTGGGAGCAGCAATTAGCAGAAAACACAGCAGAAATAACCTTTGAGAATGTGTGGAGTCACGGACAAATTGAAGCAGGACAAAAAGTCTGGAGTGGGAGTCACCTAGCCTGAGTACAACCTTTCTTCTCTGCCATAGGTGGCTCCTGGGTGACTCACTGGAGCTGTTTCTTTTTACAGTGAGGCAGACAAATCCAGATTTCATCGGACAAAAGCTTCATCAAAAAGTGGATGGCACTGGGGATTACCTGCTTCCCTCCACTGGCTTTAAAGGGAACCCTGCAAGGGTGGAGATGAGATCACCTGGAGGCCTCTTCTTAGTAAATGTGTGTGTTTTTCCATGGAACCATGGAGTGCCTCGTGTTGGAAGGGACCTTAAAAACCATCTTGTTCCAACCCCTGCCACGGGCAAGGACAGCTTCCACTATCCCAGGCTGCTCCAAGCCCCATCCAGCCTGGCCTTGGATGCTTCCAGGGATCCAGGGGCAGCCACAGCTTCTCTGGGAATTTCATTCCAGGGCCTCACCACCCTTACAAGGAAGGATTTCTTCCCAATATCCCATTTAACCCTGCCCTCTGGCAGTGGGAAGATATTCCCAGTGACCTGTCACTCAATTCCCTTTTCCAAAGTCCCTGTCCAGGTCTCCTGGAGCTCTTTCCAGTGCCTGAAGGTCTAAGGTCTCCCTGGAGCCTTCCCTTCTCCAGGCTGGACATTCCCAGCTCGCCCAGCCTGGCTCCAGAGCAGAGGGGCTCCATCCCTTGGAACATCTCCATGGCCTCCTCTGGACTTGCTCCAGCATCTCCACATCCCTCTGCTGTTGGACTCCAGAGCTGGATGCAGAATTCTAGGTGGGATCTCACCAGAGTGGAGCAGGGGGGCAGAATCCCCCCCTCACCCTCTGCCTACATGGTGGGGGCACAGCTCAGGACACAGGGGAGGCTCAGGGCTGCCTTTCCCTGCCAGAACAAATCACAGGCACACACTGGGATTCTTGGAGTGTCCTGTGCAGGGCCAGGAGCTGGACTCGATGATCCTTGAATGTCCCTTCCAACTCTGGGCTTCCCTTGAATTTTGCCAATCCGTCCCAGTAGGACCAAGCTCCTTCCTCATCAACCCACATGTCCAACTTTAATGACCACATCCAGGAGTCTCTCCATTTCTAGTATCCAACACTCTCTCCATTTCTGGTATCCAACACTCTCTCCATTTTTGGTATCCAACGCTCTCTCCATTTCTAGTATCCAACACTCTCTCCATTTTTGGTATCCAACGCTCTCTCCATTTCTAGTATCCAACACACTCTCCATTTCTGGTATCCAACACTCTCTCTATTTTTGGTATCCAACAATCTCTCCATTTCTGGTATCCAACGCTCTCTCCATTTCAAGTATCCGACACTCTCTCCATTTCTGGTATCCAAGGCTCTCTCCATTTCTGGTATCCAACATTCTCTCCATTTTTGGTATCCAATGCTCTCTCCATTTCTAGTATCCAACACTCTCTTCATTTCTGGTATCCAGCACTCTCTCCATTTTTGGTATCCAGCACTCTCTCCATTTTTGATATCCAACGCTCTCTCAATTTTTGGTATCCAATGCTCTCTCCATTTGCTGTCCTACTTCTCGGTATCCTACATATTTCCAGAGCAGTTTGAGTCTGCCAATTAATTTTGATTTAATCCGACTTCAGCTCCTTTTAGCCTCCTACACCACAGGCCAATCATGTCTTTGCTTCCTCGCCCGTCCCTTCCCTCCCTGCTGAGATGTTTTTGAGGTGGCACACCCTGATTTCTGGGATCAGCAAGAGTGTGCAATAATATTGTCCTCTCATCCAGCCAAGTTTTGAGATGATTCACTTTTAGATAAGCAGAAAAACGTTGATATGTGGTTGATATAGAGATAAATATGTTGATATCCAGATATATTTGTTGATATCCAGAAAAAGAAGAAGTGAACTGGAAGTTCAAGGATATGGATGCAAATTGTGAAGCTTGTGATTCACTGAAATCAAAGATTCAGAAACCTCTTTAGTTTTTTTTTCTGTTAAAAAGAGGAAAAACAGAGAAAATATTTCTAGAGAAAGTAACTTTGGGCTGACATGGGTGAATAATTTCAAAGATTATTCCAGAAATGAGAGGGAAGCCTAAGCCAATGGATGAAAAATGGATCAGCAGACAAAATAACATGAGGGAGGTTAAGAAATATATAAAGTAAAAATTTGCAATAGTCAAAAATGCTTAAATCTCGAGAAAGACATTGAATGTTATTCATTTATTCAAAATAAAATTATTTAAAGTTATTTAAATATTATGTAAAATTATTTAGCCTTTAAATTGAGAGGCAAAATAAACTAGTGATAGGTGAAAACTGAATGTTAAATTAACCACTTGTTTATTAAATATATAAGATGCTTTTGATTTTGGAGGTAGAGAGAGCAGAGAGTAAAGTGTCCAGAAAAACAAACAACCACAACTGAAGTGGAACAAAAAAATTCAATGTATCCAAGCTGGAATAAAGCAGGACAGGATGTTTTCCATCCCAGAACTCTTGGAGAACTGAGATACAGAACAACAGGTCCAGGTCCACTCCCAAATATTGTTTATAATTTGGTCAAGGCAGAATCATGAGGTCAGAATTCAGCACCTAAATTAAAAAGAGGAGGGGTAACAGCCACTGTCTGACCTCAATAGAGTGCCAGGAGTAAATATAGGGTTTGAAGGAAAGAAAATAATAAAAAAATCCAGAAAGATATTTAAAATCCAATGCTGCACCTGCTGTTTTCATGTTAATAAAGTCAGATTTTCACAAGTTTGAGAAAGTAATAACAGAATAATGTGGGAATATTTATTAAGATGGCACAGATGGAAAATAAATTGATATAAGACGGGTGAGAATTTTTTAAAGGGTTAGCAATGGAGGAACTGGAAATATTTAAAGTGTTGGGAGTGGGATATGAGCCTGGGGAAATTCAGCAGCGCCGTTCCTCACTTTGGGAGTGCTCTTGCTTAATATTTTCTGTTAAGACCTTGAAAGATGACAAATAGGATGGAATTTACTGGTGGCACAAATTTGGGAAGCCTCAGCACTTCCAGGAAGGATTGGGATATCACGAACAACCAGGTGGCTTGGATGCAAGTCATGGATTAAGTAGGATAATCCACCATAATAAGGCAATTTTACAGTAAATGAGGACATCACCTGGAAACGATTGGGAGATGAAAGATGCGGGAATTCTTGGATGATCCTGGCTGGAATCTCTGTCAGGCACGGGATGGAGTGTGGAAAAGGTGTCGTGGTTGGGGCTGTGTCAGCAGGGACAGTGCAGGGACATTGTGCAAGGCACCAACGAGGCCACACTCGCGACACCGGGTGCGTTTCCCCACCTGTGGCTGAGGGACCCGAATTCCCATCCAAAGGATCACGGGGAGATCAGAATGGAGGCAATATGAAGCTAAAAGGGAAGATTTAATAAAGAGGGAGAGCGGCTTTTCACACATGCAGATGGCGATAGGACAAAGGGGAAATGGTTTTAAACTAAAAGAGGATTTATGTTAGAAGTCGGGAGGAAATTCTTCACTGTGAGAGAGGAGAAACACTGGATTAAGTTGCCCAGAGAAGCTGTGGCTTCCCCATCCTTGGAAATGTTTCAGGTTGAAGAGGGCTTGGAGCAACCTGGGACAGTGGAACGTGTCCCTGCCCATGGCATGGGATTGGAACAAAATGGTCTTGAAGGTCTCTTTAACCCCAAACCCTCCCATGATTCTAAAAGAGATGGGATTTCTTTCCCAAATATGAACACACTCAGCAGCAGGGAAGAATTGCCTGAGATAAGAAGAATGGTGGCACTAGAGAAAAACAGTCCTTCAATTCTCCATATAAACGTTCCAGGTTTAGTGCCAGCCTGGGAGCTCTCAAGGCTGGAGAACTGATCCGTGTTCACGACTGGAAAATTGGGATGAAGACACAGAAGTAAAGGCTGGTTTGGACTGGATATAAGCAGTGCTTTTAGTAGACACTTGAGTGTAAAGGCTTTATGGCCTTCCCAGCAGTAACATTCCAGGAAAACCTTTAGTCTTGTCAGCCTCCAATGCCCATCTATCCTGGATAGCTGTCCTGTCATCCAAGGATTTTAAGTAATGCCTCATTTTGGGTTCCAGGTTAACAAATACCCCCCATAGCTAAAAATAAGAGTTTATGGACAGTTCCTGGGTACAGATGAATCCAGCTCTTCCACACTCCACTATTTTGGCAGTGCCAGTGCCCTGGCAATTCAGGTTTGGATAACTCCAAAATTTGGAGTAGTAGAAGTGGATGATGGAGGAAGAAGAGCCCAGGTAGGATTTCCCCTGGTTTGGGGGCAAACTGAGCAGGTTTGAAAGTTATTCTACATGTGAGTGAGGTGAGACTAAAATTTGCACCTTGCTGCTGCTGAAAGCGCTCCCAAATCTCATGGCAGCTCTGCTTGGATGGGGTTGCAGGAAAGTTACAAGGAAAATAAGGGTGACATAAATGGAATATTCACTTTGTTGTGATGTGTGGGGTCTGTTGGCCTTAATATCCTATTAAATATATTGAAAGGCTCAGAGGGTTGAGATTGTGCAGTCTGTAGAAGAGAAGCTCTGTGGTGACTTTAGTGCCCCTCCCAGTACCTGGAGAGGGACTTTGGAAAAGCGATGGAGTGACAGGATACAGGGAATGGCTTTCCACTGCCAGAGGGCAGGTTTAGGTGGGATATTGGGAAGGAATTCTTCCCTGTGAGGGTGTTGAGGCCCTGGCACAGGGGTCCCAGAGAAGCTGTGGCTGCCTCATCCCTGGAAGTGTCCAAGGCCAGGTGGGATGGGACTTGGAGCAACCTGAGATAGTGGAAAGTGTCCATGCCCATGACAGGGGTGTTGGAACTGTATGATCTTTCAGGCCCCTTCCAACCCAAACCATTCCACGATTCTGAACCTGGTATTGATGAAGCAGATAAGACCCTTCTCCTCTTGGGCTCCTCTTGGAGAGATAGCCCCATCATGCCAGGCAGAGCAGCACACCCACCCTTCACCAACCACCTTCAGAGAGTGTCTGCACTGCCTCTTTCCCTCCTACATGCCTGGCTGTCCTCAGGATGCTGCCTCTCCTAATCCCATGGTTGGGTTGGAAAGAGGCAGCTGTGAGTTCTCCTTTAGCCGGAGGATTTGGGCTTGCTCATGTCGACATCTTAATTCTGGAGCCAACAAAAGTCTCCCTGTCATTTCCTTGATGCAAAGGTGTCCCCTGGCTTTTATTTCGCGGTGAATCACCAGGGTGGTGGTGGCAGGGCATTTACCTTGGCGTAGCCACACGGTGTTGCGGCTTTGCTTGCTGGTCTCTTTGGGCTCCACCCTTGGCATTTTGGGGTTCTTCACAGAAAGCGTGGTGAAATCTGTGCAGGGAAAGAGCCAGCTGTCCTGAACAGGTTGGATTAAATTAGATTAGATTAGAATAAATTAGATTAGACTAGACTAAATTTGACTAGAATTTTCAGTTGGAAGAATCCTACAATGCCCATCCAGTCCAAGTCCCTGACCAATTCAGGACTGACCAGAATTTAAAGCATATTCTGAAATCCAAATTCTGACAGACCTGAGGCATTGACCACCTCTTCAAGAAGATGTTCCAGTGTTTGACCACTCTCTTGGTAAAAAAATACTTCCTAGTGTCCAGTCTATACCTCCCCTGGTGCAGCTTTCACCCTTTCCCACATGTCCTGTCCCTGGATCCTGGGGAGAAGAGCTCAGCACGTCCTTCTCCACTTTGCCTTCTCAGGGAGTTGTAATCAGGTTCCCTCTCAGCCTCATTTTCTCCAAACTAGGCAAACCCATAGCACGTAATGATGTTCCTTCCAGCCCTTCTCCAGCTTTATTGCCCTCACGTGGACACATTCCAGGACATTCCCATCATTCCTGATTTGTGGGGCCCAGAATTGCACAGAATGTTTCAGGAGAAGCCATAGCAATGCTGGCCACAGTGGGATAATCTCCCCAGACACAGCCCAGGATGTGGTTTGTCCTCCTGGCTGCCAGGACACACTGGTGACTCCAATGGAACTCCCGTCAGATTCCTTCTGCAGGACTGGTTTCCAGTCCCTCCTCTCTCAGTATATTTTGTGCCTGGCATTGCTCCATCTTAGGTGCAGAATCTGTCATTTAGACTTGCTAAATTTCATCCCACTAATCATTAATTTCCTTCTCTTTCACAGCTGGGGAATAAACACCCATCCCAGACTCCGTTTCCATTCTTTGCATCTTTTCCACTTTACAAAAAGGTCTCTGGGAATGAGACATTTCTCTAGAACTGAGTCACAGAACTTTGGAGGAAAAACAAACATTTCCAGCCTGGATATTAAGAATTCCTGCTGAGCATGAAGAATACCAATGTGCAGCCCTGGATGTGAGGATTTTCCATGCAACAGCAACGACCATATGTGCAGACCTTGACCTGGGCTGAGGTAGGGACTGGTTGAAGACACTTTGAAAAGGGTTTGGAGAGATCCAGGCTGGGAGGGAATGGTTCAGTCTGAGAACTCTTGAATCCATTTCGAAGAGGAGTGTCCTTCATCAGATTACTCAGGTTTCTCCTGCCCGAGCAATCCCACAGTTCAATGTCACATTTTTACACAAAACCCTTCTGTCTCTTCAAACATCTTCAGCCCTTTTGCTGTACATCTCAACTGCAATAAGTATTATTTGTCAGTTAAAACTGAT
Organism: Irena cyanogastra; assembly: GCA_013397155.1. Taxonomy (NCBI): domain Eukaryota; kingdom Metazoa; phylum Chordata; class Aves; order Passeriformes; family Irenidae; genus Irena; species Irena cyanogastra. The sequence continues at coordinate 29,065 of VWZV01015313.1, read as the reverse complement.
ACTGCAGAGCATCTAAAAAATTGAAGCCCATGGAATCATGGAAATAGTTTATTTTGGAAGGGTTGTCAAAGATCCTCTCAACCAATTCCCTGCCACGAGCAGGGACAGAGATGCTGAGGCTGGCACTGAAGCTGACTAAAAATATGGTCTGTGATTATTTTTCTTGCCAAAACCCACTGATGGTATTCACACTGCCTCTGGGAATGGTCCTTGGGTTGTTTTAACTCCTGTGCCACCCCTAGGAATTGTTTGGGAGATCCTTGTCCTCAACCCATGCTGGTGACAGTAGGGATGAGGAACCTCCAGTGCCCAGAGGTGCCCTGGAACTGTGACCTCTGGGCCTGGGACTTGCTGGTCCCATTCCCAGAAGGCCAGAAAAGCAGTGAGTTGTTTATATTTTGTGTTCCATGATTTTTAAGGAAATATCTTTCTCACCCTTTATTCACCTCGCATTTCTGGGGGGTGTGTGTGTGTATCCCCCCTTCACTGCTCATTAAGCAGGATCCTTCCAGGGAATACAATGTGTTTCAGAACGTCTTGAGCTTGATTTATCCCAAAATGAACTTGTGCAATAATGCTAAAAAAAGCATCAAAAGGGGAAAATAAATTTGGGCGATAACCTGGAAGTGAATGCCTTTTAATGTTTTTCTGATAATCCAAGTGTTGGGGAATTCTCGATTCTTTTGGATCCGGGTGACACTGATGAAAACCCTGCAAGAATTTCTGACAAGGACATGCTGGCAAGGGATCCCTGCTTCCCATGGATACTGTGAATCAACAGATCTCCATGGCAAAGCCAAATATTTCTTTTCCTCGTCAAAAAGGATGAGGAGAAGCAGGGCAGAGCTGCTGCGCTTGAGCACCTGATAACAGAACGTTTGCTGCAAAAACATCAAAGAAGATAAATTAATTGGCTGGGATTATGAAGGGCAGGGAAACAGCTGTCTTTGATGGTCCATGGGTGTGAGAATGTTGTTAAATGCTCTGTCATTTTACTGCAAGGCAGTTGGAGCCAATCCAAAGGCAATGACTGGAAATGAGCTCCTCATTCATGACAAGGAGTTACCATTCCCTGCCTCTTCCCTGCAAGAGCAAGAGTGGAAAGGGTTGTTTTCCTAATTGTTTTCTTTTAGATATTCCCGTTTTATTTCAATAGTCAAATTCCAATGACAAGTCTGCCTTTATTTTCCTAAATTTTCTTCATTTCACGTGCAGAGGAACAGAATAGGGCAGGTGTGTTCAAATTATCACATTTCAATTAATGATTTGAAATCTTGGCCACACCTTCCTCTCTTTTTAATTATGGCAGTTGAAAAGGTGTCAAAAAAGAGTATTTTAAGCAGGATGAATGATCACCCTCATTTTCATTAATGAAATACTGGAGGTTACAGACAGAGATTACATAATTTGTTCTTGAATTTGTCTGTGAGAGCAGACAAATCTGTTATTTTTGTGAGTTCGAAAGCTGCTGCCAAATGTAATCCAAAATCAGACATCACAACTCATTTGGCACCTTGTGTGTGGCACCACCCAGGTTTGTCCCTGCAAATAACTCAGTGTGTGGTGACCCCTGAGGAGAACAAATCCATCACTCCACTTTCACTCCCCTGCCCTGGGTGAAGTCCTCATTCCACAGATTCCCTCAAGGCCAGATTGAATCTGAACAAAAATAAGCAGAGAGGAAAGGAGCAAAATGTTTTTGCCTTTTCCTGACTCAGCCCCACACCTGTCACCTCTCTTTCCAGAGAGGTGGTGACACTACCCCAACCAGGGAAGGCCACCAGCAGAGCTGGGAAAGGTTCCAGGGCTGGGTCATGGTGTCTTTGAGCGCTTCACGTGAGGAACCATCGGCAGAGGTGAGCAGATGCCTTTAAATTTCAGTGCTCCAGGCATAGAGGTTACTCCAGTGTCAGGGGTGAACTTGTCTGGTGTAAAAAATTCTGGGAAAGGCACATTGCAAGAGCTTTTTTATTGAGCTGATGGCTTTTGAGGTGATGTCTCCATGAAATATGGACGAGAAATCGGAAAAGCCATAAAGGGAGGAGGTTAAGGCTGCAAGAGTATCTAAGCATCAAGAGCATCATCAGATGAGTCAGAGCAGCACCTGTTTTGCAAAGGGTCCTGAAAAGGAGTTTGGAAAGGCATTAAGGGAGCTCAGGATAAGGCCAGAAATGAGGGATCAAGGGATCTCTGGCACGTGGAGCTGTCAAGTGGCAGGATAGGAGAGGGATTAATCAAGATGCCATGGGACGAACTTGGCTTGTCCTGCATGAGAGGCAGCTACAATTCATTGAGGGAAGTTCTGCAAAAGGCAGGAATTTGCATTGGTTTTAGTGGTAATGATGCCTTAGGATTTAAGCTTTTATATGTTTCATATATTTGTAATCCTGTAATTATTTAGTGTGTAACTCTAAAGTCAACATACAGTGTTAGCTACTGCTTTCCCATTTTGGTCAGGCACAATTCCTCTCCAGGCCTGGGAATCAAGGACACCTCACTGGCTCAGGCCCTGAGAAATGTAAAAAATAGTGAGTTGTGGGGAGCAAACTTGGGGTAAATTACTTCATTACCTGAAGCTGTAATTAATTAACCCCCAATATTCAAATGGAACAAACTTATAAAACTATAAAACCCTGTGACCTGTTGTCCATTTTTTTGGGTGCAGCCCTTGGGTGGGCTTCATCTGCCCAAACTGTACCTGAAGGCCCTTCAATAAATATAACTGCTTTCTATCCTCTTAATTTTGTCTGGCCTCTGTTTTTAGGTAGCCCCAAAAAAATCGGTTTGGCATCAGTTTAATAAGAGGTAGAGGAGAGCTAACTGTTCTCTTTGTCCCCAAAACCACCTTCATTGCACAGCAACACGTGCATGATTCAGAGCAGGAATGTGAGTGGGCAGGGCGGGTTGGGAGCGGGTGAGCCTTCCCCAGCTGACTCTGTGAGATCATTTTTAGCCTCAATCTCTGCCCTGGCCCGTTAAAGTCACTATCTGAGCATCTCTCCACGCTTCAGGGCTGATAACATCTGAACAAGGCAGAGGAATGGAAATGCTGTGGAACTCACCCCGGGCCATAAAGGAAATGTGGAGCACAGCAAGGAACTGCTGGTCCCTAAGTCCAGCTTATCCTCTCTGCCCCACAGACTTTCTCCAGTGGTTTAAATCCAGTTTTTAATCAGCTGCTGCAAATTGGGTTGATTTCAGAGGAACTAGGTGACAGTTTTCAGACTGGTAAAGGCCCTGGACGTAAATTCTAATGCGCTGTAGGAAGTACTGGATGGCCTAATCCTTATCCACAGGGATGAGGATAACTCTTTACTCCTGGTTAACTGTACCAGGAGTAAAGAGAATCATGAAGCCTTAGAATCATGGAATGGTTTGATTTAGAAGTAACCTTCAAGATCCTCTTGTGGTCAAGGACAACTTTCACTAGACCAGATTGCTCCAAGCCCCATCCAACCTGGCCTGGGACACTTGAGTTTTTTTTAAGACCCTGTCCTCAACATTAGGCCTTTTGAGAAGTGTGGAGAGGACAGAATAATTGATAAAACTGTTCAAGAAGCAACTTCCTTGGGCAAAATACACCCAGCCTTGTTTTCCAGATGAATATTGTGCTTGTGTGTCCTGCAGCAGCTCTCAGGATGTTTTATCAGCACCCAAAATGTAAATTATCACAGATTTCTGCACCAACAGAGCATGCTGGTGACAGAGGGTGCAGAGCAGAGCCCGGAGACCTGACCCAGAGTCCTGTTGAGATTTGTGATGGGTTTAAAGCAGGAGGGGTTTAAACCAACCTTTCTGCCAACGTGCAGTCCCAGCCCTTGGGAAAACACCTCGCTCTCTTCCTGGTCCTGCCCTGGCCCAGCCCAGGTTCTGATCCACAGCTGAGTCATTTCTCTGCCCCAGTTTGCCACCTCCTTGCCCTTCCCAGAAATCAGAGGGTTGTTTTTGAGGCTGCTCTGTCGGTGACCTGGATGGAGAGTGAGGCTTGGGGCCATTCCAAGTGCTGTGCCAGGTGCCATCAGTTCCACAGGGGGTTCCTGCCCAGTTCTTTACTGTGTCTGTCCCAGTCTTGGCGTCTCCCAGCTTCACCTTCTCTAAACTATCTCATCACCAAACCATGGAATCCCAGAATACCTTGGGCTGTAACCTCCCACTGTGGACAGGGACAACTTCCTCTATCCCAGGTTGCTCCAAACCACATCCAACCTGGCCTTGGACACTTCCAGGGATGAGGCAGCCACAGCTTCTCTGGGAAAACCTGTGCCAGGGCCTCATCACCCTCCCAGGGAAAAATTCCTTCTGAATATCCCAACTAACCCTGTCCTCTGGCAGCAGGAACGCATTCCCTGTGTCCTGTCCCTCCATGCCTTATCCCAAGTCCCTCTCCAGCTCTCCCAGAGCTCCTTTAGCCACTGAAAGGTCTCCCCAGAGCCTTCCCTTCTTCAGGCTGAGCAATCCCAACTCCCTCTGCCTCTCCTTATAGGAGAGGTGCTCCATGCCATCCTCCCCATGCAACTTCAGGATACATCCACAGAGAGGATTTGTCTCCGGAGAAATCCAGATGAAAATCACTCAGTGATCAGTCCTGGACTCCTTCAGAGCAGAAATTGGGAGAAGAAATCATCTCTTGAGCCTCTGAGTGTTTAGACATTGGATCTCAACCATCAGAGCTTGGGAAAGCCATCTCTTGGCTCTGGGAAGAAAGTCCTCAGTTACATGCTTGAGGAAGCAGGCAACATTGCCATGGGACCAAAATGTTAAACTAGAGCTGAAGAGTCCCCATTTATGCTCCTCTATCTTACTTTTGGGGACAAATTCCCAAAATTCCCATCTCTGGAAGTGTTCAAGGCCAGGTTGGATGGGGATCTGAGCAACCTGTTCTAGTGGAAGGTGTCTCTGCCCATGGCAGGGCAGTGGAACGAGATGGTCTTCAAGGTCCTTCCAACCCAAACCATTCCATGATTTTAGGAATGTGTTCAGCCACTCCAGAAGCTGGAAAAGGCTGTTTCACCCAGCTTTTCTGAGAACTCCAATGGCTCTGGTGCCACCATGCTTTGGCCACTTAAATTCCCAGCCTCCAGAAAAGACCACTGCAGCCAGATTGCTTGTTAGGAATGGCCTCTGGATGTGGACATGCCCAGGAATTGTTTCAGAAAATGGACACAGGGCATTAAGGTCAGGGATATCCCTGCAGTGCCAGGAGAGGATTCCCTGGAGTGGAGAGTTCATGGAGTTGGTCACCCATGCAGAAAACATCCAGACTGGTAGACGTACAGGTGGATGAACCCCTTTTCAGGGATATGACTCAGGAGGTTTGGAAAAGCCAGAATAAATCACTCCATTTGTCCCAAATCCTCCCTTCACTAGTAACCAGACTGGATTCCAATAAACAAGGTGGCTCATTCTTGATTTCCTCTGGGGAAACCCCTTCTCAGCTTCCTACAATTAGCAAATTCCTTACAATTAGCCTTTCATCCCAAGGATTTACACACTTTTCTCTTTCACAACAGCAGATGATGCCATTATCTCCTGACATCCCTTTGACTTCACCCCAAATGGGATTTTGACCCTTGTCCCATGGCTGTGGATCCTCCAGGTGACTCATCCTCACCAGGGAAATGATTCCCTGTGGATCTTCACATCCTTGCCAGCTCCAATAGGTTTTAAGGTGGAAGAGAGGAATTTGGGGCTCTTGGCCAATCTCCCTCCCCTTTTAATTCTCCGCCTGCTGCTGTCCTGACTTCACAGCTCCTTAAATCCTGTTCTCCCACCCAGAGCTCTCCCAGATTCACTCTCCATGTTTTCCTCCTTGTTTTTTCACCAGGTCTCTTCATGTGGGTGTAGCTTGGAAAACCCACCTGAGAGTTTCCCTCAGGCCTCTTTGTACGGAGCTTTTCCTGCTGCCTTTGCCAAAGGATCTCCCAATGCAAGGGGGGAACATCCAAGTTTACATCCATAAAATAAATCAGCTGGAGGAGGCACGGAATAGCTTTGAATCAACAGCCATAGGGAGGGGCTATAACTGTACACAAGAGATGTTAAAGAGTCTGCCTTGTACTCAGACACCTCACGGGTGTTGTTGAATCTCAAACCATTGGCCTTGGAACACTGATCCAGCCTGCCCAGATCCCTCTGCTGAGCCTTCCTGCCCTCCAGCAGATCAACATCCCACCCAGCTTGACCTCCTCATCCAGATCATCAATAAATACACTGGACTGACCCCAATACTGATCCCAGGGAACACCACTGGTGACCAGCCACCACTTGGATGTGGCGCCATTCCCCACCACTCTATGCCTGGAATCCAGCCAGTTTTTAACCCACCAAAGAGTTCACATTCCCAAGCGCTGGCCTGCCAGTTTTTCCAGGAGAACATCATGGGAAGCAGCATCACAGGCTTCCCTTAACTCCAGGGAGATACATCCGCAGCCTTTCCCTCACCCTCTGGGGAGGTTACCTGGTCATAAAAGGGACTTCAGGTCACATTGCACAGCAATGACCTGGTCTGGACATTGACCAGACATAAAACACCCACCTGCAACTCTGCTGTGGGCAGAAATAGGTGATAGACACGTGACGCACTCACAGTCGGTGGAGCAATAACTTTATTTTAGGTGTTTTGCAGATAACATGAACACGCGTTTCCTTATCTGGTAGCACTCGAGCTTTGCAATAGGATTAAAGCAGGAGCCATCATATGGCAAAGAGCTGCCATCAGCTCCCAGGGTGCTGGGCACCCAACACACCCCACTGCTCCTGGCTGCAATTCCTGTTATTACAGGGGTGGTCCAAGACTTTCTGTGGTCATGGGAGGCATCTTTGCTCTTCAAATTTTGTTGTTGAGGACGGTCCAGAGCACTCCGGCCGCTATCCCGCCGGCCAGCCCGTAGCTGGACCTCACACTGCCCGCGGCGTTGACGTTACAGAGTTCAGTGCTGCAGCAGGAGATGTTCCTGTGGCCCACGCTGAAGTCCTGGTAGGATGATTCACATGAGGAGTCACATCCCTTGCTGATGATGCTGAAGAGCCCCACAACTCCTGGGAGGAAAGCAGGACCATTATCAGTACAAGCCAAGCCTCGCGGAACTGAATAACAGGACGCTATTCTTATCTGAGCTCGTTCCGTGGGACAAAAATTGGAATCACTGACTGGTTTGGGTGGCAAGGGACATTCAAGATAATCTTGTGGACAGGGACACCTTCCACTAGGCCAAATTGCTCTGTCCAGCCTGGCCTTGGACAATTCCAGGGATGGGGCAGCCACAGCTTCTTTGGGCCTCACCACCCTCAAAGTGAGGAATTTATTCTTAATATCCCATCTAACCCTGGCCTCTCTCTTGTGAAGCCCAATCCCAAACATCTTTGTTGCATGGAGCCTTTCAACACCTAGGAAATTATGGAAACATAACTATTCCCATTTCAGATGGCACAGTTATCGTTCGATTTGTTTCTGAAGGGCACAGCCCATTTTTTTGGCCATTCTTGGAAACCACTGGTTGCCAGTGGATTTTGACCTCTAGGAGTTTTGATCCATTCTCCTCCAGGAGATCTAAAATCCATTCTGGGCACCAAATCTTTGCCAAGTGCAATAAATAACAAAGAGTTCTATAACATCTTGGCTCTCCTGCCTGTGAATGTCATGGATTTGCACATTCCCAACCGGGATAATTCCTACTGGAGGTATCACATCTACCACCTGACAGAGAGGAGCTTAAATGTGGCACTGATGAGTTTTGTGGCCCAGGCCTAAGAGCGACACAGCTGTCGGCACAGATCTGGACAGGCAAACCAGATCTAGAACAGGAGGATAAAATCCTAGTTTTTCAAGTTTCCCCGCAGACACAGAGATGAAATTTTGTCGTTTTCATTGATTTCACCTCAAATCAGCGCCTCCTAACTTCGCAACCAGGTTGGACCAGGCTCAGCCCCTCCCATTCTAATTCATGTTTGCAAATATTGCAAAAAAAATTAACCATTTCCCTTGCAAGCAGATAATTTTTGGTGCTGTGAAAGAGAAATAAACCTAATTTTACGCAGGTGAAAGACATTTGCACGCTGAGGTTTGCTGGCTCAAACCACCTGGTGTATCCGGGATGGGTGAGCCTGGATGGGACACCTGAGACTGGGAAGAGGTTTGGCTCCAACATCCCAGCTAAGACATTGCCCAGCCCTGCTTTTCCTTACGGATCACATCTGTCTTGCACACATCGTTGTCGCCACACGTTGTTTTCGTCTGGCACCCGGAGTTGCTGAGCTGGGATTTGCAGCTGTAGCACTGCAAAGATGAACCTGCAAGAGACCAAGAGGGGTCAGGAGAGAAACCGGGGAGTAATGGAATGGTTTGGGCTTGAAGGGACTTTAAAATCCTCAAGTTCCACCCCTTTCCCATGGGAAGGGACAACTTCCAGTTGATCAGGTTGCTCCCGTGCCCCATCCAAGCTGCCCTTGGATACTTCCAGGGATGGGGCAGCCACAGCTTCTCTGGGCGACCTGATCTATTTTTTTACCACTGTCATTATAAAAAATTATATTAATTATAGTTAACCTTAATTATAGTTAACCTAAATCCACCCTCTTCCAGTTTTAAAAAATTACTTTTCTTCCTGTCCCAACAGGACCTCTTAAAAATTTATCCCCAACTCTCCTGGAGTGTCTTTAGGCACTGGAAAGAGCTCTGAGGTCTCCCCAGGGTTTTCTCTTCTCCACGGTGAACACCCCCAGCTCTCCCAGCTCCAGAGGAGAGAAGCTCCAGCCCTCAGAGCATGGAGACCTCCATGGAGACCTCTGTGGTCTCCTCTGGATTTGCTCCAGCAGCTCCACATCCTTCTGATGCTGGACACCAGAACCCGACCCAGCCCTGCAGGTGGGGAGCAATTCTACACCTCTCATGTATCTTCAATCTATCCAAAGCTCTCCAGAGAATTCAACCAAGTGCTCACACTGGGAAACAGGACCATGCCTGGGGGTCCTCAAAGGAAGATATCTCCTCTGCTCTGGGAAAAAAAATGTGGTTTTTCCAGTTTTTTTTGTGGATAATAATAAACCTGGTTGAGGTGGGAGTCAGGTTTGGCAGGTGCTGGAGATATTTTGGATGTGGTCAGTGCAGTGAGGGAGCAAAAAGAGAGCAGGTGGACAGCTGGGCTGGAAGAGGATCATGGAATGGTTTGGGTTGGAAGGGTCATTTCATCAGGGACACATCCCTCTAGACCAGGTTTCTCCAAGCCTCATCTGACCCAGCCTTGAGTGAGGGATGAAGCAGGAATTTGCAAAGTCTCTTCCAGCCTCTTGTCTCAGTCCTTAACTTTTGACTCCCCCTTTCCATCACGCCCTCCTAGAAATCAAAGTGCAAATGCCTTTCGCCCCTCTCTGACCACCCTGTTCCCACCCCTCATGGAAATGTCACTCCACAGGGGATGGAAATCAGTGCTGCCAACTCCTGCTGGGCTGCTCTGTGTGTCCAGCAAAGGCAGGAAAAACCTGGCAGCTCCCAAGCATCCAGCCCTGGTGAAAAACTGTCCCCAGAGGAGTGAGATTGTGATGGAATTAATTACCTGTTCCTGTCACCTACTTGTGCCCCAGGGTGTCACTGGGGCCTGGCAAGTGTCAGTTTATATATATATATTTATGTATTTGCTAGGGCCCCACGACCACTAAACTTGCATCACAAATCCCCCAACTCAGTATCCTAATGCCCAAAATACTCTTTCAGGACACTGAAAATCCCTGTTTGGAAATCAGTGATTGAAGGGATTAATTTGAGGCACTTGGTCTCCCTCTGCCCAAGCCTCTCTGGTGTAAATGATGCAGTCACAGAGGTGAGGAGCCAACCCTCAAATTGTCTGAGTGCTGCGCTCTGTTCCTGCATTGATCTGACTTTCAAAGCAATAAAATTCAATTTTGAGTGTTCTGATGGAAGCTGGCAGAGAAAAAGGTCTGAGGGCTGTGCAAGACCCTTCACAGCTTATTCCTTAAGCATCCTCTGCTGATTGAGAAACTGCTCAAATTTGATTCTTCTCTTCTCTGGTAATAGGGAAAAGCTGCTTTAAACCCATTTTCTTTTCCTCAGTGAGGCTATAAAAGCCTGACATTGTCTAAACCCCATCCATTCAGTCTATAAAATAACACATCATGGCATAATAATTTTTATTATTATGTCCTACTATATATTACTACTGTTATATTATTATTATTGTCCTACTAAAATTCTGGAAATCTGGGCAGCATCAGGGTTTGCTTTTGAAAGGAAGAGTCAGAAAAAAAGTTGGTAGAAAACTTTGTGTAAATGTTGCAATTTTGATAGCCCGGGAAGAAGGAAAATAATCCTCCCACCCCACTTAACCCCTCCCCTTTCCCCTTAACTGTAGGGTCTGGCTTAAAAAAATTTGGATTTGATTAATTCAGGATTTATCTTTCCTGGAAGCTTCTCTCCCCAGCACCCGGCTCCCACCACCCCCAGGGTGGCCCCGTGCATTTTCCTCACTCACCACCCATCCGAAGGGAAACACCTTGGGATGACAACGTGCCAACATCTCTTCCCTCATTCCAAGCCCTCTCACAATCCTCCTTCTAGACTGAAAATTTGCAGGGAGGGACGCGGGGCGGGTCCTTGGTGGGGTCTTACCTGAGTCCACGCACAGGAGCGCTCCCAGCAGGAGCACAAGGAAAGCCTTCATCTTGGAATGACCTGTCTGGGGCTGCCTCTCTGGGTTCTTTCCTCCTGGGGCAGGTTTTATATGTGCTGGGAGGCCGGGCGTGCCCACGAGGTCATCCCTGAGAAGGCACCTGAGGGAGCTGCTGGCCGGACCAAGGGAGGGGTTGCTTTGCGTGTTGGGATATTTGTGTTTGGTGCCTCTCCTCTCTTCCCTGCTCCGCTCTGGGCTCTCCTTCACCCCCGCCTCCCCTCCTACCCTTGGGCAAAGTGCTCCCAGGAGTGGAAAAAGCCCCAGATTCTTCCCAACAAGGCCGGCCTTATGCATTTCTTCAGAGCCACTGAGGCTGCGGTGGCACCCCGTGAACGAGGCTCTCCACCCCCGGTGCCGCCCTGAGTGGAGCCATTGTGTTTAAATCAAGGACAAAATGTTCTTTGAATCAACAGCTCCGGGTATTTATCTGCCTGTGTGAGTGATACTCGTGATAACAAGGTATGTGATAGGGAGGTATGTGGGCAAATTAAAAGTGCAGTGGCCTTTCCAGGTACTGAGGAATTAATTCGCCCTCATTTGCATTTGTTTTCTGCTAAAACACAATGGCCAAGTTTTATTTTTGACGTTTGAAATCCGAGGGACTTTGTGCTGGATTTATTTGGTGTTTTGAGATGTTTCATCTGTGGCTTGGTTCTCTTTGTGCGCTCTTGTCTGGGTACAAGTTCGGACACTTGACTTGCAGCAGATGCAATGTCAACAACCCAGGCTTGTCCACAAAATGCCACTTCTCTGTCACAGACGGGGTGAGTTCAGCCACATTCCAGCCTCAAGTGCGAATGTTTGCTCTCGTGGGCCGAGCAGAGTCCTCTCCCATTCCTCACAACCTGTGACCACTTCTCAGGACATGCCAGGGCAAAAGAAAACAGGGCTTTTTCACTAAATTCAGCTTTTATTTTTTTTTTCCCCCCGGGATTTTGGGATTAGTGCTGTGCATTTCTTTCCTTCAAGGATTTATTCCCATGCACTTTAGCTCTCAGGAGCTTTTTCCAAAAGATGCACAAGTGGATCATTTATCAGTGGCTGTGGGATGAAGGGTAGAGACTAAAACAACTGCCCTGACTTATGCCAGAGGAGAATCTGTTGAAGGAGATGCTTTAACAAATCCTAATTCCTCCATGGGGATCTTAACCACTTCCACTTGCACTCTTCCGTGTAAAAAATACCTAGAAAAACATCCCAACACCTTTTTTCTGTGTCTGTTGGCTTCTGCCTCATTGTATTTTTACAGACCTTGTCATTTATAGCCAAGTTTTATGGATAAAAAAACCCAGTATTTTTTTTTTCAGACTCTGGAATTCCTCATTCAGAGGTATTGAAGGTTATTTTTCTTTTTTAATCCCTTAGGTCTGTCCCTGAGGTTTTGGTTTTTTGTGGTAAGGAAGAACAGAGCCAAGGGGGAATAGAACCACTCCCTGTGGGAAAAAAATCCACCAAGGCCTGGAATTAAATATTTCTTCAAAAAAGCATTGATAAAGAATAAAAACTCTTTCCATCTTTCCCAGTACCATTGTTTTTATTCTTTTTCTAACATCAGCCAGAAAAACTCAAAACTTGTGGTGCTGTGAGAGAATCTGACAGCTGAGAGCTTCTCCATCCCCCAGTCCTGCTTGCCCGAGGCTGTGTGAGATGCCAGGAATTCCTGTGTTCTTACGTAAATTGTTGATTCTCGCTGTTTTTTGGGAAACCAAAGTGCAATTCCTGCCTGGCTCCTGAAGATGGCAAACGTACCCCGCTGTAATTCCACGTGCATTAACACACAGTTATCCATAGGACTGGGTATATGAGATGTTGTTTTCTTTTCCTGAGGTTATAAAATCCCCAGTTCATCTGCCTGCATGGAAAACACCATCAGTTTCCTCTGGAAATCTCATGATGTCTGCAAATCCCTTGGAATTTGGTGGTTTTTAATACTTTTTTTTTTGCTGTCACTGCAGATTCCTGATAGAGACAGGTCTGGAGCTCTCTGTTTGGGAAGGGGGGAAACAGGAGCTGATTATTTGCTCTATCCCGGTTCTGATTATTTGCTCCTGCCTGGTGTCAGGCTGGGAAAACCACGATGGATCATGGCACAGACCATGGTGTCATGGATCACATTGAGGAGCAGCCATGAGCTGTAAATTTGAGGGGGAAAAAAAGGTGAAAGGATTCCTGGAAAATCCGGACAGAGAGACATGAAAAGGAAGTTTCTCCAATTTCTTGTTCATCTGTAGGGAAGCTTGTAGGATGACTGAGATCTTGGAATCACAGGATCATGGAATTATTTGAGTTGGAAGGGTCTTCAAGATGATCTCATTCCACACCCCTGCCATGGGGTCTAAGCCCTCCCCAACCTGGCCTTGGACATTCCAGGGATGGGGCAGCCACAGCTTCTCTGAGCACTGAGTTGTTTTCTCAGCATGGTTGTGCCTGTAACTCCTTTCCAGGATGTTCTGAAGTCCCTGTGTGGTTAAAATGGGCTCCAGAGGGGATTTTATTGGCTTTTCCACTCCTGGATGGTGTTAACAGAGAGCTGAGGCAAATCTACTCAGGCTATGGGCTGTGGGATGTTAAAGAAGGGATTTTAGTGACCAGTTTTAGGCATCCAAATGGGAATTTCTAATGGCTGTTGTTGGGAACACAGCCTCAGGAATATTCAGCTGTCCCAAATCAGGATGGGTGGGGAATAAATCAGATTAAGTCACCAGGTGGGAGTGAGGCAAATCCCATTATAGACTTTTCTGCAAGGAGGGAAGCATGGATCCTGAATGAGGCGTGGAACTGGATAGGCAGGATAACAGATGGATTGATAAGGGGAGAGAAAGATTTCAAAAGGAAGAGGTGTAGAGATGTTCCCAGAGATGGATGGATGGATGGATGGATGGATGGATGGATGGATGGATGGATGGATGGATGGAAGATTAGGTTTAGACTGGATATTAGGAAGGAATTCTTCCTTTGGGGGTGGTGAGGCTCTGGCACAAGGTTCCCAGAGAAGCCGTGGCTCCATCTCTGGAACTGTCCAAGGCCACAACAGGACAACAGAACCAACCTGGTCTAGTGCAAGGTGTCCCTGTCCATGGCAGGGGGTTGGACATGATGACCTTGAAGGTCCCTTCCCACCCAAACCATTCCATGATTCTATGGAAAACACGCAGGATGTCCCCTATCTCAGCCTTCCCCAGCTCCCAGCTGTTTTCCACTTTGCTCTGTCCTGGGATAGACATGAATGATGCTGATCCAGCAGCAGGAAGAATGATTCCAGCTGCTCCAGAGGTGCCCTTGGCTGCCAGCAGAGAGAGGCTCCAGCTCCCACATCTGTAGATATTTAACACCATTCCATGTCATGGTCCACCTCCCTCTTCAAGGATTAATATCCAGGTTTGCTGCTCAAATGAGCTTCAGAGCACGTGGATGCAAGGCTGGGATTCCTGCTGGAATTCCAGAGCCCAGCAATGGAGGCTGGAGCTGCCATTAAGGGCAGGACATTGAGAGGATGCAGGAAGCTGTTTGGATCTCTGTCACTGAGCTTCTCAGGGGCTTTTGGCTCCAGCCTTCCTTTCTTTGTGCCTCTTTTTCCTCCAACACCATACAGAGCTTGGAATTCCTGCATCCCAAGCGAAGTTTTTGGGATCTGTGGATGCACACAGCTACAGCCAGGGTGCAATACAAAAGTTTAACGAGCAAGGAGTCTGTTTGACCTTGAGCATTTCTCCAAGGGTCTGGGCACAGAGTGAAACATCCAGCGATTCCAATTTGGGATTTCCGATTTCCGGAGCCAGCCTGACCAGCCCTGGAGAAAAAGTTCACCTTCACATCCCACACATTCCTGCTGACAACCATGAAATCAATGCACGGCTGAAAATAAATCCCACCACGGTGCTGATCTTGTCTGCGGAGCGAAGAGTCGATGGAGAAAATTCCAAGGGCTGCAGGGACTGGAGATTCCCATATGATGGTGCTGTTGCCACATGGCTGGAGCCCAAACCTCTCCCGGCGTGCGGGAGCAGCCCCAGATTGTTTGTTTAAAAATCTCAGCAACTTCAGAGCATCAAAAATGCATTTGACTCTCTCTCTCTCT
>VWZV01015313.1:0-14268 GCA_013397155.1 Irena cyanogastra | reverse complement strand
TTTTTTTTTTTTTTGTTATTTTGCTAATTGCTGAGCTCTCTGCTCGCAAAACACTCGGAGTGTGGGATCCCTGCCAGCTCTTGCTGGCGATGCCTGGAGCATCCCAGAGTTGTTTGCAGGGAGAAAAGGGAGCATTTTCCTGCACCCACGCTTTGGAGTTGGGGTGAAGGGTGGGTAGAGCAGGCTGGGCTGGGACCACAAAGAGGTTCTGTGCTTGTTCTGCCCTCAGAAAAAACTTTCTGACTTTTCCCTTACCAGGCGTTGCATCTTCCTGTGTGCAAATGTGGCAAAATATTGGAAACACAGGCAGGAAACATGAATTTCCTGGGATCACACAACGGATCTCAAACCAGGACCCTCAAGCACCCTTGCTGCTTCCCAGTCTATGAATTTTTCCTTCCATGGGGAAAATTAATTTTCCTGGCCCCACAAGAAACCAGAGAATATGGATGGAGAAGAACCTGACATTTCCAGTCCAGCTGCTGCAGGAGGAAACAGAATCACAGAAAAATTTTAGGTTGAAGGGACCTTTAAGATCATCCAGTTCCAAGACTTCCATGGGCAGGGGCACCTTCCACCAGAGCAGGTTGCTCCAAGTCCTGTCCAACCCTGGGTAGAAAAGGGTGGTTCAGAGGCCAGACATGACCAGCAGGGACCATTGGCCCTCATGTGGCCACAGCTGCACTCAGTCCTTGTCCTCTTGGTCTCTCCCAGAGAATCATGCAGTCCTTCATGTTGGAGAAGACCTCTGAGATCTTTGAGTCCAACCATTCCCAAAACAAACCCATGTCCCCCAGTGCCACATGCACGTGTCCTTTAAATCCCTCCAGGGATGGGCAGTCCCCCTGGGCAGCCTGTTCCAATTCTCCTGGTGAAGAAATTTTCCCTCATATCCAATCTAAACCTTCCCTGGTTACTTGAGGCTGTTTCTTCTTGTCCTATTCCTTGGGAGAAGAGATCCATCCCCACCTCAGGAGGGCTTTGGCCCTTCTAATTTTTTCCCTGCATAACCTCATGGCATCCTTGAAGTCGTCCTGAGTTGTCTCCCCCTCATGCAAAAGTAATAATATCTCCTTTTTTGTCTATCTTGTCCTTAATTCGTGGTCAGTCCCCAGAGGCAGTGGTGCTTTCCCAATATTAACGAGGTTTTGGGAAAAATTTTCTGCACAGAAGGAGCTCATCTCATGGATTCATGCATTGGGAAAATGTTTTCTTGAGGGACCATTCTTGTCAGGGCTTTTTTTGTGGCTTGATTCTGAAGTTGTTGACAAAGTGTTGGAAAATAGGATTCTGTGGACAGAGAAGTGCTCTGAAGAAGTAATAAAGTTATTTGAAGTCCAGGATGGATTTTGAGATCAAACCCAGGTATGGAGAGCAAGATCCATCTAAACCAGTGAGTCTCCACTCGGGACATGCAATTAAGATGCAGGAGATGCAGGATCAGTCCTTTAAAGTCAGGTTTCCTTTCCCTGGAGCAGATGCTCCTCTATTTGCAGAGGTAGGAATTCTGATAGCACTTGTCTTTGTCTCTGTGCTTAAAACTGTTCCACTTTGTCTTAACTAATTACAAACTAATTGGGCTGGAGAGATGCAGTGGTGTGAAGCAATTTGATTTTGATGAATTAGCAATTTCTTACAAAAATTATTTCATTAAAAAAGTTGATTTTTTTTTTCCCCTGACTGCTTTATCAAATGCTCTGATGCTTAGGACAGCAGAAGATGAGTTGCACAAACCAGGAAAGATAATGGGAATTCTGATTAATATCTGTCATTTCCTCCTGGTTTAACTGTTTAGCTGGAAAATCGATTGGAAAAATCAGCCCTCGGTCGCTTGAAGTCATTAGGAATTTGCTAATTTGAAAGTTTAAGGGGGAATGGCTTCAAGGCTCCCCCGATAAAGGGCAGGTTTAGATGGAATACTGGGAAGGAATTCTTCCCTCTGAGGGTGGGAACAGTTTGCCCAGAGCAGCTGTGGTATCCTCATCCCTAGAAATGTCCAGGACCAGGTTGGATGGGGCTTGGAAGAACCTGAGATAGTGGAAGATGTCCATGGCAGGAGGGCTGAAGTGAGTTGAATTTTAAAATCCCATCCAATCCAAACCATTCCAAGATTCCACAATGTGCCCTGGGGAAGCCTGGCCAGAAGAGCTTGGGGCGTTGTCCAACGTGTCCGAAAGCCAACCTGAATTTGATTAAACAAATTGAATTCCCAGCTCCAGTTTTTGGCTAAATCTTCACGGATTTACAGGAGCTTGGCTACTAAATAGGCACCACCTTGCAGATGGTTGTGTTTTGTCAGATTCTTAACAATAAATGGGAACATAAAAGGAAAAACAAAATCCTATTGTCTGATTCATAGCTGCTCCCAGCAGTTCCACTTTTGATTTCAATGCTGGAATGAAATCCTCCCTCTCAGCTGCCCAGGCAGGAGTCAAGGATCCCTTACCCTGCCTGACCTTTACAAATTGTGCTTCCTGCTCGGCCCTGACCTTTTCCAAGGTGCCACATAGCCCGAGCCCAGCGGTTTTGGAATGGATAGCGCAGCCAGCACTGAGCAGGGCATTAACAGCTGCCTTGTCAGTCTCTCCAGGAAAAAGCGGGATGCCAAAGGACGGCCAGGAATGTGTCTAGGATTAAACAGACCCGGTGGGAAGGAAATGGAGGAGATGGATTTACAGTCTCTGCAGCCTGAGCACAGCCAAAGGGGTGCAATTTTCATTGAGTCATGGAATGGTTTTTGTTGGAAGGGACGTTGAAGATCATCTCGTTCCAAGCTCTGCCATGGACAGGGACATGCTCCACTGTCACAGGTTGTTCAAAGACCCGTACAACCTGGCTCTGGATGTTTCCAGGGATCCAGGGGAAGCCACAGCTTCTCTGGGAATTCCATTCCAGCCCCTCCTCACCCACACAGCCAAGAATCCCTTCCCAAATCCCATCTGTCCCTGCCCTCTGGCAGTGGGAAGCCATTCCCTGTGTCCTGTGACTCCATCCCTTGTCCCAAGTCCCTCTCCAGCTCTCCTGGAGCCCCTTCAGGCACTGGAAGGGGCTCTGAGGTCTCCCTGGAGCCTTCTCTTCTCCAGGCTGGACATTCCCAGCTCTCCCAGCCTGGCTCCAGAGCAGAGGGGCTCCAGCCCTTGGAGCATCTCCATGGTCTCCTCTGGACTTGCTCCAGTAGCTCCACATCCTTCTGCTGTTGGAATCCAGAGATGGATGCAGAATTCCAGGTGAGATCTCACCAGAGCAGAGTAGAGGGAGAGAATCATCTCCCTCAACCCAAAATTTCCGTAATGAAGGAAGCTGAATTTCCAATTTTCAATCCTCTAAGCTCCCAGTTCTCTGTTTTTTGGGATCCTTCCAAGGATTCTTTCCTCTTTTGCTGAGCAAAAGGCATCATCAGGGGATGGATTTTCCTGTTGTCCACCTGGCTGCTGCTTCTAGGAGTGTTTGAGGAGCTGAGATCCTTTTGTGGAACCCTTCATTTTGAGGTTTCTCCTCTTTTGGACCAATTTTCGCAAAACATGAGACTATTTGTAGAACTTTGAGAACTTTCTCCTCATTTAATTTGCTGGAATAGGGGCAGAGTGATGCCCAGTCAGATCCATGGGCAGACAGGTGGATGGACAGAAGGATGGACAGGGCTGGAGCTGCATTAACCATATTTCCATAGAGCAGGTTAAGACTTATGGAACTGTAGGAACAGCATCCAGAGGTGAAGAAAAAAAGAAAGGAAATTAAAAAAAAAATCAAAACAAACATCAAGTATCCCAACAAAATATCAAGGATGATAAAATTGCTAGCCAGGGAATAATAGGAATGGCAATGGGAGCTCTTCCTCCCTTGTGATCCGCAAATCCTGTGTTTGGGAATATCCTGTTCCTACCGTTTGGATGGCTCACATTGGATGGACCTTGGCTAATTTGTCTTCCCTGCACAAAGCAAGGTCGTTTGCTCTCAGGGGCATCGCCGCCTGCCTTGAATTAATTTTCTATTAATTACTGGAATGATCTGAGCGTGGATAAGCAGCAGTTATTTTTAGCAGTCAGACTGATTAGACTCGGAGAGAACTACCTGGGGAAGCTGTGGGGCTCCTGCTGCTTGGGAAGGGGAGAACAACCATTCCCAGTTGGATCAAAGTGTCCATCTGGGTCACGAGCCCCTTCTGACACTGCTCCTTAGTGGTTTCACAGGGAAAGTAAAAGATTTCATCCAATTCCCACCCCCGGAAGTGCTCAAGGACAGGCTGGGTGGGGCTTGGAGCAACCTGGTCCTGTGGAGAGTTCCCAGCCCATAGCAGGGGTTGGAATGACATGGTTTACAAGGTTCCTTCCAACCCAAAACATTTCATTCCATGATCTCACCTGCACCTGTCATCCTTGATGAAATACCCCCTTGAACAATGGACAGGGACACCCTCCACACCTCCTAACCTTTTCTTGCAGTTATTTATTCCCACTAATCCAGGTATTTCTTGTATTCCTTGGCCACCCTGCCCTGTCATAATTTACTTTTTGCTCTGTGTAAAGAGAGCTGAGGGACCAGCTCGGCTTGAAACCTGCTTGCTTTTACATATTTCCTTGTGAATTCTCTTTTATTTCCTCCTCTACTTTTTTTCTATATATTTTTTTTAATAACACTCTGTTTTCAGGCCCCCAAACTGTCTGGTAATTACCCTGCCTTTGATAAACCTTTCTATTAAGCACAACTTGTAAATACCTTGCCTGCTCTAACTGCATTCAATTCATCGTAAAGGCTCAGGAAGCCTTTGCTTCCCCTCTTTTGTGTGGAAAAAAATGGAAACAACAGGTAAATTCACTTATTTTCAGTGAGGAATTAAGAAAGGGACTTGGATTCATAGATTTTTTTATTATTATTAATATGATTCTTTAAACCTCCTTTTCCAGGATTATAAATCTTAACTCCTGGTTTATATATTCATTTATTTGTTATATTTTATCCCTAGTGGGGTTTATTTTGATTTTTTTGGGGTTTTTTTTGTTTGTTTTTTCAGGGAATCAGAGGCTGCTTTGGGTGGAAGGGACCTTTGAGACCATCTTGTTCCAGCCCCCTGCCATGGGCAGGGACACCTTTCACTGGACCAGGTTGGTCTGAGCTCCATTCAACCTCTCCTGGAACACTTCCATGGATGGGAAGGAATTTTCTTTTATCCCTTTCTTTTAGAAGCACGTGGCCTTTCCCAGACTCTGTTCAGGTGAGCTCCAGGTCAGTCTCCATCTCCAGGAGATCTCCAAAAATGCCACCCTGTGCCTGACAACGTTGTCCCAACACTCCTTGAGCTCTGTCAGGCTTGGGGCTGTGACCATTCCCTGGGGAGCCCTTTCCAGTGCCCAACCACCCTCTGGGGGAAGAACCTTTTCCTAAAATCCTACCTAAACCTCCCTGTGGTGTCTTATCTTCTTTTTGCCAAGGGATTTAATGAGTGACGGTGTTTCTTGTTGGGACTCAGATGTTTATTGGTTCTTATCTATGTCACAGTCTCACAAACCCTGAGTTCTGCAGCACTTCACTCTAACAAACTTCAAATGGAGCCCCATCTCTTTCTCTACAAGGCCTTTTAAGGATAAACTGTCCAGTTAAGAAATGACACCTAAATTATTTTTACTTTTAAGCCAATAACCAACAACCTGTTCCTGCAATGCAAACTTTTTTATCCAATTACACAACACCACCGAAACCCATGGTGAAGAAGGTGAAGAAGGATCAGCCTCCACATTAAAACCTCCATCTTGCTTTATATTTATTACTATATTCTAAAACCTTAGACTCTGAGTTTTCCACAGTGTAATATTACACACTAATCAAGCTACACACCCATAATCCCAGTTCTGCCATTCAATTTTGGAAGCCTTCTCCATGGCCTCAGGTCAAATGCAGTGTTCTCTTGGGAGTCAGCGCCTGTCAGCATGGAAAGCCTAAAATTCTCAGCAACCAGGCTTCCAATTGGTACAACTTGAGGCCATTCCCTCTGGCTCTGTCCCTGTCACCAGACAGAGAGATCCGTACGTGCCCTTCGCCTCACGCAGAAGCTCCAGATCCCGAGGAGGTTCCACCTCAGAATCTTCCCCAGGCTGAACAAACCAATGAACCCCAACTTCTCCTCATCAGGATTCCCCTCCAGACCCGTCACCACCTTCGTGTCCCTCCTTTGGACGATTTCTAATATCTTTATATCCTTTTGATATTACAGTGATGCCCAAAACGGCCCACAAATAGATTCTGAAGCCTCCCCCACTCCAGACCCAACCAGTGACTCATGATTCCTGAAGGTCCTGAAGATCCCACCTGCTGAGGAACAGCTGCTCTGTCCAGCACCTCAGAGGTGGGAATTGCCAATGGAGACACTGGAAATTGGAAAAATGAAAAATTTTCCTTTCTGTCTCCTGGATGCTCATGTTTAAATGAAAGATGCCTGTTCTTTATTTCAATGATCTTCTGGATGAAGTCATTGGAAAGCCTTGATAAATATAAGAAAACCCAAAGTTTTGGGGGTCTTTTTTCTTTTCCACATCACAATGGAGCAGAAAGAACAGCTCTTCCATTGGTTTTCCTTCTGTTTTAGACCTTTTGTCCTGCCCAAGAGAAACAGCTCATTAATGTGACCCCATGGAAGGATCAGACCAAGGGAATGTTTGAAGGTTCAGCCTTTATGAAATTCTGTCTCTATTTTTCCCCAGCCACCAAAGTTTCTTTCTTTCTTTTTTTTTTTTTTTTTTTTTTTTTTTTTTTTTTTTTTGCCTCCTCAGCCATGGCTCATCTTAGTTACATCCATGGATTTAATTATTACTTCTGGCAAAGCATGTGGCACTTTTCACTTGTCACCAGCATTTTTCTCAAGCCAGGTTTAGTTAGCTGTGTGTGCTGTTCAGATGGATATTTTCCATGTCTAGAAAGCAGCAAATCTGCCAAAATATTTAGAAGAAAG
Organism: Irena cyanogastra; assembly: GCA_013397155.1. Lineage (NCBI taxonomy): Eukaryota > Metazoa > Chordata > Aves > Passeriformes > Irenidae > Irena > Irena cyanogastra. The sequence continues at coordinate 7,325 of VWZV01015313.1, read as the reverse complement.
TTACAAAATGCAATAACATTTGAATTGGTTTTTTTTGGTAACTAATGTTTGTGGATGTCTCTCCAACCAGGATTTTTTATTTTCTTCTTTTCGCCTGGAGAAAGCCAGGGAGGATTATGTTTCACTGAAAATTTTACTTGAATTTTTGTGGCAAATATTCCTTAAATCCCTGAGTGAAAAGATCAGCCTAAAACCTATAAAATATTTATCTTCTTAACTCCTGCTGGTGGAAAGGTCTGAGAATCTGGACTGGAGGTTTCCTGTGATCTCCTGAGGCACATGGAAATGGCTGGAACAGCTTTGATTCTCACTGCTCTTAAATGCTTCAGGAATGGATCCCCTTTGGGTCAGAATGAGAGAATTAGTGTGGCTCAAAGAGGAAAAATTAGTTTGAATTTCTCCCACCTTTTCCGGAGTTCCCAGGTCACTTTTCTTCACCAAGACTCTTCAGGGATTTTACTTAAGGGAATGCTTGCTGTTGGAAGGATATGGAGGAGAAGCAGTTCAGGCTCCGTTGGGAATTTTGGTCCAGAACTTGTCCCAGATGATTTCAGTTGCTTTTCTTGCAGTCCCCAAGTGTCTTTTAAAGCTGGAGCTGGGAACATCCCCCCTAAATCATCGGTGTAAGCCAGAAACATCATAGCTTTGGATGTGGGAGCCAGTGCTGTGCTTTTCAGGCAGAAGGTATTAATTAAAGCAGGTATTAATTAAAAGTGAATGATCCAAGATGCAGAGAGATAAGGGATGATCACAGAATCACAGAATGGGTGAAGTTGGAAAGGACCACTGGAGGTCATCTGGTCCATGATGGTGTCATTTTGCCTCATATATGGAAACATTTATATAAAATGAGCATGACTTTATTTCCCATCTCAATTTTAGGGTTCATGAAATTAACACACAATAAATGCAGTGTACAAATCCCCTGTGCCTGCCCTGAGAGATGTAAAATCACTGACTTTAGGACAAATGTATGTCTTCTCAGATGGCAGAGAAACCCCTGAGCTGTTCTCACACACGGTTCACACAGAGGAGCTGCTGGAGCTGGAAAATCAACTTGCTTTTGGTTCTGGTTGAGAGACCATAGAGATTTGGGATGCTGAGCATGTGGATGATGGTGGGAAAGAGTGGGAAGGTCCTGCAGGTTGTTGCCCACCCCATGGATGCTGTGCCAGGTCATCCCTGCTGGGGCAGGACAGCCTGAAGGAGCAAATTTGTCCCAAAGGGATGAATCCTGTGACCCACCAGGAGGCTGAGATCCTCCTGCAAAGGCACTGCAGGGAAATCCTGTCCCCGAGTTTTCCCCAGCACTGATTTCACACAAGGAATTGATAGGAACTGCCCGAGTCTTGCAGGAAAAGGCTCTTTGCAGTGGCTGATTGCACTCCTGCAGATCCTGTTTTCCCTTGGAATCTCCTGGGGGATTGCTGTTCTCAGCACAGGCTTTTCTGAATGCACACAGCCATTGCTCCCACGGGGTGGCAGCTCTCTCACCTTCCAACAGGGCAGAAAAACACCTGAAAAGCGCTTTCCAGGTTACACAGCCTCTGATTTTATTTTCCTGCAGCCCCTGCAGTCAGCAGGAGCAGCAGGGATCTCACCAGGGAGGAGGTCCAAGGAAACCCAGGAGGCAGGAGCTGGGTAGGAGCTGGGGCACTGAGGTGGACTCGATGATCTCAGAGGTCTTTTCCAGCCTTAATGGTTGTTGATTCTATGAGTTTTGGACTAAATGTAGGGGAGTTTCCACCTTCTCCCTTTGCTTTTGCATGGATTTAACCTCTTCTCCCTGCCTTTGCATTCCAGTTATTGCCAATCCGGGACAATATTTGTGATGCACTTGCAGAGGTCACACGGGAGACAGGTGGTGTCCAAGAGGGCAGGAGAGCTGGGAAGCAAATAGTCACAAACACTGTGGAATTTATCCCATCACCATCCCTGGGAATGCTCAAAAACTGTGGATATAGCGTCGAGAACGTGGTTGATGGTGAACATCATACTGGGGGGCCGATGGTTGGACTTGATGATCTCAAAAGTCTTTTTCAACCTTAACAATTCCATGATTTTATGAATAATTTCAATTTCCCCTGATGGTATCAGCGCAGAAAAATTCCAGGAACCCTCCCGTGGAGAGAAGAGAGGCTGGGCATTGAGTGCAGCCATGTGGAGTGATCCTGGAGCATGCAGGAAAATCCCAGCCTGCTGCTTCTTATAGGCTGGATAAGAACTCATCCTAGGGAGTCTCCAGGGTAAATCCAGGCAATTCCCTTGTGGGAAAGTGCTCCCCTATGAATATTTTAGCAGAGCTGCTCCTGCCAATGCTCCTGAAAACTAAGACACTCAAGAGACATGTTCAAAATTGGCTTAAAACTGAGAGTAGGTCTGGATTGGATATTAGGAAGGAATTCTTCCCTGTGAGGGTGGTGAGGTCCTGGAAAGTATTCCCCAGAGAAACTGTGGATGCCTCATCCCTGGAAATGTTCAAGGCCAAGCTGGATGGGGCTTGAAGCAACCTGGGGTAGTGGAAGATGTCCCTGCCCACGTCAGGGGCCTGGAACTGGACGATCTTTAAGGTCCCTCCCAACCCAAAACCTTGTCTGATGTTTCTATCAAAAAGTGTAAAAACAGGAATATTTGGAAATTATCCAGGCGGGTTTTTCACCATTATTTGTGCTTTGGCTTTTGCTCTTTTATGTTAATTGTTTAGCCTCTAAGAATGGACAGGTGGAAAACTCATCCTGCTCAATATCTGCCTCATGTCTGATCAAAACAGAGCAAATCTGTTTCATCTTGAGATAAAATATTTCTGGAATTCCCAAATATACAAAAGCCAGGAATTAGATGGCGTTGTACAGTGAGATCACATTTGACAGGCCAATTAAAAGTGCAATTCTCTTCAAATTCTCCTGGAATTTGAATGAAATACATGATGGGGATCATCCCAAACCCACTGGAGAAAAATTGAGAGCAAATAAAAAGGGGAAAATAGGGCCACTGGAGACATATATCCAGGAACCATTCTGGAATACCTTTAACAGAGCCAGGATATACAATATAGAGAGAAAAGGAGGAATAGCTCTAAGGGGAGAAGTTATGGGGGTTTGGATCCTCTTGCTCCTTGTGACTTCAACTCCCGAAGCAATCCATGAAAAATGTCGTGATAGGAATATTAATTATGGATCAGATTTTCAAGGTCATGAAATCATAGCTGGTCTGATTTAGAATTCCTCAATAACTTGTCCTGAAGCATTTTTGGGATTTTAGCTCACAAGGGGAAGGAATATTGTTTATGGAACCAGCTGGGAAACACCATTGAGCTCTCAGGCACAGAACCCTCAAATCGGGTGTGAAATGGAAGCAGGGGGCTTGAACACGAGGAGAGATGAGAGCAAAAGGGATTTGAGTTATCTCCGTGGTGTTAATTGGGGGAGATAATTTGATAATTTTTAATTGGGGAGTTAATTTGAGAGGAAAGTCAGATAACTTGAGGGGAAAGACATCTTGCACTTGAGGAGGGAGCAGGTGTTGCGAGGGCTGGTGAATTTTAAGGTCATTACATTGTGGGACACAGAGACACAAGAAAAACGAATTTAGTGCTAATAGTCCCTAATGATTTGTTGGGACATTGAACATCAGAGCAGCAAAAACTTGCCTAAGGTCACTGCAATGTCAGTGACAAAACCCAGAATAAAACTGAGGGTCTGGAAGCTCAGTCCATGGATGCTGGGGTTTCCCTCAATAACTGCAGCATTGTGAGAGTAACGGAAGAGAAAAGGAGTTGCTGGCAGGGGATATAGAAAAGGACTTCAGGAGCTGCAGCAGGAATGTTGTTCCCTAATTCAGCTCTTGGACCTGGTGCTTCTGGAGTGGGACACTCACAGTGATGTGGTGTAGTTGGACGTTCCTGGGCTAGGGATGAGGAGCTGAACTCGAGGCTTGTTTTTATCTTTGTTGTTCAAATCAAAATTCACCCTGCCACATTCAGGACTCTGCCCTCATCTCCTTGTGCGACCAACGTCCCCTGCACAACAAACCCTGCTGTACCTGAGGCACACAAGAACATGGAATCATGGAAAGGTTTGTGTTGGAAGGGACTTGAGGGATCATCCAATTCCAATCGCTGCATCATGGGCAGGGGAATGCAGAATCCTGCAGAACGTGACACAAAGGCTGGAGGGCAGATCCAACCATGCTGCGAGCAGGAAAACATTAAACATCAGGATATGTTGTTGTTCTGGAGGTGATAATTGCTCCCTCCACCATCTCTGGAGGAGATAAGAGGCAGGGCCATGGTGGTTCCAGTTCTAGGGATGCCCCGACTAGCATGGGCTTAGTGCTTCACTTCATGGTCCAAATGTGCCTCTCCAAGCCTTCCAAACTTGTCTAAAAGATTGTTTTGGAAATAACTTGTCCCTGTTATCCCAGGGCAATGCCTGCCTTCCTCATCTTCAAGGTATTTCAGGCAGGACATCCCCTGGAAATGAGTCAGGGAGCACTTCTATGCCAGCACCAGTATTTTGAGACAAAAAACAACAGAAGAAGAAAGAACTTTCTTTTCCTCTACACAGGGAGCTTAAGGTGGAGCTGTGAGATTCTCCCTGGAGACTTGGATTTGCAGCCATCCTTTTATCCCACTTTTTGTGATCTTCCATCACGAGTCAGTCCTGATTTAGCTTTTACAGAGAAATCTGCTGCCATTTGAAGACTTAATTGCACCAGAGGCCTTCAGCAATGCGGCCACTAATGAGCCAGAGTTCAGATATTCCTGACTTCATGAAAACCAAGGAAGGGCTGGCCATTGGCTCTGGGCAGTTCTGGACCTCACGGAGGAAGAATTTTCTCCTGGATAGTTCATTAATAAAAGGAGGGTAGAGGAGAGTGGCTCATCACCATCTGTCAGTGGGAGCTGGAGTCCAGCCAGGAGAGCCAGCAGTTAATTAGGAATGAGAGCTGCTTTCTTTCACAGACATTTCTATATGTTTATATATAGCCATTGTATTGCCATTAGTAGAAGTATCTCTTTTTTTCCTGATTAAATGAGCCAACCAAAATTTTTGTTGGGTGGTATTAACTCTGGAGAACTTGCTCAGCCACAGGGATCTGCCTTTGCTCTTCCCGAGCTCTAGGACTGGCTTAGGAAAACACAGCCCAGGGGATGATGGGACACCCAGGGAACTTCTGTTTTGGAATGGGCTTCAAGAGAGGGGAAAGATGTCACCTGAGTTCCAGGATTTATTCTCATTGCTGGAATCATCAGCTGATGGTCTCCTTGAAAGCTGGAGAGGGCATGGAGTGAATGGACAGGGGGAAGTGGCTATCAGCTCAAAGGGAATGTTTAGATTGGATACGAGGAAAAAATTCTTCTCTGTGAGGGTGGTGAGATTCCCCAGAGAAGCTGTGGCTGCCTCATCCCTGGAAGTGTCCAAGGCCAGGTTGGACAAGGCTTGGAGGAACCTGGGATAGTGGAAGGTGCAGAGAGCTTGGAACCAGGTGACCGTGAAGGTCCCTTCCAACCCAAGCCATTCCATGGTAATTCCATCAGGAAGGTTGGATGTCCCAAGGTTTGTGATCCTCCTCCCAAGTCCTCACTGTTGCTTTTTTCTCTCTCCTCTTTACAAGAACTCCTTTCTGCACGAAGAACCTTCCAGTTCACCTCTCTCACCTCTCCAAGTGCATCCTCATCAGGAAAACGCCTTATTTTTTTTTTTTTTTTGTGACTCCCTGAAGAAATATGACATGAAGAAGGGATTATATAGGGAAGGAGGAAGGTGTAGAGGTGGAATTGGTTTGCAGGGACTGCCTGTGAGGTCTCTTTTTGCCTCTGAAGTCTAAAGGAGCCAGGTTTTTTCCAGCATTCCCTGACAGATGTTTATCATTCACACAAATCCAATCTCCACCCTGCTACTCCCAGCAGCCACCAGTGTGTGATGGAGATAAGAGATGAGCTGAGGTTCACAGCTCACTTGTGGAATGACTCATCCCTTTAATTGCATCCCTTTAATTGCAAATTAGCCTCATTGACCTTTTCTTCCTGATCTTTCCTGGGTGTCAGGGCACAGTTTGATCCCTGTGCTGCCAGGATCAGGAGGAGGCAATGTCTCTTGGTGGAAGGGTTGTTTGAGCTGTGGTCACACTCTCACCTCCCTTAATCCCACGAGTTGTGCCAAAAAAAAAAAAGAGTTTCTCTTCTTGAAGAGGTCTTTGTGACTTAGAAAGAACTGAAAAACACAAAGACACCACCTAAAACTGCAGAAGGAACAAAAAAAGTCTGACAAATGAAGATACTGAAATTTGGGCAAAAACCCTCAAAGACTGGGAAGACTGAAGATCTAAAATTGTCATTCCTGGGTTGATTTGCTGTAGGTTTTCTCTCTTTTGAGGTCCTTGAAACTCTGTTGGAATCAGCGATGTTACTCTGACTCAGAACTAAAAAAATATAAGGCTTATTCAACAGGAATATTCCAGCAGAAATGCTTCTTGGCAAGAGCAGACATGGAATACCACCAGGAAACCTCTAGAAAAGAGTGGGAAAGCCACCTCAAAAAATGGCGATTCCTTAGCAGAAGTAGATTTGGGATGTGGAGGTTACCTGTGAATTTCCTTTCCAACATCGAAGTCTTTGGGAACAGAAGTTTTTAAAGATGAGAAAACATTGTTTGAAACTCTTTGCCTTTGTTCATCAGTGAATTCTTGAAATGTTCTCCCCTGAGAAAATGTTTGGAATAACACCAGATTCGCCCACTCTGTGCTGACATTTAACTCATCCCATTATATGTATTACGCCACCACTCCAGCTTTATCCAGGATATAGTGTAAGGAACATATACACAGATTTAGAAAAATACAGAGCCTTATAGATTTATTTATAACAGTTCATGTATTTATAATTAACTTCATTGTGAGGAAAGTTCAGGACGAGGTAGGACAACAATGGACTCCTCAGTTATACAAAAGGGCCTTGAAAAGCTCTTTCCTCCTCAGAGAAAATTTTCCTGAGCTGCTCAGGGAAAGCTGCATTCTTTCAAAAAAGAGGCTGAAAGTGGAAATGTTTTGTTTATGACAATTTATTCCAGTTGAAAGTTAATTTTTATTTAATTTTTAAAATGTACTTGGGAAGAGGTTGTAGGGTTTTATATAAATGTTGGGACACACAGGACGAGAGAGGGATCAAGGGCACTCTCAGCCAATTTGTAGATGACACCAAGTTGAGGGTGCAGTGACACACCTGAAGGACGAGGCCATCCAGAGTGAACAGGATAAGCTGGAGAAGTGGGAATGTTGTGTGGTTTAAGAAGAGCAAGTGCTGGTGCTGCACCCGGGTTGGGGCA